>VXBT01004777.1:0-56716 GCA_013400235.1 Oriolus oriolus
GGGCTCTCCAACCCTCCCTGCCTGTCCTGACCCACGCAGGGCTCTCCAACCCTCCCTGCCTCTGCTGTTCCCGAGTGTCCTGATGGGACAAGGAGCGATTCCACGGAGAGGGGAATGGCAGAAGAGGATTCCCCCGCCCCAGATTTCCCTGCCAGGGTTGCGGTGGACCTTTGCTAGGGTGGAGGGGTACCTTAAATCTGTACCACAGAGGGTGGGGATGGGAGAACTCTTAAGCTTAGCTCAGCTGGTATTGGGGTCACTTCAATGCTGAGGCTGGACATGATCCCTGTGGAGCCAGGCTGGGAGAGCTGGGGGTGCTCAGCTGGAGAGGAGAAGGCTCCAGGGAGAGCTCAGAGCCCCTTGCAGGGCCTGAAGGGGCTCCAGGAGAGCTGGAGAGGGACTGGGGACAAGGCCTGGANGATCCCTGGCAGTGCCCAAGGCCAGGCTGGCCGGGGCTGGGAGCAGCCTGGGACAGGGGGAGGTGTCCCTGCCCATGGCAGGGTGACACAAACCCAAACCTGAGCTGCTTCTGCTGCTGCTCAGCTGCTCTGGGCCCTGTGACCCCTCCTGCCTGCAAACCCCTGCCAGCCCCAGCACTGTTTGGGGCACAGCACAAATCCTGCTGTTCTGGGGTTTTCCCAGCAGAGGCCAAAGCAAGGGATGCCTGGGCAAATCCGAAAGGATGTGCTCCTTCCCCAGCTCCCTGCCACGTCCCGTGAGACCCCAGGCAGAACACACAGGAGCCGCTGTCCCTGTCACTGCCCCTCAGGCACATCGATTCCGCTCACTGCTGGTTCCCGCAGTTGTTTATGGTTTTTATGATCTGTAAATTTGCAGCCGATCACTCAAAGTGCCCAAATCCCCTCCGTCAGACAAACGCTTTGGATTTATTGCGCTGCACATTTTCCAACGATTATTTGATTCATATTTCCCCCAATGTTTTCAAAGCTTCATTTTATTTTTCAGATTAATGAGAGCTGACAAGAATCGCCCCACCCCGTGCTGCACCACGGTGACTGATGGGTTTGTTGAAGGCACAACCCTTTTAAGTCCCTTGGAAAATTCCAGAGTCTGTGCAGCAACAGTTGGATTTTCTTCTGGGATCACAGAATCACAGAATGAACGAGATGGGAAAAGCCCCTTGAGATCATCAAGTCCAACCTGTGACCAATACTGAGAGACCTGGATGTGTGAATCCACTAAAACATGAGGAATATCCGGTTCCCAAGGACTAAGCCAAGGCACACAGCATCTCTCTGAGTGTCATTTATGCTTTATTAACTGGGGAGCCAAAGGAGGCAGCTGGGAGCTCCTTCCAGGGCTGCGTTCACAGCCAGGAATTGCTCCCTCTCCCACCCTGAGCAGGTGCAGAGCTCCTTGGGAGGGTTTTTATTCTCCCTGACAAGCTCTGGTAGAACATTAAAGTGAAGTCTAACAAAGCACTCAGAAAAGGAACTGAATTCATCCCCTCTCATTTTAGGTGCTGAACAGGGATGTGCAGCTCTGTCTGCCAGAGGCTCCTCTGGAGCCACAGAACATTTCAGGGTGGAGAAGACCTCCGGGGTCATCAAGTCCAGGCTTTGACCAGTCCCACCTCGTCCAGCAGTCAGTGGCCCCTTCCAAAGGAGGTGATTCTGCCCCAGCTGAGCTTGGCTGAAGTGACAACAGCTCCTGCTGGGGGAGCTGATGCCTCCCCTCGGCTTCACAAAGGTTTGGTGATCAGCCCAGCTTTGCACAGCTGAACACAAACCCATAGCTCAGGGCAGAGGGGAGGGCAGTGTGTGACACACCCGGGCACACTGAGCTGGGCTTCGTGCAGGGCAGCAGCAAGGAACTCCTCAGCTGATGGGAACGTGGCAAGAAGGGAATGGGGCAGTCCCTGTGTTCCTGGCTAACCCCCCTGCACATTCCTGCTGCCCTGGGCCTTCCCTGGGCCATTCCTTCCCTCCTATAGCACCAGAAGAATAAAAACTGGAATTTTCCTCTCCCTGGAGCTGGGCTCCTGCTGTTCCTGGCTCCATCCCTGCACCAGACCTGCTGTGGGCAAGGGAGGGTGGGGAAAGGAGCTCCAGGTGCAGAGGGAGGGAGGAGGAAGCTGCTGCTCCAGAGCTCCGCTCATTCCCTGCCCGATCCGGGTGCTGGATGGGCCCCGAGCAGCCGTGGGTGACTTTGAGAGGGAAATGCCGGGTCCTGTTGAATGGCTCCAGGGATTTATGGGCTGGGGAGCAGGGCAGGGGAGATGGATTGCTGGGGATAAATCAGTTTGGAGCTTTCCATCATCCCCTGGGCGCTAACAGCGCAGGGCCGCTGATTTGTGGTGATACCGTCCTGCCGTGGTTCATCCGCAGCTCCTGCCCCTTCCCCCGCCCTCCAAACGCTGCAGCAGAGTCTGGGCAGAGTTTGGCACTGGGAAGCCATTCCCTGGCTCCTGTCCCTCCAGGCCTTGTCCCCAGTCCCTCTCCAGCTCTCCTGGAGCCCCTTCAGGCCCTGCAAGGGGCTCTGAGCTCTCCCTGGAGCCTTCTCCTCTTCAGCTGAGCACCCCCAGCTCTCCCAGCCCGGCTCCAGAGGGGCTCCAGCCCTGGAGCAGCTCTGTGGGCTCCTCTGCACTCGCTCCAGCAGCTCCAGGTCCTGCTGATGTTCGAATTCCCAGAGCTGGTGCAGCTCTGCAGGTGGGAATACATTCAGCACATCCCGATGCCCAAACTCTGTTACTAACAGGACATGTCCTGCTTTTTCTCCAGTCTTATTCAGTGGGAGGAAGGAATTTTGGATGGAAGAAATCCCTCTTTATTCAGGAAATAGTAATTTCCTCAGTAATTATCTCTCCCCCAAGGATTTTGGGGCACCCAGGTGACTCTGGAGCAGATATTTCATTTCCCTGCCCAGTGCAGGGCCCTGTGCTCACAAACCCCAAGCACAGCAGTTTTGCACTTAAAAATTCCTGTAAAAAAATCTCCATATAAATCTGTGAAGTAAATATATAAATTTCCAGTCATGCAAAAGCACATTCCCTAATTCCTACATAAAAAGCAGTGCATTGTAACAGTTTTATTGTAATGGGAACTTGAGGATGCTTCTTGTTTATGGGCTGCAATAACCACATCATAGACAAAATAAATCCTAAAAGGCGGTGCTGGAATGTTCAGCTAGAGTTTATCAGCTGGGGATGGAGTTATTTCAAGCCAGCCACAAACACACTCATCATCCAGTTGTTATCATTATGATGATGCTTTTAATTAAAATGTTAAAGGAGAAATAGGAAAAGCTGTGGAAAAACACATGGGGAAGGTGCAGGAAGAAAGCCCCGGTTTAGGTCCTTCCTCTTCCTGTGTGTCCCTATTTCCCCCAAAATGCTTTCCATACCTTCTCTTCTCCTTCCTTCCCATTTCCTTCCTTCCAAGGCCCAAATCCGTGTCTGTGAGACACCAGTGCTGCTCCCCAGGAACTGAAATGGGTGCGACTGAAGCTGAAGGAGGGCAGGGATGGATGGGATTTTGGGGACGAATTGTTCCCTGCGAGGGTGGGGAGGGGCTGGCACAGGGAAGCTGTGGCTGCCCCATCCCTGGAAGTGTCCAAGGCCACCATGGAGCAGCGTGGGACAGTGGGAGGTGTCCCTGCCATGGCAGGGGTGGCACACGATGGGATTTAAGGTCCCCTCCCACACCACTGTCCCTGTTCACTGCCAGCAGCTGTGGCTGGAGGAGCTGATAAATTCCAGAGATAAAACTGTGAGGGACACACCTGGGTGCTTGCTGGACAGAGTCATTTCCCTCTGGCTTTGCATCCCAGCCTCTCCCATCTCCACAAACAGCAGTTCCTGGGCCAGGCCCAGGCCCAGGCCCAGGATCAGGTTTATTTCCCAGCGGTGAAGGGGCAGAGCAGCAGAACGAGTCCCCAGTACTGCTCAGGATGTCACCAGGTGTCGCAGGCTTAGCAGGAATTCAGAGATGCAGCAGCACGCGAGTCCAGCGAGAGAATGAATTATTCATTAGTTTTACAATATCATTTCTATATCCTAGTTCCAAAAGGACCATTGGACAGTCTCCACGCCTGTCCTGAGGTGATTGGCTGAAGCATCAGACACCCATTTAAAAACATTATGTTACTGTAAGTGAAAAAACAGCAGGTGTGAGAATTATTTACAAAGACCTATCTTACTGTTTACACAGCTTGCATAGCAAAGGAGAATTCCCACAGAATCAGTGCAAGGAGATGGAGAATTTTCTGCCCATCAGCTTTTCAGTATCCACAACCAGGGGCTGCAGAGCACCAGCAGCCCAGCCCAGAGTGAAATGGGAGCTGCAAAAGGGCCTGGATTGGTTCAGAGCTGGGCTCAGGACACGGGGGTGTAATTAGCTGTGCCAGGGGAGGGTTAGGCTGGAGACTGGAAGGAATTTTTCCATGGAAAGGGTGGTTGGGCATTGGAAGGGGCTGCCCAGGGAGGTTTGGAGCCCCCATCCCCGGAGGTGTTTAAGGAAGGCCTGGATGTGGCGCTCGGTGCCGTGGGCCAGTGACAGAGGAGTGTCGGGTCACGGGTTGGACTCGATGATCCCAAAGGTCCTTCCCAACCCCGTTAATTCTGGGATTCTGTGTCATTCACCTTTCCAGAGGGGACATTCCGTGGTGCCTGGCAAGGGAAGCCTCTGGGGTGCTCCCGGCTTGGCTCACAAGGATCTGGAGCCATGGAGAGAATATTAATTTATTTTTATAGCAGCTAAAGCTGCACTTGTGCTGTGGCTCCTCAGACACCTCCAGAGGAGTTTCCCCCTTGGCTCATCCCCTGGGCCCCTGCTCTGCTCCTCCAGCACAATAACCCGATCCTGCTTTGAGCAGAGCTGCCTCAGAGTTTGTCAGCTCTGTTCCACCTCAGGAATTTTCCAGCCAGAGGAGCTGTTACTGACACCTTGTTCAGGTCCTGCTTCACAGCAGCGGGAGCTGCACCAGGGCTGTCTCCAACCAGGCAAATAATTCCCACCCAGCTCCCTAGGGACACGGTCCAACCCCCAGCTGGATGGGAGAGCTGCTGCTCCAGGGTTTGAACCCATTTCCAGCCAGCAGCTGCACTGGAATTTCCACGGATGGAAATTGCAGCTCTCCTTTCCAAGCCGAACGTGCTGGATCTGCTTTGCCTTTTATCAGATCTTTCCTCGTAATAAATAATAAATTAATAAACACAAGAAACAGACGGAGAGCAGGATTAGGCTGGATATTTTTCTCTGTGAGGGTGGGGAGGGGCTGGCCCAGGGTGCCCAGAGCAGCTGTGGCTGCCCCTGGATCCCTGGCAGTGCCCAAGGCCGGGCTGGCCGGGGCTGGGAGCAGCCTGGGACAGAGGGAGGTGTCCCTGCCATGGCAGGGGTGGGATGGGATGAGCTTTGAGGTCCCTTCCCACCCAATCCATTCTGTGATGCTGTGATTATTAATTAGGATTTTAATTAGAATTTTTAGAATTTTTGGCCCTCTCTTGTCCAGGATTGCACATTTTTTAACCCTGTGGAGGTTCGAGTTAATGAAAAGGAGCTGAGGCAGAGAATGGGATGGAACAGAACAATCCCAAATCCAATGGCTGAGGAACCACAGCAAAGCAAGGCCACATAAAGTAGGTTCAGTCCAGCATAAAACACATTTAAAGCCATGTTAAAACTGCATTTTTAATCATTGCTCCCCCAGGACAGGCTGCAGCAGCAGTGGATAAACCACTCCGTCCTACATTTCAACAATCTTTGACTTCTCTGCTGATCCCACAGCGATGTTTTGGGAGGAGAAGGCTGCAGGCAGAACAAGGATGATTCAGAGACTGGGAGGCCTGGAGGGCTCAGTCCTGTGTCAGCAGCGAGCAGCAGAGGGGAGTTTGTACAAGGAGGACGATGGGTCACCGACTTCAGCTGCGGAGACTTGAGAAGCAGCAACAACAACGACAATAAAAGAATAGCCCGAGGTTCTGACCCTTGTGAAACAGAGAATTCAGCTCTGCCTCAGCCCGGGCTGGGATTTCACTTTGTCCTGCAGCCGGGATTTAATAAACCATCAGCTGGAGCACAGACCCAGGACACACCTGAGCCTTTAGCAGAGCTCTCTTTGTTGTCCAAGCGCTGAGCAGGACCCCTGGCACCACGGGCTGAGCTGGGTTTCGCTCCCTCACCTGAGGGGCAGCAGCAGGAGCAGGAGCTCATCCCAATGTTCCCCTTGGCCTGGGAATAAAATAAAACAGAGCCTCAGCCCAGTGCCGTGCCACGTGCACATGGAACTGGGAGCCAGCATAAAATGTGTCATCTCCTGTCTGGAAAAATATCCCTGTTCTTATTTCTAACTCAGTGGCTCCAATGAAATTGCGGCTGTTATTTATCTTGTAAACATCTTCTCCAATCCACCACTGTCAGCTCCCATTATTCTCCAAGCCTCCCGATAATGATCCACATCATCATCCCCAGCTCCTCATCTCTGTGTCCAGGGAAGTCACAGCTTTCCTCTGCAAAACACCTGCTTCTCACAGCCCTCCCACAGCAGCAGAGAAATTATACAGGTGACCAGACAGCAGGAGGTGCAGAAGGAAAATATCAAATACCACAGAAAAATCCAATAAAAGGAAAAGTAAACTCATGATTTACTGTGAGGGTGGGGAGGCCCTGGCACAGGGTGCCCAGAGCAGCTGTGGCTGCCCCTGGATCCCCGGCAGTGTCCCAGGCCAGGCTGGACAGGGCTGGGAGCAGCCTGGGACAGGGGGAGGTGTCCCTGCCCCTGGCAGGGGGTGGAACAGGGCTGGCTTTAAAGTCCCCTCCAACCCAAACCATTCTGTGATTCTGTGATTTGTTAAAGCAAATCTGGGGATGAGTTTTGGATGCATTCAGGAGCTGGAGCTGCCCCTCCAGCTCTTTACTTCTCTTACCCATTGGGTCTGGGGAGGCCACAGGAGGGGTTTCTGTCACGCTGCTGCTCAAGTTGGGCTTCAACAGGGTGGCCCTGCTGGTCCCTGCTCTGGGGGTGATCAATCAGCATCCAAACTCCATCCAAAATCCATCCAAGATGCATCCAAAACCCATCCAAAACACAGCCCTGGCAGAGCAGGCTGATGAACAGCCCACCAGGGCTCTTTCCTCAGTGCCTTTGGACATCACCCCCTGCTGCTGAACAACTGTCCTGGGTTTTAAACACCATTTCACCTGAGCCAGGGAGCTTTTTGTGCAGACCAGTCCAAAACGAGAGCTGGTAATTAAGCAAACCAGCGGTGAAGGCAGCAGTGATGCCAACATTCCTCCTAATCCCTATGGATGTGGTTGGAAGAAACCACCCAGAGCAGGGGCAGAAGGTCTGAACGATCAGAAGCAACTGCTCAGCTCCCGTTCAGTCACCTCAAACGATCTCAGAGAGGAGCACAGACAAGGAGCAGGAAGTTTCTGTGCTAATTCCTGGGACGAGAGGCAGCAGGAGGGGATTTATCACCCCCTGAGCACCAAATGGGAATGAGTGAATGAATGAGTGAGTGGCAGCTTGTCCAGAGCCCAGCACAGGGGAGGAGACGGAGCAGCAAAGCTGTTGCTAATCTTGAGCTCAGCTCCTGAGCCACAGGCATGGCCAGCGTGGCACTGCCACTTGGCTGCCCACCAGAGAAACCCAGCGTTAAACAGGAGTTCTTTTCCTGATGGATGCATTCCTGAGAATGGAGAGTCATAAAAGAGAAAAATAGACTGGCTGTGCTCTGGTAGCAACAACCTGTGCAGTCATTACCATCAGCTGCCCCTGTGGATTGGGATTCTGTGTCTGTGCGAGCACTTTCCGAGGTAATTTATCAGCACGTGGATTTATGGACTCCACAAACGCTGTCTGGGGCGTTGTTTTCCCCTCCGGTTCCCCAGAAATGCCTCTATTTAGGTTTTGGCAGGATTGCTGCTCCTCTGTGGCACTGCTGGGCGGGAGGAGTGGCCCGGGCTCCCAGCAGGGCAGGGGCATGCTGAGCCCAGGGGTGACAGTGGCTCTGGCCTTGTCTCCGAGGTGTCCCAAAGAACCCCCTCCCACCTCTGTTCTCATTTCCAAGGTTGGGAAGTTCTTGCAGGCAAACACCTTCTTGCACCCCTGGATTCCCTGGTACGTCCACAGCTCCATTTCTAAATCCCAGAATCCCAGAGTGGTTTGGGTTGGAAGGGAACTTAAATCCCTGCCATGGGCAGGGACAGCTTCCACTGTCCCAGGCTGCTCCCAGCCCCGGCCAGCCTGGCCTTGGGCACTGCCAGGGATCCAGGGGCAGCCACAGCTGCTCTGGGCGCCTGTGCCAGGGCCTCCCCACTCTCACAGAGAACAATTCCTTCCCAATATCTCATCAATCCCTGCCCTCTGGCAGTGAGAAGCCATTCCCTGTGTCCTGGCACTCAATCCCTTATAAATATTCCCTCTCCATCTTTTCTTTCAGCTTCTTCAGGTCCTGGAAGGCCACAGTCAGGTCATCCTGGAGCCTTCTCCTCCCCAGGCTGGACAATCCCAGCACTCCCAGCCTTTCCTCCCAGCAGAGCTGCTCCATCCCTCTGCTCATCCTGGTGCCTCCTCTGGCCTGGCTCCAGCAGCTCCAGGTCCTCCCTGTGCTGGGCCCCAGGGCTGGGGCAGCTCTGCAGGTGGGGCCTCACCTGGGCACAGGGGCACAGGGGCAGAACCCCAATCCCTTTCCTGCTGCCCACACTGGGGGTCAGCCCAGGGCTGGGATATTTTAAGCCTGGAGTGTGGTCGGAATATTTCAAGCCCGGAGTGTGAAGCACTTCCCAGTGGATGCATTCCTGGCTCCTTCTGAAACACGTGGACAGTTCCTTTCCACATCGGGACAGAGTCTCTGGGACATTTTGTGATTCTGAAAAAAGTGGGTAACAAAGTGTGCCCCGGCCACCCCTGGCACAGCCAGGCTCCCTGGCCCGAGCTCCAGCCCGGGCTGGTGGAGCTGTGCTTGCCCAGCTCTGTTGGCAGCACCAGTTCCAGCACGGATGGAAATTGTGCAAACCCAGGCAGGAGCCACAGGAAACAGAAGGGTGATGAAAAGCAATGTTTGTGCAACAGAAATGCACAAAAACAACGTGGAGGGAATGTTGTTTGGATGCTCCAACAAGAGCGTTGTGCAGAAAGACATTCTTCTTCCTGGATATTGAAGGGAAGGAGCTGAAATCGCTGGATATAATCCAGCTCCCCCTGACAGCGTGAATAAAAATCCCATATGTACAATGTGCGCTTTGTACAGATGGCAGCGTGAGGAGAGGTCAGAGACTTGAGGAACAAAAATATCAGCCCCAAAGCATCTGATTCTGGGTGTTTTTCCCAGCTCCATGTCCCTCTTGGCCCTTTTTTGTTTACGTGTACTGGTTTTTACTGGTGAACTCCAGAGCAGAACACACACCTGTGGGTGTGACAGGGCAGAGGTTTCTTGAACCCTCTGTGCATCCCCAGGCTCGTGTAGGCAGGGAAAATTAATTCCTTCCTTTGCCATTCTCAGAGAATTCTCCATCCCAGAGTTAACTCTGAGTGCATTTTGAATCAAGGTTGCAGGTAGATTGGGTACAAAATTAAAGCTAAGCTCTGCAGAAGGGACATTTACATGCAGCAGTGGTAGAAGTGGGCAAATATATTTTAAATGTTAATTGTATCATAAATTAATAAGTTAATTAATGACCATGATTAGCATTCTGCTTTCAACACGTGTGATGATGGTGCATTTTTTACAAGAAACTCATAAACTCTTTGGCCATTTGAGAGGTTGTGATGAGGGACAAAGAGCTCAGGTTGGGGACCCAAATGTGGGGAAATCTTTTGGGCCTCAAATCTTATAGGCTTCAAATCTTATAGGCTTCAAATCTTATAGGCTTCAAATCTCACAGGCCTCAAATCTCGTAGGCCTCAAATCTCATAGGCCTCAAATCTCATAGGCCTCAAATCTTAAAGTCCTCAAACAACTTCTTTTCTTTCACAGGCAGAGACAAAAAAGATTTGTTCGACAAATACATGATGCGGTAAAATGATCAGTGGAGTTGAACAAGCCTGGTTGCAGACAAGGGCTTGCTCTGCATCCTTAAATCTCAGCCCTTCCCTGCCACCACCTTCCATTCCAGCATTCTACAACAATTTCTCATGGAATTTTAACCCCCACTTCCTGCAGGTGAGTAATTTATGGCAGACAGAGGCAGGCGGTCACCAGCCATGGCCCTGCCAGGGGAAGGGGGTGTTGGAGCAGGACAGGCTCAGCTGATGAAAATCAGCGGCGCTGAACCACTCCCAGGCGTTGTCCTGACTCCCTGGACTGGCAGAGGTGGGAATAAGACTGGAAATCCGTGTTTTCCATGAGGTGACCTCACCAGGAGCCATTGGGGATCTGCAGGTGGGGTTTTGAAGCCAAACCACAGCTGAGCTCAGGTGGAGTTCCCCCTTCAGGAAAGATTTCCCTTTCTCAGGGAATTACCTGTGTTTGGCAGCCTGTGAACCCGAGCAGCCAAACTCCATTTCATTTATCTCTGTCTTGAGCTCCTGATTCCAGCTCTTATCCTGCAGGAATCAGCTGAGATCTTCCCAGGAGGCATCTCTGACTCGTACCAGTGGATTTCAAGGTGTGATTCCTGATTTTCCCCAGCCCAAACAAGCAGTGACTCAGAGTTTGTTTTGGGAAAAGCTCTTCGAGTCCATGTTCCTTCCAGGCTGGATTTTCATTTTGCCCTAAAAATCAATGCACAGAAGGGCAATCCATGGCCTCCCACCACACAGTCCTGTCAAAGCCCTCAGGATTTGAAAAAGAGGGAAAAAAAAAAAAAAGGAGAAGAGGGATAAGAGGGAATAGAAGAGCTTTTGCTATTCACCCCATGGAGCAGCTGTTACCAAGCCACTGCTCTCTCATTTCAATTCAAGTTCTCTGGGTACAAAGCAGAAGCCATCTGGATAAAGCTGAGCAAAAATTGGGATTCCTCCTCTGTGGCAAATCCCCATGGTTCAATCCTTTATTTTCATTGAAACTGGGATGGGAAGGGAATGTTTGTTACTGAACTGAAACTCCAGAAGTTTCCACGAGACATTTTTGAAGTGAAGGGAACAGATGAACAGATTGACACATTTTGAGCTGAAAGACTTTGCTGCTTTTTGCTGAGCTGCTCTCAAACATGCCCACAGTTCTGGGCTGGATTTTCCCCTTTGTGGGGCAGTGTCACATCACAGCTGAAGATTTGCCACCATTTCTGGATGAATCCTGCAAAAAATACCAGGAATGACTGGACAAGGAAATACTTCATGGTTCCTCATTCACAGAAGTAACTTCTAAAGGAGAAAAGCTGAAATTTTCCCCATTTTAATGGAAAGTTGCACATTCAGGACACCAACACACGACTGAGCTCTTCCCTGTCACTGCTGTTCGGGTTAGGTGATGCTTCATGGAATTGTTCAGGTTGGAAAAGCCCTCTGAGACCATCAAGTCCAACCCAGCACTGCCAAGGCCACCACTGACCATGTCCCCAGGTGCCACATCCACAGGTTTTGAAATCCCTCCAGGGATGGGGACTCCGCCACTGTCCTGGAGAGCTGTGCCAGGGCTGGGCCACACTTTCCATGAAGAAGTTTCCCCGATATCCAACCTGATCCTCCCTTGGCACAGCCTGAGGCCATTCCCTCTGTTCTTAGCACTTCGCCAGAGAAAACTCCAAGAAATCCCAACTGATCCCAAAAGCCAGGTCCCTGTTCTGCTGTTGGAAGGGATTTGCAACGTTGATGAGGAGAACCAACCAAGGTGCAAAGGAATTAAGCCCAGCTCTGCAGAACATGCTCAGTGCAGAGCTTGAGCTTACAGAGCCCAGGCCTGGGCCCAGGTGACTTTCCCAAGGTCAGAGCAGGAGCCAGGACTGGCAGATCCCTTTGTGCCCTTGTTTAATCAAAGCCATTAAATTGAAGTGTGAATTCTACCACCCCTTTAATCCTTCTTCACAATAAGAAGCCCTATTAAATCCTTAATGTGCCTGCCGTAATTATAACCTATCAAAGCGGGGATCAATTCCGGGCGGTAAACACGGAGCCAGGATTCTGCAGAGGATGAGATCACGCCTCTTAAAATGCAAATGGAGGCTGAGGCATTAAACCTGTAATAAAGCTCAATTAATCTTTTCCCCTTAAAACACACACAAAATATTTAATCTCAGTCTAAACTCGGGGGCTGTTTGAGTCAGAGCCAGGGAAGGCAGCTTTGGTCATAGGGAGCTGGGATGTTTTATCCTTAAATTCCCACAAATTTAGGGAGGTGGATGTGTGGGGAGGGGGTTGGGGAGCAGATCCATTAAAGTTAGGAATGAAAGTGATTATTTTGGGAGGATTATATCTATTAAAATATCCCATTATCTTGTGGAGCTTTTAAAATCCCCTACCTGAAGAGGCATCCCCAGGGAGATGAGAGTTACCTGAGACTGAGGACACAAGAGCCATCCCTGTCTCGGGCTGGGAGAGGGAAATCCTTGGATTGAAGTGATTTACAGCTGTTTTCTGCCTGCCAGGGCTGAGAGGGAGCAGAGCTGTGAATTAGAAGGGTAAATTACAGGAGAGATGCTCTTGTTTGTGGGCTCATGGAAGAGCAAAGGATGCTCCATGTCCTGTGCCTTTCCCACCTCCCAGGGCAGGAGCAGAGCACTCCAAGTGGATTCTAAACCTCCTGTGTTGGGTATTCCAACCCCTGTCCTCCTCCTGGAGCACAAGTTTGGCACAAGGCAACACCCCCGCCGTGCTCTTCCTGCAGCAGGGGAGTGAAACCTCCCGCAGGTTGTGGCGTTCACGCTCAGCTCGTGTTTGTTCCTTCCCCAGGGCCGGGAGGACGGGCAGCGCTCACGGGCTCCATCAGCGAGTTCATGTGTGCTGCAGAACAGAAATGCCAGTGCTGGGAGTGTTAGTAAACACGTGTTGGGGGATAATAAAGATATTTCATTTGATGGAAGAGAAATGTTCCACGCTGGCTGCGTGTTTTTAAAGGAATATTTATGTCGGGAAACAAAGATACTTCTAAACAAAAAGTCACTTTGAATACAAACACGAATGTTTGGTTTTGACAATGTGGGAACAGGATCCTGATGTATTATTGAAGCAGCCCTGGTATTTGTGTTCCCTGCCTGAAATATGGATACACGGAATCCAGCACACTCATGTGGAACGTTCTGCTGCAAAAAACTGCCTGGCTTTGGCTGGAAAAATGTTCAATTGGAAGATTATAGAGCGAGTCCATGTGAACAAAGTGAGTGTGGAGGGGGATAAAATCCGCCCCGAGGTTTGGACACTGCTCAGGTGCCTGTGTTGACACTGGATGCTCTGCAGGGGAGAGATATGGGTTTGTTATCAGTGTTACTCAGCTCTGATAAGGGGCTGGGCCCTGCAGAGAATATCAATGGAGCTACACAGCTGGGCAAATAACGACAATATTTTTCTTCATGTCATTTTTGATGAGAAACCTTGGCCAAGAGCCCAATGAAATTTAGTTGTAATGAATTACTGGGTAATTCAACAAATGAAGTCAGAACAGGCGGAAAACAGACAGAGGACAAGGCTGCAGCACCTCCCAGGCTGTGTGAGCAGCAGCGAACATGGCTGGGAAATGTCACCGGGACGATTGCACGGACTTTGGTGACTCCCAGCAGCTCCAGCGGCATTACTGGGAGTGCTGGGTTGGAAGCCTGGAATACGAGATGTTCAATTCCTGGAATGGGTCAGGCTGGAAGGACCCTGGAGGGTCACCGGTGCCACTCCCTGCTCCAGCAGGGCCATCCCAGCACACAGGGCACAGGATTGCATCCATGTGGCTCTGGAATGTCCCAGTGAGGAGACTCCAGCCCCGCTCTGGGAACCATCCAACACCAGGAACATTAATTCTTTTCCTAAAAAACACTTCCTTTTTGCTGGGCTCTGGCTGGGAAGCCCAAATTGCCTGAAACGCCTTGGAAAGGCACAAGATTGGTACAAAGACTTTTGCACTGATTCCAGCGGCAGCGGATTATCCCTGCCAGCAGAATCACCTGGGGAGACACACGCGGGCTCCCACGAGGGGCAGCGATGAAAACAGACTTGTGTCACCTCCAGGCTGTCATTTCTCTCCGAGCAAGCCTGAACAGATTGATTTCCAGGTCTCCTTCAGCAGAACTTAATCAATTTGGAGTGGATTTAGCCAGGCATATGGATGATCATGGGGCTGGCACTGCTCCCTCCCCTCAGACGGTGACAGGAATTTCAATCACAGCCACCAGTGGCTCCCAGCTTGGAACACAAAAGCCTTTCATGCATTTGGAGCAGTAATTCCTCCTGTCTGGCGCCTGGGATGGGGTGGGAACACGGGCTGTGCTTCCAGAGGGTGCCTCAGAACCTTGGTGTCCCATTGGGTTGTTCTGAGTTCCTCCAGAGGGAAATGCTCCATGTTTATCCAGGAGGAAATTCCTCAGGTGGGCCTCCAAAAAGGGGGGTTTGAGTCTAGAAGAGAGGTTGTTTAAGGGTGAACATGTGCTCCAATTCCCAAGTGATTCGAACTCGGAGAAGCAACAGGGAATGGCGAAAACCGAGATGGATTCACTTCCATAAATGTGGGATTCAGCCCTGGCTGAGGAGCCTTTGGCTGCCCTGGGCACTGCAGGGCCTGGAAGGTCCTGTGAGAGACCTGAGGCCGCTGGGAGCCACAGCTCCAGGGTTTGCCGGAGTTGTCCAAGTGCAGAAACTCCTCCTTTTTTAAGAACCTGAATGGAGACCCCAGAACCAGCCTAAAGCTGAGCAGATTCCTTCCCGTGGGAGCAGCAGAGGGAATCACAAGCCCAGGGTGAGGGATTCCATCCCTGGAGGTGCTGCTGGAGAAAAAGCATCGTTTATAGGGAGGTACAGAATTGACAGCACAGGCAGTGGGGAAAAAAACCTTTGGGAATGAAATCCCAGCTTTTCCTGGCTCTTTGGGAACTGGGAGCAAGAGGACGGAATTTCCTTCCATCCAGGAGTGGCTCCTGGGCTCCCAACTCCGCTGCAGGCACCTGCGGGAGGATGGCTCTGTCTGGAATTCCAGTGACCTCTGTTAACCCGGCAGCTTTCCAAAGCCTTTGAGATTTTTTCCTGATTAACTGAAGGCTCTCTGCAGCTCTGCCTTGGGAAAAATGGCTGCGAAATGAGATAATCAGAGGCTGAAGTAGTAGTTGTGCTTATTGAATTTTTGTTTTTTAACAAGTAGTGCCTCTTTTTCCAAAAAATATGAGGAAAATATAGATTTTTTCTTAAAAAAAATAGCTGTTAAATTTCTTGAGGGTTTTTCTCTTTGAGTTATTGTTGAGTAGCCTATTGACATTTTCTGTTTACTTATAACTAAATTTTCATTAAATGTAAAAACTTCAGTGATTATTTCAGTGTCTTCATACAATTATCAATGAAGACATTCACAGACACTTTGAAAGAAGTGAAAAAACGCCTTCATTTTGAAAGATGCCAAATAGGAAAAGCTCAGAACTATTTGTTCCATTATTTGCTGTCTCTCTCTCTCTCTCTGGCAAAAAAACCCCCACTTAAAATAACAACGACAAAAAAAAACCAACTTGTGACTAATGCTGCAGTCAGCAAATGGCTTTTAAAAGCATCTCGGGATCTCCCAGATTTATTCATTTATTGCTACAATGGGGAGGGAGATGGGAACGAGGGAGAAATCCACGATGGAGCTCCACGTTGGTGTGGGGAGCAGCTGGGCACAAATTCCTGCTGCAGAACGGAAATGGGAAACTGAGTATTTGAGGGCAAAACTCCACCCCCCGGTGGGGAGGCTGCAGCAGGGAAAAGGGAAATCCTGGGATAACACCACCCTGCCCTGACCCCACGTGTCCCTGGTGGGGACGGAGCTTTTCCCTCCTCCCCATCCCACGGGAGCACCACAACCCCACCAGTTCCCCTCTGTCTCTCCCTCCCTCCTGCAAAATTTGCCTTTTCCCGGTGTTTCCCTGAATCCTGGATGGATTTGGGCATTTCCTGGTGTCGCACCTCCCTTACTCCCCACAAATGCACTTTGCAGTGTCTGCTGCTGTCCCAGCCTTTGGAACCCCCGAGAGGGACCAGCCTGGGCCCTGTGCTTTGCAGTTCAGGATGCGTCCAAAGCACAGATTCCTTCCAGGACCTCTGGAGCACTCCACGGATTGCAGGGCTGAGCAATCAGTTCCAGCTCTGGCTGCAGTGGCCGTGGCTGACACCATCAGTGAGAAATTTTCCAGCTTTTGCCCCAGAACTGCACTTTGTGATGTCATTCTCAGCCCTGCCCGGCCCCGTGGGCTGCAAACTGAAAATGAGATGGAGCCGCTCCGTGTTGGCTCCAGGAAATGGAAACAGGAATGAAATGGAAAAGCAAAGCTCCTCTGCCTGGCTGGGGAGGGACTTTCGCCCCCTCCCTGTTCCGTCTCCTGTTAATTAAAACATGAACCCTGCTCCAGACCTGAGAATCCCATCTCCGTTCTGGCGAGTTCTCATCACACACTTCAGGGAGGCAGAGCGGGTTCATTCCAGGAGCAGCCGAGGGTGTTGATGGATGCTCTGCCAGCCTCAGACGTGTCCCTGCCCTGTCCCCTCCTCAGCTCTCAGGGCAGGGCTCACCCTGTGACACCCACGGGGTCAGCGGCTGTGCTGGGCTGGTCCCTCATGGCAGGTGGGACAAGGGCCACAGGAGTGGCCTGTGCTGCTCCTTTCCACCACCTGAGCTGAGGGATGGGAGCTGGAATCCCCCGGAGAGCTGAGAAATCCCGGGAAAGCTGTGGGCATCAACTCATGGCTGCAGGGCTGCACCAGATCCCAAACCAGCAGCAGCTGGGCCTGGTGTGGGGAGCCCGTCAGCCTTCAGAAACTGTGCTGGGCTTCCTGCTCCCAGAACCTGGACTGGATTGTGGCTGTGTGGAATTTCACTCTCTGCTCCCAGAATGGCTGGAATAGCTGGTGGCTGTTTGGGAATTTCAGTCCTGCCATCAGGCATGAGCCAAATTACAGAGAGCCTGGTGCAGAGAGCCCTGAGTCAGCCTCAGCATCTCCAGGGTCTCATTCCCTGTCAGCTCCAGCCTCTCCAGGCGGAATTGCGACGAAGCAGACGTGGGCACTGGGCTGGAGTTCTCGCAGTGACATTCATTAACAACATCGTGGTGACAGATCTTGAAGAGTCAGTAAGTGCTGGTAAACATCTTTCTCCCCAGCTCAGAGCTGCACTCCCACCCCGAGGACTAACCCAAGGTCGTGAATCACAAAATTGAGAGAGAACAAACAAAAAGCTCTCCTCGAGTCTGCCAGACGAATTCCTTCTCCTCGGGACCATCTGCGGCAGCTGTGCCAAAAGAGATTGTTTGGAATGGCCTGAATACGTCCAGGTCCTGAGTGCCGAGCGCCCTTGGCCACGTTCTGCTGCTGCCCCGAGGTGTCTGTCAGGAGCGCTGGTAATCACAGCCAGATAATGGCTCGCAGCTCCCTGAAACCCCCGGCTCCCTGTTCATTCATGGTGCATGTGAGGAGAGACCAGGCGGCCGCTCCTCGTGTCTGGGTGTCTGTCCTGGTTCCCCCAGGTGCCATTTCCCTGCCCAGGCTTTTTCTTGGAGCAGGGATATTCACACACTGGGAATGTGTGCAGACTCCCCACTCCCGTGGCAGTGAATCCAAAGGCTCTTGTCTGGAGAGGTTCCACCAGCAATCCCAGGTGCCTCGGACACCACTTTTTATGCCAGCAACAAAGCTCTTGGGAATGACATTTGTGCAAATACACAATTCCACAGTGCAATCCCGAGCGTGTGATCCCATCCACGTTCCGTGTGGTGACTCCTGGAGTCTGTCACCTACATTCCAGTTGCCGTGGTTATAATTCCATCAACCACGGCCTTGTGGTGCCGTTTGGGAGCGCTGGAATTTTCCAGTCCATTAAAGCTGCCTCAGAGCTCGCTGGCTCAGGCTGATCCCATCTCTGCTCCTCAGTTACGAGGCACAGGCTGGCACAGGACAAGGTAGAGTGGAGCAAACACCCAAAGAGGCTCTGTCCCTTTGTGGTGGGAGAAGACCCCCAAACCCCCCAGTGATGAGCCCCATTTATGGCCTTGTCATTTATAGGATGGGGGGAAATGGCTTCCCTGGGACACTGGGAAGGAATTGTTCCCTGGGAGGGTGGGGAGGGGCTGGGATGGAATTCCCAGAGCAGCTGTGGCTGCCCCTGGATCCCTGGCAGTGCCCAAGGCCAGGCTGGCTGGGGCTGGGAGCAGCCTGGGACAGGGGGAGGTGTGAGGGGTGGCACTGGGTGGGCTTTCAGGTCCTTTCCAACCCAAACCATTCCATCATTCCATGACTCCTCTGGAGCCTTTCAAAGCCCAGTGACAACATTTGCTCCCCATGGGACCGAAGGCCGGGCCAGCCCCGCAGTCTGTTGGCAAATCTGTTCTCAGATCTGCTGCAGCACTGGAAAAGAGCAACAACAACAAAAGGCAAAACAACAAAGCTGCAAAAAACCCCATGAGTCACCAAAAAAAAAAAAACCCAAACAAACAAGGGAAGATTTAATTCTTATAGCAGCATGTTTAATTAGTTTAATTTATCTGGGAATTTGGTTTGTTTGTTTTAGGCATAACAAACACTGTGGGCTGTGGTTAATTCAAGATCCACAGCCTGTCCCCAGTGGGGCAGGGATGGGCTCACCGCTGTCCTGCCCTCGGGGTTTCCTCCTGGAGAGCCAAGCCTGGCTAATTCCTAATCTGGGCTTTTGGAAAACTCAGCGTGGAGACGGTTAAACCCTTCAGCTCTGCAGGGCTCCTCTGGATCGGGATAATGCAGCTCAAATGACAAGTGCCAGGAAAGGCAGGTGAGCCCCGCTGGGAGCACGAGGACACCGCGCTGGGGCTGGGGCTCAGCCCTGGTTTCGGAGCAGGGCTTTGCAGTCCTGCCCTGCCTGGGCTTTGCCAGCTCTGAGTCATTTTCTGGCCCAACTCTCAGTCGCTGTTTGCTGCGAGGAGCCGCTGATCCGACCTGACGGGATTCAACAGCTCCATTACAAAGGATAAAGGATTGTCTTTAGCAGGAGAGAGAGACAGGAAGAGACAGAGCCAAGAGTCTTTAATCAGAACCCTGAATTAACCTTCCCAGAAGGGAATCCATGTGGACTCTGGCTTTTATTTATAAACCTCCTCCTTCCTCCAGGCTTTCTCTGCTCACAAGGAGAAGCAAAGCCATGGAGAAAGGCAGGATTTTGAGGATATCGTGGCTGAGGGGATCTGCGTGGCTGTGCCAGAGAGCCCAAAAAATGAGAATTAATTAAACCCTGAAGCACAAATCGGCAAATACAACTCTTGTCCCACAAAACAAAGGAGAAATCTCATCAACATCTCTAGAAGGTGCCCCTGCTGAGCTCCAAGCAGCCTGAACTCTCTTCTCAGGACTTCTGCAAATAGAGGATTATTTCCCTTTTATTGCATTAGAGGGGGGTGGGAGGGCGAGCAACTGAGAAACTTCATTATGCACTGAAAGAGGAAATGATTCCAAGAAAAATGTATTTCTCCATATGGGTAAAGCAGGGCTATTTGAGACTCACACTGTGTTCTTCTTCCCCTGCCACTTGCAAAGGCTTTTCATTCCACTTGTATTTCATGTTTCAAGTGGATTATTTCCTCCCATTGATAAGGGGATAATTCAGTTAGGCCTTGCAGATAGTTATTTCTTTGCTCAGAAGGGTATTTTGCACGCAAGGATCAAATTTTTTTTCTCTCTTTTTTTTTTTTAAAAACACCACCTAGAGCCTGTGGAAATGAGATATATTAGCGAGGGCTGAATGGCTGATCACAGAGAGAGCGAGGGGCAAATTAAACCGTGCTGGGAGGAAAGCAATGCTTTGCCCAGCCACGAGGGCTTGGGGAAGTCAGTGTGTAATAAAGTCGTGTTCTGCCACTTCAGGCAGCTCCTCTGGGTCCCTCAATCCTCTGCTGCTCAGGCAACGCTGCTTTGCAACCAAGGAAACAGCGCAGGAGAGACAGCCTCAAAATCCCCTGCACTTCCCTTCTGGGATTTCGGCCACTGGATTGGCTGCCCGGGTCCTCGTGGCAGCGGGAGATGCCTCAGGTGGGGGGGACAAATGTTGTCACCCAGCCCTGGGGCCACAAGTGCTCCTGTCACTCTGTGAATGTCCCGTGGGGGCTGCCAGAGGAGCAGAGCCTGGTTCTTCTGGTTTGGATCTGTGGGAGGTGGAGGGAAGTGCTGGCATCAGGTGGCACCTGGACAGCAGCCGGAGGGTACCAGGTGTGGGTCTGGAGCCCTTGATCTGCACTGGGGGATGAGACCCCAGGGCAGGGCTGGCGCCTGGCCCAGTTCAGGATCACGTCAGGCCCTTTTTCCCAGGCACACTTTGGATACAGGCACTGCTCTGGAGCCAGTTGCACCTCCTGGCATTTCAGTCAAGGCCAGAGCACGGCCTGAGCCCCTCAGGGTGATGGGCACAGACCTGAGAGTGGCAGCTCCCAGGGCACGGCTGGAGCCCTGGCTGGGTTTATCTGAGAGATAAAGCTCAGCTTGGCAACGTGGCTGGCCAAAGTGTTTCCATGGCCACTGTCCCCACAGCCCGAGCCCCAGCGCCTGCTCCAAACCCTCCACGGATGGTGCAGAGGGCAAATCCCAGGGGAATCAGGCAGGCCCGGAGCTGGCACACTGCTCAGGGATTCCCCTGGCAGAAGCAGCAGCCATTTGTCCTTGGCCCGGGGCCGGGGTTCCCAGCTCAGCCCTGCGGCCTGAGGGACGCGGCGGCAGCGCTGAGGGGACGGGAGCGGCGGCCCTGCGACACCGGGCACGTGTAGCACCGCCACCATCCAACTGCCCGGAGTTCCCTGGTGTGGGCAGACGCGGGGCTCTGTCCATGGGCGTTTCTGGGAGAGCAGGGCCGGAGTTCCCTGGCGTGGGCCGACACGGGGCTCTGTCCATGGGCGTTTCCGGGAGAGCAGGGCTTGCGAGTGGCTCCTGCCCTGTGAGGAGCAGCCGGGCCAGGCATGGGCAGGCCGCACCAAGGGCCTGGGGCTGTTGGTTTGCAGAGACCTCGTTAGGAGCGAGTCAGAGCCGCCCCAGTGCTCTCACTGATGGGGTCACCCACCCCCTCTGGCTCCCAGGGAAGTGAAGATTGTCATTCACACCTCGCAGTTTAAATGCTCCACATCCTTTTACCAACCCCCAGCTTTGCGTTTTTCTGGTGTGCAGCTGTTGATGCATCGAGTTCTGAGCCTGTTTTGTAGAAGGCTTCAATTAAACACCTCTAAGGACAATCCTTCGTTAGTATGAGACTGCTGCTGCCGTTCTCTCCAGCCCCTCCTGGCTACTTCTCCCTCGATTTGGGTGAATTACAGGAGGTTTTCTGAGCTGCATTCAAATGATGTTGGGTTCAGAGCAGCGCTCGGCGTGAGGGAGGGAAGAGCTGTGGCCTGGAATGTTAATGTGGGATGGCAGCTTCAGAGGAGGCACTTGCAGCGTGCTCTGCCCGACCCCGGGACTTGCAGCCTGGCCCTTCTTCCTGCCCTCGGAGCGCTTCCTGAGGACACCCTGCCGGTCACTCCGGGCATGTGAGCTGTGTTTGACCTCTGGGACACACCAGAGGACTTGTCCTCATTCCCTGAACCCTTAGAAACGTTCCTGGCTGTGTGAGAGATGCTCAGCTCTTCCCACGTGGGGAAGCAAATCCGTGTCAGGAGAGGTGGCCCAGCTGTGCAGGGCAAGGAAAAGCCAGTCCCCAGCAAAGCCTTTTAAACTGGGGAGCCTGAGGCATTTTCAGGGAGTTCCCAGTCCCTTCACTGGGTGTTTCATGGAATCATGGAATGGTTTGGGTTGGAAGGGGCTGTAAATGCCACCAGTTCCTGGGCAGGGACACTTTCCACTGGACCAGGTTGCTCAGGGTGGCCTGGAACGGATTTAATCCCATTGTGAGCACCTAAACTAAACACTGAGAAAGATCCTTTTTAATGAGCGTTCGATGCTTCAGGAGGGGCAAAATGAGCAAAGCTCCTGTTACAAATCAAAAAATGATCCTCGCCTATCACCCAGGAGGGACTGGGTAGATCTGTACAGCTCTCAGGGTTTGGGGGAAGCTCTTGTGTCCCTAAATCTCCTTCTGCCATGGGAATTAACACATGCAGAGGCATCACCCGGGGTCCTGCTGTTCCCTCCTCACCTCCCTCTCCCTGTGGGTGAATTTTTGGACATGTGGGAGTTTCAGAGGGACCCAAACCCCCACCTGAGCTCGGGCAGGCTCCAAGTGTGTTCCCCAGAACGGCATTCATTCGTCTGTTTGACATAAATACTGTTTTCAGGTTAATGTGTTTAACTTAATGAGGCATTTATTTGCAGTAAGAACTCTTTAAGAAGCTCTGTTTTCTTCCAGTGAGCTGAGCTGACGAGGGGATTAATAACAGGCTTGAACAAGCAGGCTAAGAAAATAAATCTACCAAAGTCCTCTGTGCAGGTTGTGAAGGATGCTTGGATTGATCCCAGTAAAGGCAATCATTTCTGACAGGATGGAGGGAATAAAGCACATTCTCCTTGCCTGCACATCTCACTTGTTCCTGGCAGGGGCTGTCTGCTCCCCCAGCGCTTCTCTCCCCAGCTCAGGAAATGTCTGACCCGAGCACAGCCAGCAGCAGGATGAGGTTTCTCGGGAGCCAGAGGGGTTCCAGGATATATGGAATGGAGCCAGCAACAGGAGGATTTTTCCCAGCCCTTCCCCAAGCGAAGGAATTGGGATATTCCCAATGTACAGGGATTTACCCCTGAATTCCTTCCCCTGTTCCCTTTGCTCCCTGGCCAGATGCAACACAGATATTCCACAGCCGCCAGGCCCAGTGCTGTGCCCTGGGATGGCCCTGCTGGAGCAGTGACCCCTGTCCCTGATCCCTTCCAGCCTGGCCCATTCCATGATTCCACGATTCTGTTTTCTATGACATCATTTCCCAAATAGCAAAATTAACTCCTCAAGCCTGGAAGGTCTTTCCTTTGCCTTTAATGTATAAACAGGGAGCTGAGAAACAAACATGGATCAAGGTCATGGCCTGAGCTGCCTCACCAGGACATCTGCTGCTGACTCTTTGAGAGAATCCAGATGTTTGCAGGAATCCAGACAAGAATTGTTAAAAAGGGACCAAAACTTGGAAGATGTCCCAGAGGCCTGGGCTCAAACCGAGGATTTTTTTGGCTGGAGGAGGAGAGGGAAGGTGCAGCCAAACTGTCCCTCAGGAGATCTGACAGTGCTGTTTTCCTCTGTTTCCGCGTCATTGCCCTGTTCAGTGTGTAAATTTTCTTCCCTTAAAATGTCAGGATGTGTGGAGAGGAACGAGCGCAGTGAGGCTGCTTTAGCCTGCACTGGACACCGAAAGGCTTCCACAGGGGAACATCATCAATATCAGTCCAGGGATATGACAGAGACACAGAAACTCCTTGTCCTAAATCGACTTGCAGATAATTTGCCAAACACAAAAATCATTGAGGTTAATCTGCCATGGAAAAATGCCATCTTTCTGTTCTTCCTGAAGCAAAGATTCCTCCATCCTTTGGGAATGGTCACAGGGCAGAGACTCCCCCCGCAGGGCTCATCGGAACCCCAGGTGACAGTGAAACATCTGCAGCAAGAGGAATGCCCTGTCCCCACAGGTGCCACCCGCTGGTTTGGTGACATCCTGGGAGGAAGGGCTGGGAGAGCTGGGATTGTTCAGCCTGGAGAAGAAAAGCTTTGGGGTGATCTAACTGTGGCCTCCCAGGGCCTGAAGGAGCCGACAGAAAGATGGAAACAGACTTTGGAAAAGGCCTTGGAGGGACAGGACAAGGGGGAATGGCTTTAAACTGAAAAAGAGTAGGGTTAGATGGAATATTGGGGAGGAATTGTTCCCTGGGAGGGTGGGGAGGGGCTGGGATGGAATTCCCAGAGCAGCTGTGGCTGCCCCTGGATCCCTGGCAGTGCCCAAGGCCAGGCTGGCCGGGGCTGGGAGCAGCCTGGGACAGGGGGAGGGGTCCCTGCCCATGGCAGGGGTGGCACTGGGTGGGATTTAAGGTCCCTTCTGGCCCAAACCATTCCGGGACTCTGTGATTTAGAATCGGAGCTGTGGAGGCACCAGAGAATCCAGGGGAGAACTGTGGGGGGTGTGCTGCCTGCAAGACACTTTTGTGTGAGAGGTAGGAAACTAAAGGAGAAAAAAAACACTTGGGAAAGATTTGCTGGTATTTCAACAGGTCTAAAACAGCCACACGAGAAACTTCCTTTGTTTTCTCGTGTTTTCAAACTCTCCCCTCACGTCAGGACGCCACAGTTCACCTCTGCCTCCGACCCTGTGTTCCCCTCTCAGCTGGGGTCGTGCCAGGAAGGCTCTGGCCTGACCTCCCTTCCCTCTTCCTGGATTTACAGACTCCAGGCTTTCCTCTAAAATACAGTGAAAAATTAGAACCCCCCTGTCTGGGCTTGGCCCCTGACACTCCCCTTTTCCCTGACCTGCCTCAATCCAAGTTATTTTCCACCTCAGAGTGCATCTTTCAGCAAAGCCTCTCCCCAAGACCTCTCTCTTCAGTGCCTGCCTGTTGCTAATTAGATTTCCGCAGGTTTCTTTCTGCTCAGCAACCCTTAAACACCAACTTCCACATCTTTTGGTCCCTCCTGGGAACCTGTTGGCCACCAGGATCCAATCTGGTGGGTTTGGAAACGTTTCAAACCCTGCAGCACGGCCAGGAGTCCATCTGTCAAGTGAGCATCTGTGGCTCACGATTCCAGCTGGTTTGTCCACAGAATACGGGAAATTTCAAATGTGCTGCTGCTTTTTCAGAGCAAGGACAGGATAAAGTCTTCCCTGATCACCTGAAATACGGCTGGAGCTGTCACATATCAGGGATGGATCAATACAGGACTCCCTGAATGTTGGCTTGGACAGTTTGTGGATTGATGGGATTTGCATTAGAGAGACATAAAGCACTTTAGGGAGGAGGAGTGGAAATTCTGCTACCAAAAAATAATAAAATATGCTCGAGAAACCTTTTAGGCTTTCTTGGAAGCTTTCCAGCTGAGAATCTCAGTGGTTTTTATGGAGCAAGGCTCTGTCTGACAGAGCTGCACAAATCAATGGCAGTGGAGCTGCTGCTCTGAGCTCAGAGGGAGCTTTGGTACAACAACAGCCACAGAACATTTCTGAAATTTAACATGGAACAGGCCACAGGATTGGGGGCATTTCTAAAATTTAACATAGAACAGATCATGGGATTTGGGTAATTCCTGAAATTTACCACAGGCAGGCCACAGGACTGGGGGCATTTCTGAAATTTAACATGGAACAGGCCACAGGACTAGGGGAATTCCTTAAATTTAACACAGAGCAGGCCATGGAATTGGGGTAATTCCTTCAATTTAGCACAGAGCAGGCCACAGGAGGAGGGCACATCTTCAGTTTGCCACCGGAGGAGAGCCCATGTCCTCGTGTGACCCTGGCTCTAGCTCCTGGTGCAGGACCTTGCTCAGCCAAAGCAGCCCCTGGGGAGGTCAGAGGGGGCCCTGCTGTGGCCCTGCTCAGCCCCAAAGGTTTGTTCCCCCAGAGAAAAGCAGGTTAAACCCCTGGGGAGGGTTACAAGTGCTCTGTGATCCCCACAAACGAGAGGGAGCTCCGAGCTGAGATCCTTACAGCAACCCCAACGCTTCAAAATACCCATTTGAGAGATCCAAACCCCTCCCTGTGCTCGTTGTTTGCAGCAAATGGGGCTGTACCTGTATAAATCAGCACAATGCACATTTGGGCAATTTCACCCGGGACTGTGGGAAGGAAAGCATTCATTCAGCAATGGATATTAATGCTGGAAAAGAAGCAGCTCCTATCTGCTGCCTCAGTTGCAGACAAAATGCAATTCCTTGCAATGATATTATTCTGGATTACACGCTGAAGCACATTAACATATCCCCCAGTGTTTTGTGATCTCATAATGAAACTTCTATTACCAATCATCCATGAAAGAGACGCTATTGTGGGGAAAAGGCCCTCAGAGAGACTCCAGGCTGAGGCAGCAGCACCTCAGCAGGGTTCAAGCTGCCAGGTCTCACTGGCAGCTCTTGGTGGGGTCACCACAGGACACGCAAGGGGGACAGCAAAAATGTACCCAATTTACCCCAATTTACCCCCTCCCCTCACGAGCCTCTGGTTCAGTGGGTGCTGAGAAGGGCTTTGCCTCTGCCTCCCTCTGCCGCAGCAGCGCTGCACCCTCTGGGATGGCTCCGGATGGAGGGATTGGTGATCATCCCCCTGGAGCTGGACGTTTCCTCTCTTCCAGCTCCATCCGCAGCTGGGGAGCAGCTCCTGCCCTGCTGGGTAAAATCCCCACGCAGAGCACGGGGGATTTGGACAGACGGGGGGGATTTCATTGGTTTGGGACTGAGCTTTAGGTACCAAACCTGGGCACTGCTCTGCAGCTGCTTCTGGTGGAGCTCAAGAGTTTGGGGACAAGTCATCGTGACATAAAGACAGCTGTAACTGGCAGAGAAAGAAGCTCAGTTGAGCCAGAGCTGTTTTCCTTGAAATGTGCTGTGATACCTCGAATTACACCCATTTCAGCTGGGCTTAATAAGAATGTTACTGCAGGTTAAACAAATACCAAAGGATCACTGCAGACAGGAACGAGCTGCATTGTTGGAACTGTTCTGGAGAAGATAATTACCTATTACATTGTAAACCTCGCTTCTCTTTTTTTTTAAATAATCATTGTTTAAATACATTTACTGCCTTATTAAAAATTAACCTTTGAGAAGCATAATTTACTATAGGACACTTGCATGTTTGGCAACCCAGAAGGTGGGGAAATCTGCAAGTTAATGAGTCTGATTCTTCTCAGGTCTTGGCCACAGCCTCTCTCCATGAGCTGGGTAATTTGACTTTCTCTTTTGCAATGAACAGCACCAGCAGCTCTGAGCAGAAGCTGTGATTCTGTTCTGATCCTTCCCAAAACCAGGCTGGGACTTCCCAATGCCAAGGACAGCCATGGTCAGCAGGAACAGGGGCAGGAAGGGGCTGGGGAGAGCTCCACACCGGGTGCTCCCCACCTCGAGGCAGCACCAGAGAGGGGCTCCAGCCCATGAGGAACTCCAGCGTTAAAGGACGATGTCCTGGGCAGTCATGGGAGGGGTCAGAGGGGTGTCTGAGGTGCCCGTTTCCCTCTCTGGAATCTGGAACATCCAACGGGAACTTTGTGCCAAGATGTGGCCCAGACCCTCAAGGGGAATCAGCCGATTCCCCGCGTCCTCCTACACTGAGCGCAATCCTCTGGAACAGCCCAGAGATATCAAACTCTGGTCCACCCCGAGATATCCGTGGTCATGGAAAGAGCCAATCCTCCCCTCTGAAGGGAAGGGCTCCTTCCAGGGACTTGTCTTGGTTCCCTCAATTTGCATTTCCTGAAAACCCTCGTGGCTGACACAGGAGTCGCTGCCTGGGCCACTGCATCCCGCAGATCCAAAGCCCTGGCAGGTGAGCAAACACCTCCAGCTCCATGGGAAGATGGGAGCCTTGGATTTGCCCCACGGGATCCATGTTCAGCACGAGGTAAACATGCCAGCAGTCCCTCAACTCTGAACATTCCTGCTTGGAGGCGGCATGTCCCACGCCATGCAAATGCTGAGTGGCTTTTAATGAAAGCCAATTTTGCCTCAAAACCGGAATTATATTATCAGCAGTTAATTATCACCTGTCAAACCGAGCTCACACTGCCGTGGGGTTTGGCTGTCCCGGAGTTCTATACAGCTGAATTCCTCGATGCGGGATGAGGAGCCCTTTTTGTCGGGAGATGCTCATGTTTGAGCTGCTCTCGTGGCTCCTGGGATGGCAACGAGCTTTGATTTCCTGGGAGATGACAGGCTCAGTGTTCTTGGAGTGGCTCATCCGGAGATCAGACAGCACAATGGTGAATATATCCTAATGACTGTTTACACTGTGCTCTCACATCGCTCAGACACAGCTTCTCCTCAGGTATTTCATAAACTGTTTGTAGCTGTGGCTCTGTGCTGAATGCGCTGAGCCATCGGAGTGGCTCTGAGAGCTGCGTCTGAGCGAACAGCTTTTGCTACACCTGAGCTTTCTTCATTTCTTGCAGAGGACGACAAGGATCCTCAGAACATTTCAGCACCTTGGTTCTGTTGCAAATTCAATTTCAATCCTTTGAAAGAGAACCAGAGTCTGGATGTTCCTCCTGACACTCTTCACATTTCATAAACAGCCTTTTAAACATCTTTTCTCCTGGTTTTAGGGAGAAGTGAATGTAGAAAAGTGGCAAAAGCATAATTGCTCTTCACCTGGGGAGGGAGGGAGGGAGGGAGGGAGGAAGGAAGGAAGGAAGGAAGGAAGGAAGGAAGGAAGGAAGGAAGGAAGGAGCTCTCCCACAGATGTGCTGAGCTCTAGTCCAGGGTCGATGTCCCCACACCCGCTGTGACCCCAAAACCACCTTTGACGCTTCTCACTGAGCAGGAGATCAGCACCACGATCTCTGAAGCAGCTGATGCTGTCCCGCACCCCACGTGGCAATAAAGGCGAACAAACCCCATAAAATATCGCACAGTGACAGTACAGACTCTGCAAATCACCCTCACCCTGCCCGAGTGCACCCAGCGGAGGATATTTGCTCTTTCCTTTGGCAGCCTTTCTTTCTCCTCGCCCACAGTTCCCTTTGTCCGACTGCAGCCATTGAAATGAAGGATTTTTGCAGCTTGCATCTGCTAAGTAGCTGCTCATTAACCAGCTGGCACTCCCACTCCGCGCCGGGCAGGAATTCCTTTATCTGCCGTGATTAAGGGGAGCAGCACTTGGAGGATGCACCCATAAATTCCTGCATTCATTGGAGTGCCGAGCAGCGCGAGCACAATGGACAGACCGCGGCCGAGGCTGGGACAATAAACCTGCCACCGCTATTGATTGAACGTCATCCCCCCATCAGCACGGCTCGGGCCGCAGTGTGTCCGTGTTAGCACAGGCGCCCAGAAACGGGGCCTTAGGCAGGGGCTGAAATCCATTCTCCTTCAGCTGCGGAGGGGAATCGGGGCCTGCCTGCCCTGATCTGCGGTGCTGCCCGGGCCCACAGCTCCCTCACGGGCGGTTTGTCCCACCCGTATCCCCTCAGCCAGGCTGAGCGTGGTGCCAGCACCCCCGGGATGGCCCCAGGTGTCCCCGTGGTGCCAGCACTGAGTGCCCACAGCCCCTGGGCGGTGCCCGTTCCCAGCTGGACACGGTGAGGCCTCACCCTGGGAGCTGAAGCCCTGCAGGAGCAGCTTGGGAGTTTTCCTTGGAGGCAAACAGAGGGATATCGGTGCCCTGATTCGCCCCAAACGGGCCAGGAGACACTTCCGAGACAGAGTCCGAGAAGTGGGTATTTGCTTTATTCGGCACACCGGGTGTGGGGGATCATTCCTCCAAACCACACACACCGGTGCTCTCTACAACACAGTATTAAGGGTTAAAACATGAATATTCATTACATTCTTTGGGACAGGTGTGGTTATACAAATTATTTCTGGGAAGTCACTAGTATCATTAGCATACGTGCCACATGCGTTGTGTGTCCTGGTGGTCGCACTGAGGAAGGCTTCTCGTCTTCATCAGGGGTCTTTGGGATGAAGATAAGTAGTCTTCCTCACAATGAACTTTTCACCTTTCTCTCTGGGGCATGCGTAGTCCTTTGAGGGATGATTCAGCGGTTTCTGAGATGATCCTTGTCCCCTCTATCTTGACAAGATTAGGGCGAATCCAGCTCCTTGGGTTTTTGGAATTAACATTCACTGTCAGAATTAACATTTGCTGTCTCCTGATAGCTAACTGTGTTTACATGGGTTAGCTATTGACCGCTCGCTCTTCAAGTGATCACCCCTAGGGATGGCGACTCCACCAGTTCCCTGGACAGTCTCTCCCAATGATTTCCAATCATTCTGTGAGGAAATATTCCCTCAAATCTCACGAAACCTCCCCTGGAGCACCTTGAGGCTGTTCCCTTCCACCCTGGGCTGCTGCATTTCCTTTGCTGCTCCCTGGATGAACCAGGGGGGTCCAACCAGCCATGGCCAAGGCTGGGCCAGGCTGGGGGCTCGGAGCAGCTCCTGGGTATATCCAAGGGTTTCCCACTCATGGAGAGGCTGGAGCAGCCCCCCACACACCAGGATGGCTTTCTGGCTGTTTCTGTTCATGGACGACTCATTTAGGACGAACTCCCCGTGCGGGAGCACTTTCCCTGCAGGCCGGAGCTGTCCGCACTCCACAAGGACAGAGGGGAAGGAAACCAGGAGGGAAGCAGAGCAGCACGAGAAGGAAAAGCGCTGGACTCCAGGCAGCTCGCGCTCCTTCTTCATAATTCCACATCAGCCCCAGCATCTCCAATTTTCTGCACTGTGCTGTAATTTCCCTTAATGCTGAATTAGGTCCTAATAATTTCTATAATTTAAAATATTCTTTCTTTGGGTGAGCGCTGAAGGTTCTGCAGGCTATTCAGGGTATTTTGGGTTGGTTTTTCTTTTTCCCTGGAATGTTTTTATGAAAATTATGCCTTTATAGGAGCATCCTTTACTTAGAAAAGGAAGGGAGGAGCATTATTACTAACACAGAGGGATAATGGGAGTGGAGCCACTCAGGCAATTTACTTTTAAACTGAGGATTACATTAAATACTTTCATTGTGGTGCCCAGTCCCAATCACTCCTCCCCACCCACTCTCCCGCAGGTGCTGGCACTGAAATTTTGTTCCAGTCACTTCTCCCAGCTAAAACGAAGCCCTCCATGAGCAGCCACCATCGCACTGAGTGAAATCCTCTGCCTGAAAAGCGCTGCAATTAAAAACATCACGGCCTGTGAGGAGCCAGGCCTGCGCTGCCGTGGATGTTCTGCCCAGCCAGGGGCGGCGATGGTGACGCCTTTTCCTGGTCTTAAAATTAAGAGAGCTGCACACAGTTAGGAGGGAAAAAGGGTTTTTACCTCGGTATTTATTGAAGGATCCTCAGGTGTGATGAAATGCACATCGAAATGCACCCCAATGTCCCCACCGGAGAAAATGCCCCCCCACGATGTGATGAGTGTGCAATTATAGGCCTTGCTAATTAGCACATCTATCAAAGGTTCCCCAATGAGGGACTCGGGTGAGACCCCCCACCCAAGGGACCCTCCCCCTGGATGGGCCTGGCTTTGTTTACAGAATGAGTTCTGGAGAGGACCTTGGTTTCTTTGGGCTTTTAGAATGTTTGGTCTCTAAACTTAACGAAATACTGGGTCTAAGGGGAGTTATCGAGCTTAAAGAATTATAACTCTGTAAGATAAAGGCACAAGGAATATATAAAGCTATATAAAAGAGTGTATAAAAGGGGGAATAAAAGAAAAGCAAAAAATCATTATGGCATCAATGGCAGTGCTGCCTCTGAGCAGGTGCTGCACGCCGGGGTCACCCCGGGGCTCTCCGGGTAACGGGAAACGCGCGAGGCTTCGCACTCCCAGCGTCACCTCCGAGAGCTCTGCGAGCGCCGGCTCCGAGGCGGCTCCAAGGGCCGGGGCTGTGGGAAGTTTTCTGTTTATCAATTCCAGGCACTTTTCAGTGAATTCTTTAGCACTGCCACGGTCTCGTTCCCCCTGCCTGGCACTTCATCCTGCTCCGGAAGGTCAAGGAAAAGTGGAAGAGGCTCCTGCAGGCTGGAGCCACCAGGAATGAAGGTTCCCACGCCAGTTCTGCCTGCCGTTAATGCACATGGGATTGAAGGGATGGGGAGAATCCCACCAAGGACAGGCCTTACTCAACCTGCTGCTTAGAGAGGATTTTCCTGCCCCAGGGATGTGCTGAGGCTGCACCTTCTGCTCTGAAATCTGGGATTTCTCACCCCCAGAGCATGGGGAAGCCCCTGCCCAGCACTGGTGGACTCACTGATGGAGGTGGCACCTCCTGGTTTGTGGCCGTGGCTCACCCTGGCAGAGTGTTGGAGCTGGGGAGGAGCTCATCCATGAACCTGCAGCATCCCACCCATCCTGGTATTCCAAGAGCAAAGGGATCTCCCTCCCCTGCCCTGAGTTTCCCTGGAGTGCTCAGAGGCACCTCAGACACGCAGCCAAATGCCCAATCCCTCCCTCATCCTTTGGAATTAAGAGCAGTTTTTCCTCATTTTATGAGTTTGGGCATAGCCACAGAAATCGTGGAGTCACAGGGAATTGGATCCCTTACCTTTTTCATCTTCTGGGGGATGATTTCTTCTCCACAGCTCAGCAGGAAAATATTTTTTATAAAGTGTAAACAAAATGCTCAGAGAGGATAAAAATCCCCCGGGCCTGAGCCCAAGCAGGGCACCAACCATCCCTGTTTTCATTCGGGCTGCGGATAAACTCCAACCTCATTTCTTATCTGGAAAGTTGCACTAATCCACCTTGGAGCCAACAATTCCAGTGGGGTAAGACACTGGAATCAAAGGCACTCTGAGGATTTGCACCAGCTGAAACCCACGGCAGACATGAGGTAATTGCAGTGAGAGGGAAATCAAAGAAATGCTTCTTTTTTTTTTTTTTTTTGTGCTGACAACTTTAAAACCGTGCTTTTCATGTGTGAAATGAAAGATTTGTATAATTGCTCATCCTTTGAACTCGGGTTTATTAAAACTGTGACATGCACATTAAAATGAGATTAGAGAGAAAGGGAGGAGAAACAGAGAGCGAGTAATTGCCACATAAAGCAGGGACTGGGAAAGGGAAATGGCCGGGGCTGGTGGCAGGGCTGCTGAGCAGGGGCTGCAGGGCTGGGCTAAAGTTCCTCTGAGGGCAAAGGCAAAGAAAAAAAATCAAGTTTTTTAGTGTTTACTGCCCTGCCAACGCCATTCCTGAGAAAGGAGCCAGAGTCCAACCTGACCCCGCATTTTGGGGGTGTTTGGTGCAGTTGGCTCCTGGTTACAGACCTGGGAACAGCCCACGAAGCTTCAAAGTCCCAAATTCAGGAGCAGCTGCACCTGGCCAGGGGTGTCGTGGTGACAAGGGGATGTCCCCACAGCCGAGCCCCTGGTGACAGCACAGCAGGCTTGGGCTGAAAAATGCCAACATTCCCCTTTTTCAGAGCTCTGGGAATGTTCCTGGCATCCCACGGGAAGGGGCAGAGCTGGAAGGGCACTGGAAGCTCGGAGTGGGGCCTGTCCCAGCTCAGGAGGTTGCTTGGCCCAGGATCTGGGAAGGAGCAGAGCTCTGAGGGTCACTGGCACTCACTGCACCCAGACCTTCCCTCTCCCGTGCCAGCCCTGGGAATCAGAGCTGGCATTTCCATGGGCAAAGCTGAGGGAATCGGTGGGGTGGGATTTTCCAGGCTGCCCGTGGGGTTTGGACACCACAGTGTTGTCAGGCTGAGCAGGAGCCGCGTGTCCCTCTGCCTCGGGCACGACAAGGTGAGCTCCCCTTCTGGGGTTTGCTCAGGCCCAGCCTGAGGCCCCTTCCCAGGGCAGGGAACGGAGCTGGGAAGGAGCTGGAGCCCCAGGAGCGGCTGAGGGAGCTGGGAAAGGGGCTCAGCCTGGAGCAAAGGAGGCTCAGGGGGCCCCTCTGGCTCTGCACAACTCCCTGGCAGGAGGGGGCAGCTGGGGGAGGGTCAGGTTTGGGATCCCACCCAAAATCTCAATCCTGGCCCCACAGCTGCTTCACAGCGAGGAATAAAAAGACGAAAGGGAACTTTGGTGCAAGCAAAAGCAAACCTGCTCGGGGTGTTCGGGCTCTGGGCTCTGGGCAGGGATGGCAGTGCCGAGAGCAATCTCCCAGCACCCGGGAGGGGTCAGAGCGGGTCGGTGCTGCTGCTGCTCGGGACAGGCACCTTCAGACAGCCGGGCCACCGCTGCCGTCACCTCATTATTGCTGTGACAGAACGGGATGCAGCGAGAAAAGGGGGAAAAGTGTTCAAACTGACAGGCTCTTTCTTTAACTTTAAGTCGCTGCAAATCCCAGCTCTCAGGATTTACATGGCTTATGAACAGCGCGTGCCACGGAGCGGAACAAAAGCCTTAAATGCTGGGGATGGATCCTGATTTATCCTCAGCAGGATCAACCCCACTGCTGGGCCGGCTGGGCTGGAGCCCCGCGGCACCTGTGAGGGCCAGGATAGGGACAGGACACGGGGGAAAATGGGGAGAAAACCCAAACCCCTGCAAGGTGGAGCAGCTGGCAGCCCTTCAGCTGAGGGATTTCTGTGTCCTCTGGGACTGCCCTCCCTCCCTGCCCAGCTCGGAGGCAGAGAGGAGCTGCAGGGATGTGCTGGGCTGGCTCTGCAGAGCCCAGGCAGAGGGGTGACAGAGCGGGCAGAGAGGGAGAGGATCTGTGGTGCAGAGGTGTTAAACAGTCCCAAAGTCAGCAGTGTCCCAGGAAAAGGGAGGGAGACTCAAAGGAATTGAGCCTGGAGCAGAGAAAGCTTTGAGGGGACCCCACTGCGGCCTCCCAGGGCCTGAAGGAGCCACAGCGGAGCTGGAGAGGAACTGGGGACAAGGCCTGGAGGGACAGGAGCCAGGGAATGGCTTCCCAGTGCCAGAGGGCAGGGCTGGATGGGATATTGGGGAGGAATTGTTCCCTGGGAGGGTGGGGAGGGGCTGGGATGGAATTCCCAGAGCAGCTGTGGCTGCCCCTGGATCCCTGGCAGTGCCCAAGGCCAGGCTGGCCGGGGCTGGGAACAGCCATGTCCTGCGGAAAGTGGAGGAAAATGAGGAAAAATCCCTTGATTTTGGGCATAACAGAGCCTTGGAAGAGGCTGCTGGAGGAGGAGTGGGGTCTCCTGCTCTGGAGGTCACTCAGAGCCCTCGGGGCTGGGACCAGGGGATTTCCAGCCCCATCCAGCCTGGAATTCTGTGCCACGTGCACATCATGCACGCCATTCCCGCTGATGCTGTCATTAGTGCCGTCATTTGACAGATCTTTTCTTCTTCTTTAACCCTTTTGCCCCGAACGTGGACTATAAAAAGAAGCTTTATAATTTTCCCTGTCTTTTTTTTTCCCCGTAAAATTGCTCTGGGAAGCAGAATCGTTGTTATTATGACTAAATGCTCTTGCTCTTTTTATGTTAAAAAAAAAATAAAATATTTAACAATAGCAGGGAGCGGGGAGAGAAGGCAAAATTACATTTCTCTGCAGAGTGGCTTTGGTATTTTAACATGCTGATTTTCCAGGAGAAAAGCTTCGGGGATCATATCAAATGAATTTTGCCATCAGAGTAAGAGATCTGTCTTCGGATGGGGAAAATATATTTTAATGTGACAGAGAGCTCCAAGGGACTGTGGCAGAACCACAGAACTCATGTTGCTGGCAGGGGGCAGCAGGAACTGGAGAAAAGCACATTGCCACAGGAGAATGCTGCTGGGGAGCTTTGGGCACAGCCAGGAGCGGGTGGAAGTGACATTTTCCTGCCAGTGAAGCTCTGGATCATCATTCCCGGCTGGAATCTCCTGTTCAAACATGGGGAGCAGTAACCGGATCATCCTCCCACACGGGGATGGATATCAGAAGGCACCACAACTCCTGTCACCACCAGGCAGGGGTTCGGAGGTGGCCTGAGCTTGCCCCCATCTCCAGGCCCCTGCGCAGGGGAGTTTGGAGGTGGCGAGAGGAGAAGGATCCCCCCTTTCCCAGTGTCCTGCCGGAAATGCAAGAGAAGGATCCTCCCCTTTCCCGATGTCCTGCTGGAGATGCAGAAGGATCCTCCCCTTTCCCAATGTCCTGCTGGAGATGAAGGAGGATTCTCCCCCTTTCCCGANAATGCAGGAGAAGGATCCTCCCCTTTCCCGATGTCCTGCTGGAGATGAAGGAGGATTCTCCCCCTTTCCCAGTGTCCTGCTGGAGATGAAGGACGCTCTTCCAGGCCGCTGCTGCCCTGGTGACAGGGATACATCCCCTCCCTGTTTCAACAAATGTTGGCTGTTACAGAAACCTGGGATGGAAATTCCCCTCCCAGCTGGGCCCATCCCTCTCTAGAACTGATGTTTGCTTTGTTGTTTTCCCCCAGTTTCATTTCCCCCCGTCTCTCCCTTTCCCCCCCCATTTTTTGGCGCTTTGAAGCTCATGGAGTTAATTCTGTGCTTCTGCTCCGACTCCATTTGGAGAGGGAATGGGAGGAGCGTGGCTTCCTTGGCTGAATCTTTTTAATAAACTTCTCCTTGCTTTGAGGAGTGTGAGGGATAAATCACGGCCTCCATGGTTGGGGGCTCTCACAGCGCCCTGGAAATAATTTTAAACAAAGGAATCAAAAATTACATCTTTATCTCATGCACAAATCACCCTTGTGCATGAACAGCCCGGGAAGGTCCTCACCGTGGCAGTGCAGGAATATTTACAGACCTGGGGCAGAGAATCACAGCCTGATCCCAAATCCTTAAACCACAGCCTGATACTAAATCCTTAAACCACAGCCTGATCCTAAATCCTTAGATCACAGCCTGATCCCAAATCCTTAAACCACAGCCTGGTCCCTGAATCCTTAGATCACAGCCTGATCCTAAATCCGTAAATCACAGCCTGATCCTAAATCCGTAAATCACAGCCTGATCCCTGAATCCTTAAATCACAACCTGATCCCTGAATCCTTAAATCACAGCCTGATCCTAAATCCGTAAATCACAGCCTGATCCCTGAATCCTTAAATCACAACCTGATCCCTGAATCCTTAAATCACAGCCTGATCCTAAATCCTTAGATCACAGCCTGATCCTAAATCCCTAAATCACAGCCTGATCCCTGAATCCTGATCTCCAGCAGCCCCAGAGCAGGGATGAGAGATCAGGAAATATTTCACACAGAAACTCAGCGGCATCACTGGGACTTTGTGGGCTTTGGTGCATCTGGACTGGGCCAGTTCGGGAAAATGGAGATCTCTGACACTTCCAGGCTGAACCTTCCCTCCAGGGTTGGAGGGACCTTAAATCCCACCCAGTGCCACCCCTGCCCTGGCAGGGACACCTCCCCCTGTCCCAGGCTGCTCCCAGCCCCGGCCAGCCTGGCCTTGGGCACTGCCAGGGATCCAGGGGCAGCCACAGCTGCTCTGGGAATTCCATCCCAGCCCCTCCCCACCCTCCCAGGGAACAATTCCTCCCCAATATCCCATCCAGCCCTGCCCTCTGGCACTGGGAAGCCATTCCCTGGGTCCTGTCCCTCAGCCCTTGTCCATGATTCCCACTGGCTCAGCCCAGAGGAGCAGGAATTCACCATTATTGGGGAATGGGGCCTTGGAGGAGGGAAGGGAAAGCTGGGAGGAGCTGCTGTGATGGGCTCAACAGAGAAGAGGCAGCCCCAGACAGCAAAACTGACACAGATCCCATTCCACGCTCGCCAGGAGTGAAGCAGGAGGAGAAAAGGGGGTGGTGAGGGCTGAGGGAGGTGTGGGAGCACGGGGAGAGGCCGCAGCCCCTCCCTTTGGGAGGTTATCCCGGCAGGTTATCCCGGCAGTCTGAGGTTATCCCGGCAGGTTATCCCGGCAGTCTGAGGTTATCCCGGCAGGTTATCCCGGCAGTCTGAGGTTATCCCGGCAGGTTATCCCGGCAGTCTGAGGTTATCCCGGCAGGTTATCCCGGCAGTCTGAGGTTATCCCGGCAGGTTATCCCGGCAGTCTGAGGTTATCCCGGCAGGTTATCCCGGCAGTCTGAGGTTATCCCGGCAGGTTATCCCGGCAGCGTGGCGTCCCTTCCCCCAGGATGAAAGGGAGCGCTCCGGACCCGCGCGTGCCCCATTGTCCCGCTGAATTCCCGGGCGGAAACACGTGAAACATGAAGTGAGAGTTCAGGCAACCGAGCGAGCCTCTGGAATGTGTGCTGGGCAATAATTAGCTAATTAACAGTCTTCTGCGTGGCTGCAGAGGGATGCGCCATCCATTTCCCCTGGAATGCAGAGCAGTGGACCTGCCATGGGTTCTGAGCTCTCCCCGTCACTGCCAGGCCCAGGTGAGCAAGGATGAGCTGGCTCAGAGCTGAGAGCTTGTCCCAGACCTTAGAGGTGACCTGAGAGGTCTTCTCCAGCCTAAAAGGGTCTGGGATTCTCTGAACAAGGTCTTCAGGCAGCATAGAAGGGCTTTTCTGTCCGTGTCCGAGTGTCCAGGGCCAGGCTGGACCGGGCTTGGAGCAGCCGGGGACAATGGAAGGTGTCCCTGGACTGGGTGGGCTTTGGGGTCCCTTCCAACCCAAACTGCTCCAGGATTCCCTGATTCCCTGGCAGCATCCAGAGTCCTGTGGATGCGATTATCTCTGTGCATCGTGGGCTCTGTAAACACAGATCAGTGTTTCCCTATAAATCAGAAGACCATGGATCATCCCAGAACAGTCCCGTGTCACATCAGTGACAGCAAATTGGTGCCCCCACCCCTCCCCTCATGTTTGTCACTGCTCTGGCACCGTGACACCGGTGACAAAGCCATCAGTTCCTGCTGCTGCTCCCCTCCCCCCTTGCCCTGGCCTTGGGAATGATTAATTAAAGGGAAAAACAAGACAGTAACTTAATTAAAGGGAAAGCCAAAAGACAGTGACTTAATTCAGAGGCACAACAGCTTTAGCAGCGGAGTCCTGATACTTGTCTGGTTCCTAATGTAGTTCTTGCAGAAACTCTTCATTTTCATACGAATGCAGCAAGGAAATGTCCCTGCGTGTGCCACCAGGACCGGGATAATGAATGGATCTAATGGGAAAGTTTAAGGTTCATTAGGTTCGGAATTTCGGCAGGTTTTTAATCAAGCGTGTTCCGGCAAATCATTAAAAGCTGAACACGATTTGTAAAACGGCGCCGTGCTGGGAGCAGGCTGAGGGCAGGGACAGGGGCACCTCCGCCACCTGGCACATCAGGCAGGACAGCCAGGGGCGGCATGGCTGAGCCCGGCCTTCAGCAGGGAGCGCAGGGAGACGGGAAGGGCTCGCTTTGCCACCAGGGGTGGCAGTTCAGGGACAGCCGAGTCACAGTCAGCCGTGGCGAGGCGATGTCCCCTCCCTGCCATCCGTGGGGCACTCATCAGGGTGTTAATTGGGGTACAACGGGCCTGTGGCAGCTCGGGCCACGCTGGGACATTCCCAAATTACAGCCTCCCAGGAACCCCCGATCCCAGCAGGACGGAGAGGCTGAGCAGGGACTGCTGTCCCCACCCACACCCCAGGAATGAGGCACCAGAAACCCCGGTGACTCCTCAGCCACGGCGCAGTGCCATCGGCGGGGCCAGCGTGTCACCAGCTGGAGGCTTTGGATCGTTCCTCACCCATAAACGCCTGGAATCCCAAAGAAAACAGCTCTGGGAGCCACTGTGCCAGCCTGGTGTGGCCTCTGAAGGAAGTTTGGGACAGGATACAAACCCACAGCTCCTACAGGATCCTAAAGACACAATCAGAGGAATTCTGTCTCCTGAAAAGCTGTGGGCATGTGGGGAACCTTCAGCAGAGCCCTGATGAACCAGACTCCCCTCCCAATCCCAATCAGCCCTCCCCGTGTTCTCTGCACTGTGTTCCTCAAGCTTCTTTTAAGCTTACAAGGTTTTCTTCCTTATTTTCTTGTCCTTTTTCTTTTTTCTTTAGATGAAGGAACGCTGGATTTGGCCAGCAGGGTTTCCCAAGTTCCAGCAGCTCCACCTGCATTCCAGGTAATAACCACGGACACAGCGCGGCTGAGAGCTCCCAACGTGCGAGTCAATCAGTGCTGGGGTCATTCATTAACCCCCAGTCCCCCATTCCTACTCCACTGCAAGAGAGAGGCTCCAGCCCTCAGACACTGCTCCGTCTTTCTGGGACCCAAAATGCAGGAGAAGAGGCTCCCCTGCCTGGCAGAAAAGCGGTGCAGGAGGTCGATTCGCGTGCTCTGAGTTTTCAAAGAGAGGGCAGGGCAGAGCTGATGGGCTGGGAGGGAGCCTGCGGCTGCCCCTGCATCCCTGGAGTGCCCGAGGCCAGGCTGGAGCAGCCTGGGACAGCGGGAGGTGTCCCTGCCCGTGGCAGGGGGAACGGGATGAGCGTGAGTTTCCCTTCCTTCCTCTGGCAAACGGTGAGGATTCCTCGGATGCCCTCCAGCGCTGCTTTTCATCCTGCACCCTCCCTTTTCCAGCCCTGCTGTGGCCCCTCAGGCAGCCCTGCCTGGCAGATGTCGACCTCCCCTCATGTTTGGCAACATCTGATCTTTATTTTATCAATTTGCTTTATTCTTGCCTGCCTTCTGCCCGTGTTGTCATCCATCTGCTGGAACCCGGGATCAGAGCTCGAGTTCAGCTCCAAATCTGATTGCCCCAGTCCCTCCTGGCACGGGAATTTCTGGGACAATTAACGAGGCTCGACAGAGAACCTCTTCCTGTGCCAAGCTTTAGTGCTGAGCAGCAATACTTGGGTTTATAAACCAGGAATTATAAGGGGTGGGGAATGCTGAACATCAGCATTTGGGTTTATCCCAGCTGGATATCAGCGGGGTGTCTTCATTCCCCACCTCCAGCGATTCATCTTCCCACGGAAGAGGGAAAAAAGAGATTAAAAAGAAACATTTTTGCAAGCTCTGCTGAGAAGGAAAAGGCTTTTTTCCTCATTGCTCCCCTGCTTCTGAACCCAGACCTCCCCAAAAGCTCTGCGTGGCCCTGACACCCTCCTGGAGGTGCCTTTTAAATTGTGTTTCTTTCATGTCCCACTGAACCAAACATCTCTGGCCTTGTTTCTGTTACAGGAGATGAGAATTCCCAAGGATTTATTGTGGCAGTGACCACCCAGGTGACACTGAGGAGGCAGCTGAGTTTGTCACTGCTTTGAAGACCTTTCATATATTCCTTTAATGCTCCAAAACGACACAAAATGGGTTCAATCCCTATTTTTAAATATATCTGAACAAATCCCACTCTGCTTTGGGGGTTTGCAGCTCTCCGTGGAAGGTGCAGCCCTGGCTCTGGCTCCTCCTGGCTGCAGGGTGAGGATGCTTTGGTGACTCTGTGTTTTCCAGGAGCCAGGAATTTGCTCCACCACCTGTTGGCAATGGGGCAGGGAGCGGGAACTTGTGATGGATGCGACTTTTCCAGCCGTGCTCATTCCATCACTGTGATCATTCCATGGCTTCAGGAGTGTTAAAACCCAACTTTACACGTTTTTGGAGCTTCTGCAAACGGTCTCATGTCCGATGCCGTGATGAAAGCACATCCTCTGCCCCAAAAGTTCACAGCCCCGGTCATTTTCACAGCTTCTTGTTTATTTTCCCTGGTTTAGGTCACCCTCAAGTCTCAGCTTTGTCCCAAGTGCCATCGCAAATGTCATTAAACATCCCTCCCTCAGCCAAATTCCACACCCACCCCCCTCCTCCCCGCAGCACCTCCTCAGAAACGTGAATTCAGCAGTGATTTAGGGGTAATTTCACTGGTTTTGACACCGTGTTGAGCATCTGCTCTTTGATGTGCACTTCAGCAGCGGGGAAATTTAACTTTAACAGTCTCTGTAGCATTTCCAATTACTTTTGATTATGAAATTGGGGGAAATTCAGTGAACTTTGCCAATCTGCTTTTGATGGGCTTCACAGCTTTTATATTTCTGTAAATCGGGAGATTTGTGGGAGGCAAGGATCAGATTCCTGATGGGGCTCGGATCAGGCAGCGGGAGTCATGTCATTTGTCCTGACACAATGGTTGTTCCCTCTCTAATTGCACAGAATCAACCTCACTGATGATAAAACACCTTCTTTAACACCAAGCACACACAGCCCCGGAACTTTCCACAGGCATCCCGGGAAAGGAGATGAAAACACACAATGTCGGGAGCAGGGAAGAGAGAGATTTATCAGTCTGAGGGTTATTCCTCTGCTCTACTGCGGGACGAGGGTAAAAATCAGAATTAGACAGAACAAAGGCCTAAAGGAGCGCCTGACCCGAGGCAGCTCCTGGTTCTGCGGAGCTGTTTGTGCCCTGGGAAGGTGGCTGGAGCTGCTGCATGGGGGCAGTGAGGGGACGGACCCCAGCCACGGGGACAGGGTCAGGGACAGTGTCCCCAAGCCAGGGCCAGCTGGGGGGCACCCATGGAGCTCATTTCGGCACAAATGGGCCTTCCCTCGCTGACTGCTCATGGTCATTTGCTATTTGTCTTCTTCCCAGAGGGAGAATGGGACAACAGAGCTCTTCCAGAGGCTCCAAAGGGGCTGTGAGACTGTCAGGACAGGCTGAAAACACCCCACAGCCGGGCCAGGGATTAAAATGTGCTGTTCTGAGTGCAGGATGGGCTGAAAACACCCCACAGCCAGAGTAGGGATCAAAATGTGCTGTTCTAGCTGTCAGGACAGGCTGGAAACACCCAGAGCTCCAATGTGCTGTTCTGGCTGTCAGGACAGGCTGAAGTCACCCCACAGCCAGGCCAGTCCTCAAAGGGCCTCGGCCCTCCACAGGGGGATGTTCCAGCACCTCCAAGTTCCTGCAGGAGCTCCTTTTCCCAGCAGTCCAGCCCAAAAAGCGGGATAATCTGGGGAAAGCAACAGGAATTCCTCGCTCCTGGCCTGTCAGGCCACCACGGTGTCCACAGAGCAAACCCCAAAGCTCATAAAAGACTCATAAAAGAACCTCCCTGGGGTGTGTGAGAAGCCAGAGAGCTCCCGGCCCCAGCAGCAAATCCTCAGTTGCAGAGATTGCTGCCCTGAGAGGCTGGGACTGCTCCCAGATGTGACTGGACCTGGATATGGCGTCCCTGTCGCCTCCTGGGCACTGAGGTTATACCAAATTTCCCAGTTTTGAATAGTTTTGAATCTGAAACTCCCCAGATTCTGAAGCGGGAAGGAAGATCCTGGCTCTTTTCACATTTCACCCCAAAATTCCATATTTCACTCCCTTTAGGATCCTTTCGTTATCTCCCCTACTTAAACAAACACAGCATTATTTTCCTGTAGGGGTCGGGAGCTGCTGTGTAAAATAGGAATTGTCGTGTGCAGTGGCACATGTCTGATGCAATTCCAACGCTTCTCGCCCTCCTGGGCATAATTACCGGGAGGAATGAAAAAAAGGTTCCTTGGAACCTTGGCACAATTCACACCTTGAGCCCCTCCTGGTGCAAATGAAAGCAATTTCATTGCTGTTCCACTCCTGATCAGTGCGGAGCAAATCAAATGTCAATCAGCCAAAGCTGGGGTGATGCAGGAGCCGATTCCAGAGTGACACTGCCTCGGTAATGTGGCACAGACGAGCAGGAGGTACTGGATTCCCGGAACAGGCAATTTGTACCCTCTCAGAGCCGCTCCAGTCCCGTGTCCCCCTGTCACTGCTGAGTGCCACTGCTGAGTGCCACTGCTGAGTGCCACTGCCTGGCGCGGGCAGCTCAGCCCGGTTTGTTCCTCCCGATTAGCTCGGACCCCGGGGGCTGCGCGCACGGAACGTGACGGGCAAAACCTGCTGTGATTGCCCGGAGCCTGGGCAGGATCCCGGCTGGGGACACGGCCCAGCGGTGCCACAGTGCCGCTGCCACCTCGGGGCTCCCGCACTGCCCGGGCCCAGCAGTGCCACAGTGCCACAGTGCCGCTGCCGCCTTGGGGCTGCCGCACTGCCCGGGGCCGTGCCAGTGCCCAGCAGTGCCACAGTGCCGCTGCCGCCTTGGGGCTGCCGCACTGCCCGGTCCCAGCGGTGCCACAGTGCCACAGTGCCACTGCCGCCTTGGGGCTGCTGCACTGCCCGGTCCCAGCGGTGCCATAGTGCCACTGCTGCCTCGGGGCTGCCGCAGAGCCCGGGCCCAGCAGTGCCACAGTGCCACAGTGCCGCTGCCGCCTCGGGGCTGCCGCAGAGCCCGGGGCCGTGCCAGGGCCGGGCCGGAGATGGCCCTTCCTGGGGCTCATAGGCTGGTTTAATCAGGGGCTGGCAGCTCGAAGCGGTGCCTCGGCGGTCAAAGGACCAATCTGACACCAAAATAGAAAAAAAAATCTGCCCGGAGGCGTTTGCTGCTCGTTATCTCGTTATTGTGTCATCGGCTGGGCCACTTGGCTGCTCGGAGTCGCCAGGGACCGAGGTGAGCAGGGCAGAGCCTGAGGCTGCTGCACAGAGCTCATCAGGGACACCACGGCTGCAGCCTGAGGGCACAAAACCTGCTCTGGGCTGGGCTGGGCTGGGCCTGGTGTCACCCGGTGTCACCCTCCTTTGGCCCTTTGTGCCACCTCAGCCCCTGCCCTGTGCTGCTCAGAGACTTCCCCTTCATCCCCTGGTTCCTTCCTGGGGTGCCTTGGGTGCCCAGGGTGTGGGGTGTCTTTCCCTCGGGGCCTGGTGGGCTCTGCAGGGCCATGAGAGCAGGGTGAGGGCAGCAGAGGAGCAGCTCCCTCCCACCACTGCGTTTCCTAAAGAAAAGGGGGTTTTTGTCCCTCAGAACAATTCCCTGTTCATATTCCCACTCACATTTGTTTGTTGTAATTCCTCCTGTACCTATTCTGATTATTCTGATGTGATTTTTTCCTACCTTTGCTCCCACAGACCCTGGAAGCTGCTGTGTGTCACACAGAGCTGCCACCCCCTGTCCCCAGCAGCTCAGAGCGCTGACAGTGACACCTGAACTCACCCTCATCCCCTCCTCCTGCCGCGCCCCAGCTGCAGAGCCACACACTGATAACGTGGGGAACAAACAAGGGGATCCCTGCATTCCCAGCCGCCCATGAGAGCAGCTGGATGCACACCTGGAGCTGCCAGAGCACGGCTGGGGCGGCCCTGGGGAAGGAATGAATATTTGTTATGGAAAGCCTTGCAGCTCTCGTGATCCCTTGTCTTGTCTCCATGTCACTGAGCCCAACAGGATGTTCCAGGTGTGCTTGCAGGAAATGTGAGATCCTCAGGTCTTCCCAAATTCTGTCACCCCAAAGGGCTGAGGAAGTTTACTGAACAACCTGTCCTTAATACCTGTGCTTTATTTCTCACTCTCTTCCCTCCCTGCTCTTTTAAAAATCTCTTTAGTGATTTAAAACTCAGGGCCATTTTTCTCTTCTTATCAGGATTTTCACTTTAACCTCTCTGCTGTTTCCCTCTGAAGCAGATCAGAGCTTATCAAAGCTGAGATCTCCTCTCTGGGAGGCTGGGCCTGTATTTACAGCCAGTGGGCCAAAGCTGACAGCTGAAAATGCCGTTTTTTGAGCTGATCAACCAGTCCTGAGAGCCTGAGAGCTGCTGGGGGGAATCCAGCCAGGCAGGGCACACCCAGGGGACACAGAGGGATGTGGATGTGAGAGCTGACCTCTCACATCCCTCTTTTCATGCTATCCCAGAGCACCCCTTATAAACTCTGTTTTCAGAGTCAGACTGGAGCAGAAACCCCAGGAACTTTCACTGGGAATTATCTCCCTGTGTTTTCTATTTAGAAACTTAAGGTAAAGTTTTAGTTGAGCTTTTGCAGGATTTTGACAAAATTCCCAGCGAGGGCAGTTCCGGCCCCAGCTGTTTCAGATCATTTCCGTGAGGTGTTGCCACAGCTGAGGGGTTGATCCTGGATAATTGGGAAAGGGAAAACCCCAGGTCTGGAACAACTCAAAACCTCAGCCAAGGCAGAGTGGGGGCTGTTCTCAGAGGACAAAAAGGACCTTGGCTGCCCCGGGACAGAGACAGCCCAGGAAATGCTGTGAAGGGCTCGAGTCCAGCCCATCTCCTGTGCACATCCATGATTTCCGCAGGAACCGCTGCTGCTTCCAGCACGAACAAACCCTCCCTGCCCAGGGCTCCAGGGCCTCATTCCCAGCACATCCTTCCCTCTCCAGGCAGCTCCAGGCTGCCCACGGAGCCCAGCTGGGCTGTGCCAGGATGCTCCTGTCTCCAGCTGACAGCTCCTGGCTGAGCTGGGCCATTTGCTGCTCATTCAGCTCCACTTGGCAGGTTTGCTCCCCTTCCAGCGTCCCCAGCTCCGGCGCTTCCAATGCAGATCTAAATGAGGAGGATTTCCACCATTCCACCATTCCAGCCAGGCCTTCAGTCGATTTTCCTCCGCGGTGATTTGTGGCTCCCCTGCAGCTGCACCAGTCTGGCACAGATCTGGGGTTAACTACACCCTTTCACAGGCTCACACCCTCCTCTTGGTGCGGAGGGCTCAGCCGGCCTCTGGTGCACAGCACAAACCATTCTTTTCAGCTGCTTTGTCATTTTTCAGCTTGATGTCTGAAGAGTTTTGATAGGCCCTGCAAAGCTGCCATTACAGCAGGCTGCCCGTGGATCCAGCCACTGAATCCCTGCATCCAGGGAATTTTGCTGACATCTTCCCCGCTCTCGCTCTGGATGATTGGCACTGCAGAGCTGCCTTTTGGAAACACACACAAGTGGAGCTGATTTCCAGGCTTGCCTGGAGAATCTACATCCCGAGTTGGGGTTGGTTGTTTTTTTTTTTTTGGTTGTTTCAGTGTTTTAACATCTCACAGTTAACATGGAAAATTTCTTTTGAAGAGCTTTTGTCTGGGAGACAGATTAAATAGGAGCAGACACCTCCTAAGCACTGCAGGAGCAGCCTCTGTGGAGGATTCGAAGATGAAGAGTAAGAAAAGGTCAGATTTCTGCTGGGGCTGCAATCAGTGCAAGTGTTCCCTTGAAGACTGAATTATTAAAGGTCCTTTGGCATCTAATGATGTCAAATTATTTCACAGAATCCTGTCCTGTGTCTGAGGCATGTGCAGCCTTTCACACAGTGCACGGCTCAGAACTGTGCCCTTTGTGGGAGCTTCCTGTGTCCAGCAGCTTGGGGGTGCAGCCCCAGGCGGCGGCTGATCCCCAGGAATCCTCATCAAGGACAGGTCCAGCTCCCTGAGCAGAGTGGTGCTGATGGATTTCCCCTTTTCCACCTGGAATGTGGGAGATTTGCTTCCAAAATTCAACGTGTGAGCACAGCCAGGCCCCCAGGGACAGAGCACAGGGTGCCCGAGCTGAACTATCCCACCTGGATTTGCCTCCCAAACTGGCAGCTCCTCCCATCAGTCCTGGTGCTTTCTGTCCTCTCCTTTTCCATCTCTGGGCGTTGCCCTGTGGCTGTTATAGGAGGAACTGTCTGGATCCTCCCATCACTAATGATTTTCAGAGCTGGGGAGCTGGGATTTGTTTGAGTTTGGGGCACACCAGCCTGAAAATGGGTATAAAATCCCACACTGGTTTGGGTGGGAGGGAGCTTAAAGCTCATCCAGTGCCACCCCTGCCATGGCAGGGACACCTTCCACTGTCCCAGGCTGCTCTGAGCTCTGTCCAGCATGGCCTTGGGCACTGCCAGGGATGGGCAAACTGGGAAACTGGGCACTCTGGTGTGCCAAGGCTGCCAGGAACACCTGCAGGGCACACCCTGCCCAAAGACAGGGCACCCTCGCTTCTGGAAGGTGAGTACAAAGCACTAAAATCCAGCCAAATGAAAAGATCCATGAGGAAATTCCTCCTGATGCCCGACCTGCCCCTCCCCTGGCACAGCTTGAGGCGTTTCCCGCTGTCCTGTCGTTGGTTTGCTGGGACAAGAGGCCAAACCCCCCTTGCCGAAGCCCCTTGGGGTGGCTGGGCCCTTACTGCTGTTCCGCAAGAGCCACGTCCAGCCCACGTCACTGTCACCGAGCCCAGCTTCCTGGGAACAGCAACTCCAACCAGCTTTGCTCTGGTTCTCTGATCCCAGGGTGATCCATGGCACAATCCCAGCTGACAGGGCCCCACTGCCTCCTGCCGGGCTCCGCAGTGAGCGGGGTTTGTGCGGTGCTGAGAGATGGGCGGTGATCGTTTCACTTCCTCCCCTCTCCATTCCCTCTTTGCTCACAGAAATCATTTCCCAGGTGTTTCTCCCGAGGAGGAATCCCCATCTCTCCTCTAGAACCAGAACTTTCTAAGAACAAGAAAAGGTGAAGCTCCCCCCAAAGCCCCATTGTCCCTGGGCTTTGGGTGCCCCCTCACCCCAGCCTGGACTGGGGCCAGTCCCTCAGGTTCTGCTCCAAGGCACAGGGGAGCAGGGGGAAGAGCAAACAGCATTCTTAATTAATTTACATCCAATTAGGATTAATTAACTGCTGGCTAAAGTATCACCCCATGTAATTATGTATCACAATAAATAATCCTGGGCTGCTGGGGGGAGGCAGAGCAGGGAAACTCCTCCAGTTGTAGTGGGATGGTCCTTACACACCCTAAAAACAGCTCCCAACACAGATCCAACTCCTCCCTGTCCCTCTTTTCCACAAAAAGGGAATATCTGAACCAAATCCTTGCCCTTGCTGAGATCATCAGGTTGCGATTGCAGGACTGGGGAGGGTCAGGGAATGCCCAGGTGACCGCCAGCCCCTGTGAGGACTCCCCAGTCTGGGATCTCTGATTTTCTCTGCTCTTTTGAGGCATTTGGAGCCTTTCCCCACTGCAGGCCAGGGCAAGCTGAGGTGAAGTGAAGCCAGAAGAGCGAATCCTTTTAAATTTATTTTTTACCGTGGCAGCAATCATGAAACTAAAATTTCCCAGGCGGAGAGACACACGATGGCCAGGAGGTCCACGGGGAGGTCAGCGGGGCGCCAGTCCGAGGGGTGTGAAGGACGATCCAAACAGGACACAAACCCACAAATAACAGGGAAAAAAGGCTCCTTTAAGGAGCAGGAAAGCAGGAAAGAAAACACAGTCTCAGGCTGGATCCCCACCGAGCTCCAGCCCTTTGCTCTGCACTTCTCTGCTTGATCGTCCCTGTTCTGCTGAGTAAATTCAGTGTGACACTCACAGAGAGGCCGCTCGTGAAAAACGGGCACATTTTTGTCAGGTTGTATAAATGGATTAGCCAAAGTGACACCGTGTGGGAGGCAGAACCGTCTGAGGAGGAGCAAAATCACCTCTCCCTTACAAGGTCTGGATTTCACCTTCCATTCCAACGTCAATTGGAAGTGGCATTGAGGGTAATGGACTTGGTGAGATGTTAAATGGAAAAGCACAGGCAGGATAAATAATCTGCAAGTGCTGGTGGTGTCAGCACAGCAGGAAGAGCCTGGGGCTGGGAGAGGCTGCAGGATTGCTGCGGGTGCAGAGGTTAAAAAGCGCTTTTTAATAACCCCAAAATGCGAGTTGGAGTCGTACTTCGAGTGCCAGCTGAAGCTGTTTTAGAGCTGGAAAGGTAAAAGTGATGAGGTTTGACCACAGAATCGCTCTGTGGCTGCTGAGCTGCTGGTGAGGGGCTGGGATCTGGTCCCAGGTGGAACTGAGGTAGGACACAGGAGGAATCAGGGTGAGGTTTATTCCCACAGAGCCTGTTCTCGTGCCCTGTCAGGCCAGGATGGATTCCTGTCCACCTGGACAAAGTGAGACCGACTCTCATCGGCCTCTGAGCCCCTGTGGCCTGCCAGGGATGGGGATTTGGGGTGCCCCTTGCCAGGAGCACACAGCTCCCACCTCGAGTGATGATGATATCCAGGATTTTCCTGCTGTCTCCCAGCCGCACCTCCTGGGCCAGGGAGTTTGGACAACGCTCTGAGGCACAGGGGGGGATTCCTGGGGCTGTGCAAAGCCGGGGGTTGGGCTCAGCGATCCTCATGGATCCCTTCCAGCCCAGGATATTCCACAATTCTGAGTTTTCCACTCCCAGCCCCAGCAATTCCCGGTTATCCAAGGGGTGAAGGCGGCAGCCTCAGCCTGGCCATGCCCTGTGACCCTCGGGCTCTGGGGACAGGGGGAGGGACAGGCTCTGCAGCTCCACGGCTCTGCTCAGCAGAGCTTCTCTCCCCGGGGTTAATGTTATTATTGACAATAATTCTTGTTCCGGATGCCCAGCCCCGTCCCGTCTGTGAGCACCCCGTGGGAGGGGGAGATGCAGCCTGGGATGTTTCCATGCCCGAGTGTCCTGACGAGGAACGTGTTTGTATCCCAGTGCCTGTGGGTGAGGGATCCGCCCGGCCCAGCCCATCTCCCTGCTGGCATTCAGTGCCTCCCCCGTTGGTGTTTGAACAGAGCTGGAATGGCCCCGGCGCTCAGGAAGGAGAGGATTCCCCCTGCTCCAGCCGGGAGCGCTCGGAGCGAGGAGGGAGAGCAACGCAGCCCCACGGTGTCTGAGCGGCTTTGTCCGGCCCCATCTCTCTCCCCTCTGCCCGGCCCCATCTCCCTCCCCTCTGCCCGGCCCCATCTCCCTCCCCTCTGCCCCCTCCTCTCCCCTCTGCCCGGCCCCATCTNCCCTGCCCGGGGCATGCTCTGCCTGCCCTCCCTCCCTGGACATCCCTGCCTGCTGGGAGCCCTTGGAATCCCATTTCCCTCGGGATTCGCGGTTTGGTGTCACTCCAGTTCGGTGCTGGGGCAGCCCGTGCCTCTCCAGGCTGGAATTCCAAGCGATCCTGCCAGGAGCAGTTTCCCGGGAGCGCAGGCACGGCTGACTGCTGCCACCCCAAGGCTGCAGCCATTCCTGATCCCAAGGATTCCGTCACCCTCTGGCAGCTGAAGGGGTGCAGAAGCATCTCCCAGCCCTCATCCGACCCACAGGACAAGGCCGCAGAATGTTCCTTCTGAAATCCGGGGGCAAATCCCGCCTGAGGCTTCTCTTGCTGGCCAGCTCTCCCAGCTCCTGGAATGCTGGCCCTGCCAGAGGAGCTTTGGGGGATGATCCCCTCACCACTCATCTTTTGACTTCCCTGCTCCTCACAGGAGTCCAGTGCCAGGCCCAAGGTGGGAGTTCAGCGCCCAAAATGCTCTGGGAATTGTGGCCTTGGGTCTCCCATTTTCTGCCTGTACGAACCACAGTTCTCAAATATCTTTTATTTCCTTTTTAAATGTTTGTTTCTACAGCAACACCACTCCCTGTCCTCATTTCATTCTTTCCCATGGCTTTAAACTGTGAGGGATCATCACCAGAGAATTTGGGAATTCTCCTGTCCTGGGGATGGAGGCCCCTCCAGGCTCCAGGGAAAGTTTTCCTCTGGCAACGAGGGGCTGGCAACCCCATCCGGGCAGAGAGGGGCCAGATCCCCCCAGGAATAAATCCTTGGAACTCTGGGAGCTCAGCAGAGCTGCACCACCAGCACGGGCCAGGGGAACAGCCCAGCACAAACCCAGATGTGGAATTTGCTCTTTCCCAGCTCCTGCCATCCAGAGCCCACAGTCCCTGGAGCCCAGGGGAGGCTCTAAACCCATAATCTCCGTATTAAGCCTCTGCTGGAGAGACATTTGTCCTCTGACAGCATCATCAGCTGCTCAGGAGACACGGAGAGCCAAAGCTTTCTCACCTCGTGCTCGCTCCGTTAGCGCTGGTGGGAGTTGTTCATCCTGCCCCGGCTCCCTGGCAGGTGTGAAATGAAAATGTGTGCAGGGTCCTTTTCCGGAGGTGAATTACCCCCATCCTTCATCCAAAATAACCAGAAAGGACCTTCTGAACCAGTCCCTGGCAATCACAAGAACAGGGAGCTAAAAATTCCACTCAGCTCGCCCTCACATCATCACTGCTCTGAATGAAGATGGAATCCCTCCGTTCCCCAAGGCCAGGAGCTGTTGGAGCTCCAGCAGGCCGTGGCAGGGGGGCAGGGCGGCCTGGCTGCTTTGCCCCGCTCTGGTGGGTGCCTGTGGAAGGAAATGGATGTGGCCCCACAGAAGCACCAGGCTGGGGCTCTTTGCAGAGTGGATTCTCCTGCTCCGTCCACAGCTCGGTCCTGGAATCGTTCCCTGTTCCAGCCCTGGGGATGCTCCGAGGCTGCCCTTCATTGCCTGTGCGCTGCCAGGCCCTGCTTCCAGCAGGGCAGGAATTGGCTGTGAGGGTGGAATTCGGGCTCCTGGCTGCTCCCAGGGCTGTCCTGGCTGCAGGGGAAGGGCAGGGATGCATGAGACCTTTTCCCCTGGCACATCCATGAGCTCTGTGCTGTTCCCAGGGCCAGAGAGGCAGCGTTTGCTCTGCCCATCCTGTCCCTGGCACAGCCCTGGCCCAGCAGCAGCCCCAGCATGGATGGGTGTGAAGGAAAGGAGATTTATTTCCCTTCTCAACCCAGAAACTCCTCCATGTGCTTGGAAAGAGAAGAATCTCTGCTGGGAATGCACCAGGAATCCTTCCTGTGCTCGGCCTGGCGTCGAACACCAGCAGCACCAAATCCCCTCGAGGGGAACTTCTCCCAAACTTCCACAGCCAGCTGCTGCTGCTGCTGCCGATCCAAAGGAACAGTTCCTGCCCCCCCAGCACACACTGCAAACCTGTTTGCCCCAATTCCACAACATTTACTGATGCATCTCTGCTCCTTTATCAGACAGAAAAGCATTTCTTGTCCTCTGGGCAGCAGAGAGAGAAAAGCTGCCACACGTGAAGAGCTGCAGCCATCGTCCAAGGAGCTCCTGATTCCTGTTTGGTTCCCCGGGTGGCTTTGGGCAAATCCCATTGTCCAAGGAGCTCCTGATTCCTGCTTGGCTCCACTTTTCCACCTCAGCTGGCCCTGGCCTGCAGTGGGGAAAGGCTCCACACATCTCAAAAGAGCGGAGAAAATCAGAGATCCCAGACTAGGGATTCCTCACAGGGGCTGGTGGCCACCGGGGCATTCCCCGACCCTCCCCAGTCCTGCAACCCCAACCTGATGATCTCAGCAGGGGAAGGATTTGGGTGACTTTGGGCAGATCCTCGTGTCCCTGCACGGTCCCAGCCTGGCAGAACACGAAATCCCCGCTCCTGTCCCGGGGAGTTCCAGTGCTGAGCTCAGTCCCAGCCCCCCCGCTGCAGCCCCCCCTCACAGCCCGGGGAGGGGACAGCGATGCCACCCCCTGCTCAAAGAACCCTCAGGACTTCCAGATTAACGTTTCCCTGAGGAGAAAACATTCCTGCCAGCCGGGATCCAGCTGGGATTGCTTCAAAGGGAAAGGTGGAACTCTGGAAATATTCCTGCATGTCCTGGCAGCCAGATTACAGCCCTGGTCACAGACCAGGGGAGCCTTCAAAGCTCTCAGAGCAGCCAAAACCCCAAAATGTTGTGCACAGGGTTGGGCCCATTCGTGCAGATCAGGAGTCCAGTAGGAGAAATCCCAGCTGTCCTCAGGGAGGGGAGAACACGGAGCCAGCATTCCCGGAAATCAGTGGGAATCACCGAACTGCTCCACATGGATCGGGATTTGGGCTTAGGCTTGGAGCTGCATTTGGGATTTGGGCATGGGTGTGTCACAGCTGTGCCAGGAGCAAACCCAGCTCTGGGGAGGGGGTGTCGCACTGGCCAGGCTGGGCAGATCCCTGCAGGAGCACACTCCCCTTTTCCCAGGATTTGGGCTGAAGAGGGGAATGGATCCCAGGGAACAGGGACAGGAGGAGAGGGAACGGCCTCAGGCTGGGCCAGGGGAGGGGCAGGGTGGACATCAGCAGGAATTTCCCCATGGAAAGGGCAGTCAGGCCTTGGCAGGGGCTGCCCAAGGAGGTTTGGAGTGCCCATCCCTGGAGGTGTCTGAGGAATTCCTGGACAGGCACTCAGAGCTCTGGGCTGGATCAGTCACAGCTTGGACTTGATGATCCCGGAGCTCTTTTCCAGCCTAAACAATTCCATGATTCTGTGCCTTCCCCATCTCCCTGTTAACCAAACACCCCTGGGTGTCTCTTTGGATTTTCATCTCGTTTTCCAAATCTCCTGACCAAGCCACAGACCTGCCCCTTCAGCCCCCGTGGAGCTGACCCGAGCCCCGCCGTGCCTCCCGTCCTGCCGCACGCGGAGAGGCCATTCCAGGCCAGCTGGATCCTCGGTGCCGTCGCTGCCACGCTGTTTGTTACACCTGGTGGGAAGCAGGAGGATTGAGGGGGGGCGGGATCGCGCTCCCGGCTCGCTGCATTCCGTCAGTCCCTGCTTTTGGCTGCGGGGCCGAAGCCCCGCTCTGCAATCTGCCATGCAAAACCCGTTTGCATCAGGCACAAATAAAGGCGAGTGAACCCTCGTAGCCTGAGCAGATGTTTTTCATTAGAAAATAATTTGTCAGAAGGTAGAGAGACTCCTACTCATAATTTTCAGAGCAGCTTCTCTCACTTTGGAGGGTAACGAGACTCAATTTAATTGCAAATGGGCTGCACGGCCACGGGAATGGGGGAGGGAAGGCGGTGGGAACATGTGCTGGGCTTTTAATCAAAATCCTTCCCCAGACAAAGAACTGGGCTCTGTTCTCCCCGGGATGAGTTCTGGTTTCTGATTTAACATCAGAGCTGCTGGGTGCCCCCCTTCGGAGAGAAAGGGCAGGAAAACTTCACTGGTCCGTGAGTCCATGGGCTGAGCATTGGCTGTTAATCCCTGAGGATCCCAGAATCCCGAATATCCTGAGTGGGATGCACCCACAGGGATCAGGAATCCAACCCCTGGCCCTGCCCAGACCCCCCACCCTGTGCCTGAGGGCACCATCCCAGCCAGGCCAGGCTTTTCCCCTCTTCTGCAGCTCCTTACCAGTCAAACTCCACCAGAAAGAGCCCAAAGGATGGAGCACTGCGAGGGGAAGCCAAGGAATGAGCTGGTGATGGAAGGACCAAGGAGCTGCTGGAGAGCTCCGTGCTCCCTGAGCCCCTGCGGGTTTCTTACTTCCTGCAGCCAGAACTCTGGAATCTGCCCTTCACAAGGCAATAAAGAGCATTAAAATCCCCCCAGTTCCCGGCTTGAGCTGCCAAATCCTCGTTGTGTGGATTTTAAGGGATGATTCTCCCTTCCCTGTTCCCAAAATCAGGAGATTTCTCCTCCCCTGAGAAGGGAATTCCCCTCAGTGACTGAAATTAACAAATCCCAGCCCCTGTGGGGAATTCCTGGGAGGGAATTCCAACTCTCCCCTGGATTTGCAGGAGCCAGGATTCCCCTTCAGGGCATTTCCAGGACACTTTCGCAGTGCAAACCAAGCACAGCCCTCAGACCAACAAGGACAGTGGTCCCAGTCCCAAATCCTTCTCCTATTCCCATGGAAAATGCGGATGGTGTCGTTTTTCCAAGTTACTTTTCATGGCGGCACCTGTAACACCGCAAAGGTGACAAAATAAGGAGAAATCTGGGATTCAAATGGTGCAAAGAGATGTTCCTTTAATAAAAACAGGGAGATGCGTCTGGGAGGTCCTTGCTGACCAAGGGAATGTTGAATTTTGGAAAGCAAAGACACTGCTTGGACTTCCAGGGAATAATTCCCATTTTCCATGGAACTTTACCTGGAAATAAATTGCCCTGGCTGTTTATTGTTCAAGTTTTGTGTGCTTTTTTCTTAATTTTCAAAGGCTTTTCTTACAATTTCAGGATTTCTTCTGTTTTCTTACATTGTTTTCAGCACGTGGAGATGCAGTTCAGGACATTCTGGGTATTTATTTAAGGTGTGAGTTCTTTTTCCACAGCATCTGATTTGGAAATTAAAATTTGTGTTAATGAAGGGAGACCTGAGTTTTCTAAAGAAATGGATAATTATGGAAAACAGGGGGAAATGGAGCTTTGTGCATTGCTGAGCCTCCCTGAGTCTGTAACGATGCAAACCAACGTCTGGCCGCTTCATCAGCCCAGGGAGACTTCGCAGGTCTGGAAAAACGGGGCAGAAATCCCATGGGGAAATGATTCCTTCTTGACATTCCCAAGCCGGGCTCGATGCGAGAACAGAGCTGAATAAAGAGGAGAAATGACAAGGGGAAAAAAAAAATACCCAAACATTTCCCTGCACTGCCGAAGTGTCACTTAAACCTCTGAAATTGAAATTCTGAACTTCCTGGAAACGTGAGCTATCTAAACCACCTCATCAGATATTGAACTCCTCTGCCACAGGTGGTGAAATCAACCAAAGCCGCTCTGGAATGTCTTGGGGCCTTCTTGGGAACGAACTCGAAGCACCAAGAGCTCATCAAGAGTCTCATCCCAGCTCTGGGAATATGGAGAACTCCTCCCTCCAGCCTGGGCGGGCGGCTCTTCCCTCTCCAGGAAGGCTCCTGGGCCCAGCGAGGGACACAGAGAGCGGGATTTGGGGGGAGAGGAGGGTCCTGCCAGGGCTGGGCACCTTGAGCCCCCCGGCTGCCACCGCTGGGCCACTTCAGCCCCTCAGTGCTCCTGCCTGGCCCCAGGAGCACAGCCACAAACCAGGGATTGGCCTTCTTTCCAGAAATCCAGAAGGAAACCCATCCAGGAGCGTCGCAGGTCCCAGCCAATATTTACTGAAATCATTTCCCACCCGTTTTCCCTGGTTTTAAATTTCCCTCCTCTGCTTCCCCTTTGCTTCCCTTTCCTGCCCCCTTCCTGCACAATCTCCTCCTTCCATCCCACCAGCTGCTCTTTATCTCATTTTTTGGAGGGTTATGGAACGTTATTGATGAATTAATATCAATTAATTTGCAAGACAAATGGTTTTAAGTTCAAGGCACCGAGCTCTTCTCTCCTTCCCTGCCTGGGGCTTGCAGAGTGCTGTGTGTGCATCGTGCAATGGAGGATTTTAGGCAGTTTGGGGTTTTTTTAATAGGAACCTCCAGCCAAGCACCCAGATCCCACTGGAACGCCGTGGGTTCGGGTTCCTGGGGGTGAGGGGGTGCCAGAGCCGGGCACTGACGGAGCTCGGCCTGAGCAGCAGCGGGACACGAGGAGCAGCGTCCCCAGCCAGTCCCACCCCTCCAGGGGGGATTCCTGCACATCCCCGTCCCTCACAAACTCCTGCCATCCTCTCCCAGCCCCTCCTGGCCTGCCCACCCTGGCACTCAGCGCCACACTCGCTGCCAGTGACATTTCTTATTGATTTTTAAAAAGCTTCTGCTTCCCCGCACTGGCGCTTCAACACTCCAGCCCTGCAACTCCTCCATCCCCTACTTGCTTTTCATTTTATTGGTGGTTTTTTGTTGTTTGGTTTTTTTTTTTTTTTGCCAGGCTCTTCTTGAGGCTCATCCTTCTAATTTATGAGCTTGTCCTGCGGAAAAATAAAATCAGAGTAAAACTGGAAGCGTTTGTGGCCGGAGCTGGAGGTGTCTC
>VXBT01004777.1:78775-96781 GCA_013400235.1 Oriolus oriolus
GAGGGGCAGGAGCAGGAGCAGGTCTGCCATGAGATCACCTCTGCCCCCAAACTCGAGGCTGTTTCCCAGGAAAACGGAGCTCCCAGCCCGGAGAAACGAGAGCAGCAGCCCCAGCAGAGAAATGGGGAGGGCAGAACCTGGATCAGCTCTGGTCACAGCCTGCCCCGGCCTCTCCTCCAGGAAATAAAGCGGCGTCAGTGTCCTGGGAATTCATATTGATATCCCACCGCTGCACCTGAGCACTGGGAATCTCCATCCAGACAAAGCCGAGCCCCTGAGCACTGGAATTGTCACACCCAGGCAAAGCTGGGCCCCTGTGCCCTGGAATTCTGCCAGCAGCCCTCACCTGTGCCCAGTCCCTGCAGTTCGGTTCCTCTCCCTCCCTGCCTCCGGCGCAGCCCCTAACCCCGGGGAAGTCACCCCATTCCCGGGCCGTCCTTCCCTCCCCTGGAGCTGCCTGGCCTGCCCCGATCACCTCGGGGTTGATGAGTGCGCCGGGCACGGGCAGGGACACGGGAGCCGTGGGTATCACAGGCTCATGGGATCAGCTGGGCTGGAGAAGACCTTTGGGATCATCGAGTCCAACCCACGACCCCACACGCCCTCATCCCCAGCCTGTGGCACCGAGTGCCACAGCTGGGCTTTCCTTGAACACCTGCAGGGATGGGGACTCCAAGCCTCCCATTCCAGGGCTCAGCGCTCCCATTCCAGGGCCCAGTGCTCCCATTCCAATTCCCATTCCCGTTCCCATTCCAATTCCCATTGCAATCCAGCCCATTCTCGCTCATTCTGGGGAGGAACCAGCGCCATTCCCCAGATCCAGGGGCAGGCAGGAGAAGGCAGCTCAGGGGGAGAGTCCCAGAGGGTTCTCCTGATGCCCAGGAGATGATCAGGGAGCACCAAACTGGATCCGAGGAGCGATTCCAGCCTCCCGCAGCCTCCTGGTGCCGCACACCCCGCGGAGCTGCTCAGTTATTTATTTATTTTATTTTTAAATTTTATTTATTTATTTATTCATTCATTCATTTATTCCGCTTTGTTCGCTGCCGAGGTTGAGCACATCAAAGCTCGCCGCAGCGGTGCCGATGACAGGCGGCTAATTGGTGTTCTCGTTAATTACCGTCAGTGTCAGGGACAGGAGCCGGGCGCGGGGGTGCCGGGCTGGCTTTGGGGGTGCCCGCTGTCATTTGTGTTCGCGTGGGGACATCTAGTGACCGCGGCGACGGGCGCCGAGCAGCCCGGGGGTGGCGAGCCGGGATCCCAGCCCGGATCCCAGCCCGGATCCCAGCTTTGGAATTCCCGCCCTGCTGCTGCCCCTGCTCCCCTTCACCCCGGGCATCCCTCGGGCCGCGGCCCCAGAGCGGCTCCGGGTCGGGGTCCTGCGTGTCCCGCCGTGGGGCAGGGCACCCCCAGGGCCGTGTCCCCCCATGGGGACCCTGCCGGGCCCATCCGGCAGGATGAGGTGTGGGATGGGCCCTGGGAGCAGAGCCGGGCATAGCTCCGGGCTCCGGACTGTGCCAGGGAGGGTCACGGTGCCAGGGGACACCTCTGTGCCAGGTAGGGTCACGGTGCCAGGGGACACCTCTGTGCCAGGGAGGGTCACGGTGCCAGGGGACAGCCCCGTGCCAGGAGCTCTGTGGTGCTGAGCCCCCATGGAGCACCCCAGGGGGAGCACCGGGGAACAGAAACTCCCAGTGCTCCCAGTTCAGCTGCAGCCCCCAGGCCCCCTCCCCTCCGGACAAACCCCAGCTCCATCAGCAGAGATCGCCTAGCTGCTGTTCCCGTGCCCCTCCTCGGGCCGATCCCGTTCCCTGGGGGGCACCGGGGGTCCCGCGGGCACCTCTGGCCCTGGAGCCGCTGCCAGCCCTGTGCCGAGCTCTGCCCCCGCAGCCTCCCCGCAGGGACCAGCACGGCTGGGTTGTGTCATTTATGGCCCAGTCCGGGGCTGGGCTCCGCGAGGGGGATTTTCCTGGCTGAGGAGTGATCCGGGTTTAGCTGGGATTGGGGTTTTAATGGGGGAAAACTGGAGAAATCCAGGGAGGGATGGAGGGGAGGGATGGGCAGGGAAACTCTGGGCAAGGTGCTGAGGAGAGAAGGGATGTGATGGTGTTTGCTCCGTAAAAACCCCGCAGGGAGGGAGAGCTGCTGTGTGTGCGCTGCTGGAATGCAGAACTCCGGGGTGTGGGAAGGATCCAGTCCCCAGGCCCTGCCTGCAGGAGCAGGGATCAGCCTGCTCAGGATCAGCCCTTCCCAGCCCAAGAACTGGGACTGGAATCCCTGCCCCCAGGAATGGCCCTGCCTGGCTCAGCCTCCCCAGAATGGGCTGGAAATGGTTCTGTTCCCCCCAAAAATGAGTTTTGTGGAAGTGGTTGGGCTCAGCTGCAACTGGGCAAAGTGGGCTGAGTGGTGGAGGCAGAGCCAGCCAGGAATTTCTCCCATTTCCTGGAAAATTGGGAAAACAGCTTCAGCTGCACAATGACAGCAGTGCTGCCTTCCCACGTGGGCACTTCCATGCTGGAATTAAAATCAAATCTGTCTTCCAGAACCTGAGGCCATGAAATTTTTACGTTTAGGGTGTTTTTAAAGAATAAATAAATAAGCACATAAGGAAATTACCCACGGGAGCTCAATTCCATTGTGGGCAAAGGGATTATAGCTGGAAATAAAAGAAAATTAATTAATGATGAGCCTTATCAGATGGAGGTGGATCTGATCAGCTGATTGGAGAGAGGGGAAAATGGAAGAGGAGGAAAAAAGAGTGAAAAATAAGTAAAAAAGCTGAGAACCAGGAGGTGCAGAAACAACTGCTTTCCTGCAGGGGTTTTTGTGCTCCCAGTTTAAATCTGTTTGAGACGGAAAGTGATTCCACGTGAGGAGAACATTCCTTGGGTGGCAGCAGGGGTGACTGGCTCCCCTGGGAGAGGGGTGAAGAGGGACCTGCGTGTCTGAATTTGTTCTGATTTATAACGAGAGGTGGCTCAGGGGCTCTCAGAGGCGCACCTGGAATAACCCCACAGATTGTTACACCGGGATCTGCCCCTGTCGAGCTTCAAACATGAAACATCCACAGCTGATGTGTGAAATTAGACAAGAAGTCACCCCAGAGGTTCAGGAGCTCCTGGGCTCCCCTAGGTCTGGGATATTCAGGATTTCCCTGAGTGGGTGAGGCTTTGCTGATGCCAGGATGATTTCTTGCTTTTTCTTTTATACCCCTTTTATACACTCCTTTATGTAGCTTTTATGTATTCTCAGTGCTTTTAGCCCACACAGTTATAATTCTTTAAGTTTGATCACTTCCCTCACACCCAATATCCCGTTAAGCCAAGAGCCCGAACACCCTGGAAACCCCAGACCCCGAGGGCCTCTCCAGAACACATTCTGTAAACAAAGCCAGGCCCAGCCAGGGGAAGGTTCCTCGCTGAGGGGTCTCGCTGGAGTCCCTCCCTGGGCAATCTTTGATAGATGTGCTAATTAGCAAGGCCTATAATTGCACACACATCACATCGTGGGGGGCCATTTCTCCGGGGGGCATTTCGGGGTGCATTTCAACCTAAAGATCCTTCAATAAACACTGAGGTAAAACCCTTTTTCTCTCTTAACTGTGTTCAGCTCTCTTAATTTTAAGACCAGGAAAAGGTGTCATTGCCCCCACAAGCTGCCCGCAGCCCCTGACTCGGCGCTCGGCTCCTCCCCGCTCATCTGGGAGTGGAATGAAGGATTTTTATTGCAGAGGCAGCTCCGTTGGGAGGGCAGGGCCTGGCTTTCTCTCTGCGCTCATTCCTCCCCTTCCCTGAGCTCAGAGGACCCGACAGGAGCTGATTTCCTCCCCACCAAGGAGCCTTTGCGGGGGCGCTGCTGCTGGGCCGCCTCCCCAGCACTCGCACAAAGGACGACGCTGCCTTCCCCAGTTTCCAGCAAACTTTTAATGTTCCCCCAAACCCAAACCACATCTGCTCTGTGACACTTCCAAACAGGCCGAGTCGCCCCGAAAAGCTTTTCTCGTGTGGTCTCACGTATAAATATTTTGATACAAAAAGTAAACCCCCATAAACAAACCCCAAACCCCATCACCCTCCCCCTGCGCGTCCGGCGGTGCCGTGGGGATCCACGGCCGGGTACAGCTGCAGGGACGGGCAGCCCGAGGGCTCCAGCCCACGTTCCCAGGGAATCCAGGAGCAGAAGAGTCTGAGAGGTCTGGGCTGAGCTCCGAAGGTGCCTCGAGGTGTGGGGTGAGCCAGGGAGCCTCTGAGGGATCGAGGCTCAGCTTCCAGGGCAGCTCCAGCAGCGTTCCCGGGCTGGGGGGTGGATTGGGGCTCCAGCTGAGGGTGTGGGGACACAGCAGGGCACGGCTGGCTGGGGTCAGAGCCTCAGAGTGCCCTGAACCTTGTTGGGATCACTCAGACCAGGGGACATCTCCTGGCTGGTGTCACTCAGGGCCACACAGGGATGTCCCCCTGCACATCCCCTAGAGCAGGGGACATTGGGCTGGTGTCACTCAGGGCCACACAGGGATGTCCCCCTGCACATCCCCTAGAGCAGGGGACATTGGGCTGGTGTCACTCAGGGCCACACAGGGATGTCCCCCTGCACATCCCCTAGAGCAGGGGACATTGGGCTGGTGTCACTCAGGGACACACAGGGATGTACCCCGGTGCAGGCCCCACTCAGGGCACTGGGACACTGCCACCATTCCCTGCTGGCAAAGCTTTTCCCATGGCTGTTCCCCAGCTCTGGACAAACCCAAGCGGGAGCAGCCCGTCCGTGCCTGCAGAGCACGCTCAGGATCGGGGCTAAGCCTCACCCAGTTCCTGCCCACAGCCAGGAGCTCAGCTGTGCCACCACACCCAGCACCGAGGGCCATCTGAGCCACTCCGACCTTTAAATTAAATTATCTCATGCATAGAAACAAAAGCTGCAGCAGAGGCTTCACAGAACTCATCATCACGTACTCCCTAACACATTATATATATATTAAGCTTTAAATAAAAAAATCTTTCCAGGTTTTTTTTTGTTTAATGTATGCACTCTATAGGATGCAACGAACTCGAGCCTGGTCTGACTGTCAGCCACAGCCGTGCTCTGCCTTTGTACAAAGCCTGCTCTACTGCCCTAATTCTTCTTTTTAAACAAATGCACGTAGCCTAGACCTCAATAAAAGCTGCCCAGAGCCCCGGGGCTGAGCCGCCCTCCCTGACAAGTGGAGCAGTTCTGGTTCTGTGACAGTGGGAAGGAGGTGAGGAGCTGCTGTGCTGGGCTTTTAGATGATCTTGTTCTCCAGGGCTTCGATCCTTTTGGCCACAGCTTCCAGTGAGGAGGAGTTAAGGAGGAAAAGTGCCAGGGAATGTTGGGAGGGGGAGTTTTTGTGTGGGCACAGAGTGATGGGCTGAGGTTTCAGCTAAAAGAGGAGAGGTTTAGACGGGATATGGGGAAGGAATTGTTCCCTGGGAGGGTGGGGAGGGGCTGGGATGGAATTCCCAGAGCAGCTGTGGCTGCCCCTGGATCCCTGGCAGTGCCCAAGGCCGGGGCTGGCCGGGGCTGGGAGCAGCCTGGGACAGGGGGAGGTGTCCCTGCCAGGGCAGGGGTGCCATGGGATGGGATTTAGGTCTGTTCCCACCCAAACCACTCCATAATTCCATGATCCCGGGCTGGCAGCACAGGTGAGGGTGGGAGCAGGAGCACAGGGAATCTGTCCCATCCCCGCTGGCACTCCCAGCCCTGCTCAGGCTGATGGATTTCCCGGAGAAAGGAGCTGTCTGTGCTCACACCTCTCCCACAGCCACCGATTCGCTTGGAAAGGAGCAATAAAACCGGGAGAATGACCAGGGAGTGGTGGCAGGGGCTGCCGGAGCTCCTGACCCCGAGGAGAGGAGCAGAGCGCTTCTCCTGGAGTTCAGAGCAGTTCTCTGCTCTTGTCCCTGACTGCTGTCCATGGCCTGCCTGGAGAGGCACCCACGGGGTGGGAGCTGGGGTCTCCTGGGCCTCTGCACCACGCAAGTCACGGATCCTGCTCAGCTCGGCTCCGGAGGAGCAGTGGAACCGTGCGGGTGCCGCCACAGGGCCCGGGAATGTGGGAGGAAATCTTATAAAGCTGCTTTTAAAATTGGATCCTCTCCTGCTCCTCGGCAGTGAGAAATCTCCCCGGCCCTTGTGAGCCACCCCAGGCTCCATGAATTCCTTTGTTCAGGAGAAGTTTTAATCCTACTCACAATCTTCTGAGCTTTTTCCTCTTTCAGCCACTTCCCGAAGGGCCCAGCAGGGCAGAACTCAGTCCCACCGGGTCGGTTCGGATGGGATCCAACTCACCCGGCTGGAGATGCTTCCAGGGAGCTGCTCCATCAGGATTCATCTCCCAGCGCTGAGTTTTGGCCAGCTGGGAGACCTTGGGACGGGGGGATGCACCCACTGGGATTGCCCACACCACCCGTGCCACGGTCGGAGGCGTTCTGCTGCTGGGGACCCTCTGCCCCCCCAGCCCGTGACAGAATTCCAGCAGTGCTGGGTGTTTGCTCCGAGGGAATTCATTGCTGTGGACAGATCCCACCCATGGAGCTGGGATGGGTCAGCTGGAAGGGGTTTTTGTGCCCTCAGCCCCGCGCCAGCCACGGCTGCTCTCAGCCCTCCCATTCCAGCTGCCTCAGGAGCTGCAGCCCCATCTTCCCACAGCCCCATAATCCCAGGGCTTGGAAAAGCCCTCCAGGGCCATCAAGTCCAACTTTTGACCAGCCCCCACCTTGTCAGCAGCGCTGAGCTCTGAGTGCCACCTCCAACCCCTGCAGGTGCCTCATTCCCACCTTCCTTCCCCCAGGACCAGACCTTCCCATGGTCCCTCCGGGAATCCCAGCCCACCCCATCCCAAACTTCCAAAGGATATGTTTCTGCTGCAAGGAGCTGATGAGTTCTTCCACTTTGGTCTGGAACTTCACGATGGATTTGCACTCGCACGGATCCTCCTCTGTGGGTCACAACAGCAAGGCATGAGTGGCACGAAAAAATTGATTTAACCAAAATCCCCAAGCCCAGTAAAACACAACAATTCTTATTGTCTTGGTCTGAGACGGGAGGGAAATCAAAGTATAATTATTTTAATTATCTGACTGGTCTCTTCTGGCTTCAACCCCAGATGAGCAGAGAATGTCACATTTTCTTGTTATTTCAGCCATGAGAAGTCTTCCCTGGATTTCCAGCTCCCATAAAACCCACTGAGCTCCGCTCCTGATGCCTCAAGTTTGCCCTAAAATTGGAATCTGAGCAACCACAAACCAACTTCTGTCTCCCCAACATCATCCAGCAAAAACTGGAGCCGCCAAGGCTGGTTTGAGCTTTGCTTGAGCAGCTCCAGTCCTAGAGGGGGTGGAACCACAAGCGTTAATCAGTTTGCTAATTTGTGTCACTAATTTACATCTGTTCTTCAAGGAAAATTCTTTCCTTGTTCTTCAAGGAAAATTAACCGAGACCGGAACAGGAGGAAAAAGGTGGCTGGGACAGAAAGGGAGAGGTTACAGGGCCTCACTGAGCTGAGCAAACTGAAGGAGTAAATAATAGAGAGAAATTTTAAAGGAAAGGAGCCACTCGCACCGAAACACCGCGGGTTTGAACCAGCCAGGAGTGACCTAAAGCCAGAGATTAACAGAAGATTTCCAGGCAGCTGCTGAGAAATACAAACTGGCACTGGGAATCAAAGGAATGCGAATATCTCCTTGCCTTCCTTTTATTTTTAATACTCAAATGTAAATGTATTTACCCAAATTGAAATTTCACAAACAAAGAGTTTTTCTGAAATTTACTCTTTTTTTCGAAGGCTGAAGCCTGAATGTATTTGAAAGATATTTAAATACAGATTGTTGGGAGTTTCGTATGGATCCCATCCTCTTGTTGTTGGATTGATCCCACTTTTTTAAGGAGACTTGGCAAAGAGTCTCTGCCTTGCAGTCCTGGCTCTGCAGACCCAGGGATTGTCCCTCTCCAACTTCTCCAGGAGGAGAGGAAATCCCATCTTTAGGAGTCTGGAGACAAATTCACAATTTCTGAAGAAGCAGAAGGGCAGAAAGGTGGAGGAAAAGGGAAGGAGAAGGATTTGGGAGCCGGGGACTGGCTGAGGCATGGGGGTTGCTTTGCTTCAGGCAACCACCCAAAATATTGGTGTGTCCTGATCCTTCCAGGACCCACACGCTGGAAACTGAGGGATTTTCATAACATCCATCCAAAAGGGCGTTCTCATCCCTCCACTCCAGCCTTGACTGAGCCCCTCCATCCCAAACCCCCCTCACCCACACAGATCTGCAGCTTCTCCAGGGGCATTTTCACCCCTCCACTCCATCCTGACCCCCTCACCAACACAGATCTGCATCTGCAGCTTCTCCAGGGGTATTTTCACCCCTCCACTCCACCCTTCAATGCTGTGACTGAACCCAACCCCCAACCCCCTCTCACCAACACAGATCTTCATCTGCAGCTTCTTCCCGATCTTGCTGATGGTCCTGAAGTCGGCGGTGTAGAAGTAATGCTCAGCCACCGGTTCCGAGGCGATCTCCCTCAGCTCATCCTCCACGGCGTTGCCGACTCCCACGGCAAACATCCGAAACCCTGAATCCGGGAACAGGATCCTGTCAGCGGCACAGAGCTGGCACAGGGCCATCCCCACCAGGCTGGACATCCTCGTCCACCCCCTGGACCCCCAGGCCCTGCACAGCTCCAGGTCCGGACTGGGGATTAACCCCCTTCACCTCCCCTCTTCCAGACTCCTTTCAGCCAGCTCAAACTGGGCCAAAGGAATTTCACAGGCAGAGATTTTATTAAAACTTACCAGACCATGAGCACCGTGAGCACAAGGACAAGGTTTTGGGGAGGCTCCTTTCAGCCAGGTCAAACAGGGGCCAAAATAATTTTGAGGGCAGAGTTTGACTGGAATTTCCCAGCCCACGACCAGAGGAACAAGATTTTGGAGATGCAAGAAGGGACAGGTGATGGTGACACCATCTCATTGATATGGAAGTGATAACAGCAACAGGAAACTGGAAGTTTCCAGAATAGGCTCAGCCCCTGCTAATCAACCCCTGTTAATGAGCCCCTGAGTGGCAAAACCCCCCTGCAGCAGAGACCTGGGGCCAGCAGAACCGAGCTGAGTCTCCTCCTAAAATTGCAGCCCCCACTGCGAGTTAAGAACTTGTCCAGGTTTTGTCCTGCTCTGCCAAGAGGTTGATCTGCATTAAACCCGTTTCTACTGAGCTGAAATGCAATTTTCCCATTTTGGGTGGTATTAATTAAGCCCTGATTCGAAATGTTTGTCTCTCCTTGTCCGTGCCCAGGCACTGGGAATGTTTCCCTGCTCCCCTTTTTGCCTTTCTCTAGATAAATCCAATATTTGTTTGTTTTTCCAAGGCTCAGCTCACTGAACAATTCTGCAGTCTCATTTGAAGCGCTTGTTTATCCCCCAGCAATAACTTACGGACAGATAAGAGATTTCCTTGCAGGGACAGGAGAGGAGGGAGAGACAAGGCACAAAGTTTTATCACCAGGGAGGAATAAATTCTATAAAGGCACTTTATAAGAACCTTTTGTGTGATAAGAGCTGCGCAGCCCCGTAAGATGTCAGAGCGCTTTGTAAACATTGGTTTTTCACGAGCTCCCTGACCTTTCTGGTTATGAGCTGGCCCCGAGTCCCATCTAGTGGTGGAGAGCCAAGTTAAAAGGAAGGGAAGGATTCAGCAATTCCTGAGCCAGTTCCCGGGGGCTGGATCAGTTTAACACGGGGGTGTCAGGCTGGGAGCGCGCTCAGCGGGTCAGTGCAGGGGCAGCTCTCGAGGCATTAATATTTCATGGGGCTCAGACACAGAAATCCATCGGTGTGTGGCCACTCAGAGCTTTTCCTGCAACAGCAGCTGAGCAGAGTTTCTTATTAATGTGCCTGGGGTTCCTCCTTATCCCGTGTCTGGGCTTTGTTTATTGTTTATTTTTTATTGCATATTGTTTATTGTTTATTGCTCTTTTTGCCTTTTCCAGGCCTTGAGGAGGATGCAGCCGAGCCCCGCTCGGCCCTACAGCTCCTGGGGTTTGCTGTCTTTGCCCCCGCGTGCCTCTGGTGCTGGGCTGGGTGTCCTGACCAGCCCCAGACAAATCCCAGACCGGCTTGGGCTGGGAGGGACCTTAAAGCTCCTCTTGTTCCACCACCTTCCACCAGCCCAGGTGCTCCGAGCCCCGTCCGGCCCTGAGGATGCTGGAACCTCCCAATTCTGCATCCCCCTGCAGCTTCCTCCTCATTTGTGTGGAGCAATTAGACCTGGATGCATCCCATTCCAAGGGGTGTAACTCCATCCCATCCATCCCATTCCAAGGGGATGGAACTCTCTCTTGTCCATCCCATTCCAAGGGATGGAACCCCATCCTGCCCATCCCATTCCAAGGGGGTCAAAATCCATCCTGTCCATCCCATCCATCCCATTCCAAGGGGATGGAACCCCATCCTGCCCATCCCATTCCAAGGGGTGGAACCCCATCCCATCCATCCCATTCCAAGGGGGTGGAACCCCATCCTGCCCATCCCATTCCAAGGGGTGGACCTCCACCCTGCCCAGCAGGAACTCCTCCAAAGACAGAGGGCAGCTGAAGGCAGCTCTTGGCAAACCAAGGTGCGCCCAGACTGAGGTGCTCCAAGCGCTCTGTGAGGAGGGACAGCCAGGGAACATCTCCCCAGGATTACTCTGTGGTGTTCTCAGAGACACACCCAGGGAAAGAGTCTCAAGGGAGAGGAATCCCCGGGGAATTCAGGAGCCCTACCTGAGTCCTTGGCTTTCTTGGCAGCATCTGAGATGTAATCCTGGGAGCGCCCATCGGTGAACACGATCCCCACCTTGGGGACGCCGGGCCGGGCTCCGTTGATGGCAGAGAAGGAGCTGTCGACGAGGTACTTCAGAGCCTGGCCTGTCATGGTCCCCTTCTCCATGTAGGACATTTTCTTCACTGCTGCTTTGATGTCCTTCTTGTTCTTGAAGTGCCCCAGGGGGAACTCCTGCCGGACAGAGCTGGAGTACTGCACCAGCCCCACCTGCGCCTGCTTGTCCGACACCTCCAGCGAATCCACGATCTGGTTGATGAATTTCTTCACCAGCTCAAAGTTCTCAGGCCTCACGCTCTTGGAGCCGTCGATGAGGAACACGAGATCCAGAGCAGAGCCCAAGCCGCCGTTGCACGCTGAGGGAAAACAGGAGAAGGGGGCAGAAGAGGACAGCAGCAAAGACCTCAATAAATGATGTAGGAAAATAGAACCCTAATGCCATTTACTGCTGAGGAAATGGGGTTAATTGATGAAAACCCAACAGGAGATCACAGCAATGTTTTGGAAGTGATTCTGGGTTGTAATGACACCTTTTCCTCGTCTTAAAATTAAGAGAGCTGAACACAGTTAAGAGGGAAAAAGGGTTTTACCTCGGTGTTTATTGAAGGACCCTCCGGGGCGCCGAAATGCACATTGAAATGCACCCCGAAATGCCCCCCGGAGAAATGGCCCCCCACGATGTGATGTGTGTGCAATTATAGGCCTTGCTAATTAGCACATCTATCAAAGATTGCCCAGGGAGGGACTCCAGCGAGACCCCTCAGCGAGGAACCTTCCCCTGGCTGGGCCTGGCTTTGTTTACAGAATGTGTTCTGGAGAGGCCCTCGGGGTCTGGGGTTCCCAGGGTGTTTGGGCTCTTGGCTTAACGGGATATTGGGTGTGAGGGAAGTGATCAAACTTAGAGAATTATAACTGTGTGGGCTAAAAGCACTGAGAATACATAAAAGCTACATAAAGGAGTGTATAAAAGGGGTATAAAAGAAAAAGCAAGAAATCATAATGGCATCAGTAAGAGCAGCATTTCCTTCCTGCCTTCTCTGAGCAGAACGTCCCAGTGCTGTCCCCACCATCCCCTCTGGGCTCAGGGGCCCCTCATGTACCGGTGCAGGTCCTGCCGTCGCTGTTGAGGCTGAAGCCGTCCCTGCAGGCGCACCTGTAGGTCCCCGGGGTGCTGACGCACACCTGCTCGCAGTCGTGGTCCCCCGTGGCACACAGGTCCGACACCACTGAGGAGAGGACGGGGCTGGGTTCAGCCAGGGGCCGGCCCGGGGCGTCCCCACCCACGCCCAGAACTGCACAACCCCACCCATAATGAAATCTGCTCCGCAGTGGGACACGGCGCAGTGATCCCGGACAGGGGCTGAGGTGTAAAGGCAACGAAGAAATTTCCACAAGTCTCCCAGCTCCAAGGCACAGCCAGGACTGGAAATCCTCCCCATCCTGAGGGCAAACCCAGCTGGGTGTGGTGCACCCCACTCTGAAAAGGGTCTGGAGGGACAGGAGCCAGGGAATGGCTTCCCAGTGCCAGAGGGCAGGGCTGGATGGGATATTGGGGAGGAATTGTTCCCTGGGAGGGTGGGGAGGGGCTGGGATGGAATTCCCAGAGCAGCTGTGGCTGCCCCTGGATCCCTGGCAGTGCCCAAGGCCAGGCTGGCCGGGGCTGGGAGCAGCCTGGGACAGGGGGAGGGGTCCCTGCCATGGCAGGGAGGGAATGGGATTTAAGTTCCCTCCCAACCCAAACCATTCCAGGATTCTCTGCAAAGCTTTGAGGTCCATCCCAACCCAAACCATTCCTAATTCCCTACTGGCTGGCGGCCCCCCAGCTCCGGGCTGGGCACGCCAGGACTCACCACAGAAAGCCTCCTGGAACTTGTGGGTCAGCTTCTCGATGACGCTGTAGCTCTCCACATAGTCCACGTGCTCGTCCAGGGGCTCGCTGGCCATCTGCCTCAGCGTGCCCATGTCCACCCTGCCCACACCGATGGCGAAGATCTCGATGCCCGCGGCTCTGGCCCGGGCGGACACGTCCTGCACCCCGTCCTGGGGCCGGCCGTCCGTCACCACGATGGCCACCTGCAGCGGGGAGGGGTTGGGTGGGCATCGGTGCCCTCATCAGTGTTCCCATAATGTTTGTGGAATAGGCTGGGGGAGGAGGGATGGGTTTGCGTTCCTAAATTAAGGGAAAAGGGAGTCCCGCCAGCTGTTCCCGCTCTTTGGAGATCACACAAACCACTTTTTTAGGTGGAATTAGTTTCCTTCCGAGCTGGAAAGGCTAAACTGCCAGGGATTGATGGCTCCATCGAGGGACAACTGCCAGGGATTGCCTGGTTCCACCGAGGGACAACTGCCAGGGACTGATGGTTCCACCAAGGGACAACTGGTGCATCCCCCCCTGAGGAAACCAAATTAAAATTCCTGTTGTTCATAGCCAAACTCGAGCTCAAGCCAAACTAAAGATCTTCAGGGACACTCAGGACAAGCCCAGCTCAGTGTGGGGCTTCGCAGAATCCCGGGAAATGCCATGGGGATGTGAAATGAACGCTCCATCCCACTCAGAGGTGGAGGAGCTGAAGGATGGGACTGAAACTGTCTCCATGGGGAGGGAGGGAGGGAGAGGCCCGAGGTCGTGCTGTGTGTCAGGGCCTGCCAGGATTCGTGATCCTCTCTTCCAGATTAAACAGCAGAGATTAAACCCGAGCCCTGCTAACCCCAGCATTAAAGTGGCAGCTGCTTTAGGAGGGAACTGGATTTCACCTCGGATTAAACGGAGCCCTGAGCCAGTTAAAAGCCTCCCAGGGTCCTGCTCCCGGTTTGTCCCTTTCCCTCTTTATTTTTCTTCTGAAAGAGATTTTGTCACAAGACCTGAATTCCTGCTCTCTGCAGTTCTTCCGCCCCTGCCACTTTTCCTTACAGCTGATTTATTGTGACACCACTGCCCGCTCCAAAGGAGCTGCCTGCGCTGGAATGCAGAATGGGGAAAGAGCTTCTGCAAAAACGGGAGAAACAGGAAAAATTCAGGACTTTACAATCTGAGTTCAGCTGTTTATCCGCACTTCCGAAGTGCTGCACAATTTAAAGTTCCCAGGAGCATCACAATTCCACAACTGCTACTTCCAAGGGGGGAAAAAATAAATAAATTCAAACAAATTCAAGCCTTTCTCTTCTGGTGCGGCAAAAATCGGGCAAAGCATCACCCGCAGCAGGTGTGGGGTGCCAGAGGAGCCCCGGGGCTCTCCTGCAGCGGCAGCAGATCCGTCCCTGCAGTGGAGCCTTTCACCAGGAGAGAGAGCCCTCGGCTCAGCCGCGGCTCGGCCCGACAGAGCCCCGCAGAGGCGGCTGGCAGCGAGCGGGGGCGTCTGCAGACCGGGGGGCGAGGAGTTACTGGGGAACAGAGGCATTATCGGGGATCAGAGGCGTTATTGGGGAACAGAGGCGTTATCGGGGAACAGAGGCGTTATTGGGGAACAGAGGCGTTATCGGGGAACAGAGGCGTTATGGGGGATCAGAGGCGTTATCGGGGATCAGAGGCGTTATTGGGGAACAGAGGCGTTATTGGGGAACAGAGGCATTATCGAGGAACAGAGGCGTTATTGGGGAACAGAGGCGTTATCGGGGAACAGAGGCGTTATTGGGGAACAGAGGCNATCGGGGATTCAGAGGCGTTATCGGGGATCAGAGGCGTTATCAAATCAGGGAACAGAGGAGTTATCAGATCAGGGAAGGAGAGGCGTTATCAAATCAGGGAACAGAGGAGTTATCAGGGATCAGAGACGTTATCAAATCAGGGATCAGACGCGTTATCAAATCAGGGATCAGAGGCGTTATCAAATCAGGGATCAAACCCTGCCAGCAGGTCCTGTCAGCAGCTGCGTGTCCTCCTGGAATTCTCTTCCCAAACCAAGAGATTCTCCAGGTTTTATCAGCTCCTCTCCTCTCCACGTCAGGGCAGCATCTTCAGCTAAACCCGAGCCCAGGTAAGCCCGAGCCCAGGTAAGCCTGAGCCCAGCTAAGCCCCAGATGGGGAGGAGCTGCAGCATCCACGCCTGGATTTGATAAGAAACATCCTCGTGATGCCTCTGTGGGGAAATCTGCCACGAAGAACTCAAAATTCCCGTTGCTTTCTGCCCTGCTGCTGGAGGAAACAAAACTTCTGGAAAAAGAGTTGGGATTGGGAATTCACCAGTGACCCCGTGGGGAAAATGAATTGAACAGTGAGAGGAAGCCAGGGGCCCTGTCTGTGACAGCCTGACAGAAAGAGTGCGAAAAATACACCTTAATGTATTTTTGGTTCACCCAATCACCAGGAAATCCTGTTTTTTTCCTAGGATTCCACTGTGGATAATTTGCCTGCCGGCCAACCTGAGTCAATGTGAAAAAATGTCCTTTACTACTATTATTATTATTATTATTATTATTATTATTATTATTATTATTATTATTATTATTATTATTATTACTACTACTACTACTACTACTACTACTACTACTACTACTACTACTACTACTACTATTACTATTACTATTACTATTATTACTATTATTACTATTATTATTGTTTTCAAACCTTCCTCCAAATTATTTGCAGTCTGAGGGTCTCTGTCAGTGAAAAAGCTGCGTCCTGGCGCTCCAGGCTTGGGAAGGGGTTGGAGCCTCTGGGTGCTGGAGGGGCTGGCACTGCTGGGCCACGTGAGGGGAATTGTGAGCAGGTGAAGCTTCTGCTGCCTCCAGCGCCTGAATTCTGCCCTGATCTCCTGAGGGAAGCTCAGAAATTTTGCTTTTCGAGGTCAAACCTTGTGCTCGTTTAACCAGCAGCTTTCCCTGTGAATCCCTGACGTTCCGGATCCCTCACTCTTCTGTCAGCCAGGAATGCCCCTGTTCTGCTGACACGGTTTACTCCTGGTTAACTCAGACACCTGAGCCTTCCTGAGCATTCCCGAGCATCCCCAGCAGTTCCCAGCTCCAGGCCGGCGTTTCCCGGCGACCCCGCAGCTGGTGAGGGAGCGGTGGCTCGTTCTGCCCGCGGGACGCGCTGCTCCGAGGAGAACAGGGCGGGGAGCTGAATAAAGCCCTGGATCTGCTCTGCCATTTGCCCATTGATTTGCCATTCTTCCCCAAAACACGAGCTGGGAGTAATTGTGCTCCCCGCGGGTTCTGAGCGAGGCGGGAGCAGGTTTTTCTCGGAGCTCCTGCGGAAACAAATTGTGCTTTCCCTGGCCTGGGGTGACATTTGCGGCACAAAGCGAGAGCAAAGCACCGCGCGATGTTTTGGGACTCTGACAACCAGAGCTGCGCGAGGATTTGTTGGATTTCTGCTGTGGGAAGGAGCAAGGGCCGTGTCCGGTGCTTCTGGAAGCTTCTCCCTCAATCCCTGCATGACCTGTTTCTCCTCCCAGGCAGGGGATGGGGTCACCCTGAGCAGAAGGGAAAGGCTGGCTGGGCTTCGAGGAGTAGGAAAAAAGTGAAAAAATAACCAGGGAGCCAAGAATACAAACGGCTGTGGAGTTTTCCACCTTGGAGACACTGAAAAGGCCCCCAGGCATGGTCCTGGGCAGCCCCACTGGAGCACAGGGTGAGCTCCAGACACCCCTCCCAACCCCTTCTGTGATTCTGCCTCTTGGATCAGCTGCAGAGTGGAAGAGAAGAGGGAAAAGCAAGGAAAGATTTCCTTTTTTCCCCTTTTTTTAATGCCTCAGGTGAAGCATTCCAAAGCTCTCAGCCTTTCCAGCTGTTCGGGAAAAGCTCCAAGGAGACACTGGAAGCCCAGGACTGTTGGTAGCACACAGCCAGAGGTGGCGGGGAGCAGCAAGGGCTGGGGAGTTGTCTGGCAGCAGGAAAAGCGGGCACGAGGAAAGGGGGTATGGAACGGTGTGGAAGAGATTCTGGAGATGAGGATCCAGCATTTTCACAGACAGCTCAGTGGAAAGGTCTCTCCAATCTGCAGGAGCGGCCAGTGGTGTGTGTAAAGTGTCAGGCTGAGCTAAGAACAAAAGCAGAGACTAAAAGTGTTCTAATGAGGGTTGCATTTTCTTTCACTAAGTCCTGAAGATGATCTTTGTTTGCAAGAAGAATGGAGAGGTTTGAAGCTCCCAGAAGTTTTCAAGAAGAATGGAGAGGTTTGAACTTCCCAGAGGTTTGCAAGAAAAATTGAGAAGCTTGAACCTCCCAGAGGTTTTCAAGAATTGAGAGGTTGGAACCTCCCAGAGGTTTCCAAGAAGATTTGAGAGGTTTGAACCTCACAGAGGTTCCAAGAAGATTTGAGTGGTGTGAACTTCCCAGAGGTTTCCAAGAAGAAATTCAGGGGTTTGAACCTGACGGAGATTTTCAAGGACTGAGAGGTTTGAACGTCCCAGAGGTTTTCCGCCTGCGGCAATCAAGCCCGACACGTCCACGCACAAACAAAGCCTGGAGAAAATCCCCTTCCTGCTTTTTCCGCCCGCTCCGCGACGAATCCCGAGCACGGAGCCGCGGGAACCGGACCCTTTCCTCGCCCCCTTACCTTTTTGAAGTTGGGCGCGCTGCCCCTGCCGCCCTCGGCGGCGCCGAAGGCGCGGCTGACGGCGAACTGGATGGCCAGGCCGGTCATGGTGCCCGTGGAGAGGGGCTGGATGCCGCGCACGGCCCGCAGCAGGGCCGCCTTGCTCTGGGGGCCCTGCAGGGAGAACTCGCTGCGCACGGCGCTCGCGTAGTTGACGACGCCCACGCGGGTGGCGTTGGGCCCCACGTCCAGCGCCTCGATCACGCGCGACACGAACACTTTGATCTTCTCGAACTCGTGCGGCCGCACGCTGCGCGAGCTGTCGATGATGAACACCAGGTCCGTGGGCTTGGTCCTGCACAGGGAACCTGGGGACGGCGGGGATGGAGGGGAGGTCAGAGGGGAAGGAGGGAAAAGCGTCCCGGGACGGGGAGAGCAGCGCTGGTAAAGCAGCACCGAGCGCAGAGGAGCCCCGAGTTTCGGTCCTTTCTCTGTTTCCTGGCTTTAACTGAGCATTTCAAATGTTCTTTTTGCTTTTCTAGGGAAGCCCCTGCAGGAAGGAGGAGTTCCTGGGGGTGACACGGGCCTGTGGTGAGCAGCGTGTCCCTTGTCACCCCAGGCTGTCACTGAGGGCTGCAGGAACCTGATCCACCTACGGCAGAGCGGAGAGAGGGAGGGAGGGAAGGAGGGAGGGAAAAAG
>VXBT01004785.1:1116-12460 GCA_013400235.1 Oriolus oriolus
GGGCGCGGGGGGCCCGTCCCCTCCCGTGCGCGGCCCTGCACAGCGGCAGCCCCGGCTGGTTCGTGAGAGTACCGTGTCTCTGAATAGAGATATACATAGGTGTGTGAAATAGATGTGGAAACGCCGGGAAAGTGGCTTTGGGATAATTAGCCTTCTTGATGTGGTTGGAGAGTTATCTAATCCAGAGGAGCCTAAAGGCATCATTACGGAGACAATATTTCAGGAAATCCAATTCATTGGAGCAAAAATATGACATTCATTTTGCTGGTTATGTTATTACAAATATCCTTCAAAGCCGACATTTCACACGCCCCCCCTCCCCCCCAGAAAAAAGAAAAAAAAGAGAAATAAAATAAAATGACCAGGCTAAAAGCCCCAAAGCTATGGACTGGGTACTGGAAGGAGGCCGACGGCAGAGGGATCAGCCCTTAGCTTCCAGGACCCGAACGCAGCGGGCTGGATGGAACACGAGGGTCTTTGATGCTGGAGAGAGCTCCCGGACGGGGTAGAAGGTTGTGGGGGGTCAGACAGAAACAGCCTCAAACCCTCGACTCCAGCGCTGCGGCTGTCGGGGGCTGTCTGAGGCCGCCCCAGGCTCGCCTTGCCCTGGGCTGCGCGCTATTTTCAGCTCATCCGCGGAGGAACTTGCGGTGCGAGCGGCGGGCAGCGGCCGGCAGCGGGCAGAGGGCAGCGGGCAGGGCGGCTCTGCCTCCTACGAGCAATCTCGGAGCGGAGCGGCTTAAAACCACGGTCCCTCCGGGCACGGCTTCCCCTCTGCCGGCGCTGCCCGGAGCTCCGCTGCCCAGGCACGGCAAGTGCCAGTGGCACTGGAGCTACTGGTGCTACTGATGCCCGCCGGGGAGCCGTTTTGGGAATTTCCGCCGGGAAATGCTTTCCCGGGGTCTCCGTGCCCGGATCAGACCGTTTCGCACCTCTTATGTTTAGGGCCGGGGACAGGTGCGGGGCCGCCTCCGGTGAGGGGGTGGCTGTCAGTCGGTCAGCATCTCCCCAAATCCCTCTCAACGAAATCCGCCCCTTGGAGCGTCCCTCGCCTCCCCCCCGCGCCTCAGACCGCCGGGCACCCGTCCTGCTCCGCGCCGGGGCAGGGACATGCGTGGGCCTCTGCCGTCGTGCTGCGCCCCGCGCATCTTTTTGTAAAGAGACGGGTAAAACGGGAAAGAAAAATGCTGTTTCCCGGCCCTGGCCGGCAGTGTCGGCGGCGAAGCCGGGCCGCCCATCCAGCCTCGGTTGTTCGAGCCACGCCGGGCTCCGACCGGCCGACGTGGACTCGTCCCGGCGGGGCGGCGGCGGGTGTCGGTCCCGAACCGCGCCCCGCCCGGCTCCTCCAGCTGCCGCCACGTCCCCGCTCCAGCTCGCAGCCTGGTTGTTTTGTTTAATTAAACTCAATGTCAGTGTTAATTTTCCGCCTGGCCGGGCAGCCCTGCCTTTGCCGAAGCCGGCGTGTTGGTTACAGATGTCAACGCGCCCCATCGGGGCTGCGCAGAGCCCGTGGAGACTGCGCTGCGCCGGCCACGCGTGGCCACGGCGGCGGGTTCCTGGCTGTGGTCGTGGGCTGAGGGGCCGGGAGAGGGCAGGGGTCGGACCTCCCCGGGACCCACCCCCGCCATTCGTGTCTAGGTCCTGCATGGGCGAAAAGGGTGGGCACTCATCGTTGTGATGTGCGTCCTGTAAAGAGCTGTCCCTGCGTGTCTCGCGTGGATTTCCACGGAGTACGGGGTACCTGGTGAGAATCCGTCCTGGTGGCGTCGGGGCGAGACGCTGGGAAACCTGGAAGTGCATTTTGGGAGCGAGGAGATCATTCCTGGTGCCGTAGCAAAGAGGTCCCCTATCGAGGTTTGTGCCTGGCTCTGGCAGGCAGAGATGCTCCAGGGACAAGCGGAAGATCCCGGGCCACGCCCAAACCAATGTCAGCTCCGGAGATGGCTCACGCTGTCCTCACAGGTGTCCCAGGCCAGACCAGGGCACAGGACAGTGACAGGGAGGGGGCACTCTCTCTCCTGCTCTTGCCCTACTTTCTGCAGAGCCCTCAGCCCCAGCTCATTCATTGCCTTTCCAGCATCCAGGCACCTCTCTGCTCTCCCCAATTACTTTTCCAACCCCTCCAAACTTTTGGTCGCTGACAAAGCAGCTTCCCGTGCCAGGCATCCAGCTGGAGCATCCGAGCCCCTCTTTTTGCAGGCTGGGCTCTATTTAATTCCTCCTCAGGTGGCAGCTATTGCACATCTCCAAGTTGCCTCCTTGCCCTGCCCTGCTCCCTCCCCATCCCCGCGGGATGCCCTCAGTGAGGCAGGGACCCACATGGCACAGGGTGAGCCTGCTCCTCACCTATCTCTTCCCTCTTCTCTGGTCTATCCTGAGTCATTCCTGACATGCCTCTCGACTCTTGCCAGTGAGCAGGCTAATTTTTTCAATATCCGTGTCTTGGAGCACTCTTCCTCCATGGATGCAGCTGTTTCATTGCCATGTAGGTAATGGATTTATTTCCTCTGTGCTCAACACTGAATCCCTCCTTCCTTTGAAGGCCAAGTTCATTAGCACAACGAGACCCTTCCATAGCCCTCGACACAGTGCCGGATTTTATCACACTGGAGCAGCAATGGATATTGTCCTGTTGCTACTTCCTCCTTCCTCGCTGGCACTTCCGAAGGCTTGCACTCCTGCCTGCTGCGGGGGCTCCGGCACTGACCGCTCTGAGCTGGGAACCCCTCGGGTTTGTTATGCCACTTTGTCTCCTAACTTTTAACCGGTTATTCATTCCCCAGCTGCTTTTCAAACTTCCCTTCTCGGCAACAGGCTCGGCCTTATTTACCAAACAATCAGGTTTATTGCTGTTTCTCCCCATTCTTTGTTACCATTTCTATCTGTTTTCCCCATTAAACTCAGGACGTTGTGGTTTTCCGGACCCCCCGTAGAGCTCTTTTGGGGAAGTTGGCTATCCTCCATTCCTATTTACAAAGACCGATTCACACAGGAGGCTAAACTGCAGCTACTGAAATAGCCATTTCATATTTAACTTCTTCTAAAAGCCTCACCTAAATCCCATCTTTTCTCACTACTTTTTTCTGCACACTTGATCAAGCTGTTTTGCAACCTCTCCTCCTGCTACTGGGCCCACCAGGGCATCCAGGCTCCCAAAAGACTGGGGGATTTTCTTTGAGATGGTGGTAACAGTATCCAGTGTGGGAGAGTCTTTCATGTAGGATTCATCCCATTTTCCTCTTCCTCCATTTTCTTCTCCTGCAGATTGCAAGCCCCCAGACATCCACCTCTGATGTTTTTTATTGGTTTATCATCAGCAAATCGTTCCTAAAAATTCCCTTTGTCCTGCTTTTTTTGTTATATGTTGATGCTGGGGAGCTCACCTTGGAGGGGAATTGAGGATGGGATCTGGGGACTGCAGGGGGCCACAGCTCTGACACGAGTGACTGGTAGAAACAAGCCACCATATGCCTACCCCACCCTGATGGGGGGGATTTACTTCTACCACCTGTCCCTAAAACTCCCCAAACAGATCCCTCTCTTGTGGCGGTTGCCAGGGTCCAAGCATCCCGGTTCCTTTTCCAAGACAGGCATCACATCCCAGGAGACAGAGGATGGATGATGGTGGGCCCAAAACAGGAGAACCCAGAGGGTCTGCAGAGTTGCCCAGCGCCGGTCCCTGAGGAGATCCAGCCCCCTGGCATGTGTCCACCCCCTGCCTTGATGGAGGTGCAGGTGTGAAGGCGACAGAGGAGCAAAACAGGCCCTGCCTTATTGGAGCCGCTCGTAAACAAAGCCACTTGAGTGGAGAGGATTCAGAGAGCCCAACAGCCGCAGGAAACTATAATTACGTTTAAATATTGTTAGCATCATTATCTTTTATCCGCCATCAGATTAAAACAATTATGGCATTTTCAGGAATCGTCCTTGGCATTCTCTTGACCGACGTTATCTGTCAGGCAGGAAATGTGATTTTTGCTTGGAGAGGTGCCAGACACCGTGCGGCCGATCCCACAGCCCCTGCGATGGGAGAAGCCAGCAGCCAGGGTGAATTCCTATTTTATGGAGAAACCCTTGTTCATCCCCTTCCCTGTTTCTGCCGAGTGGCTTTGGGATTGCCGAACGGTGGTGGCAAGGGGAGGCAGCGGTGGGGACGGCAGCCCGTGCCATCACCTCTGCCGGTGGCTGTGGCAGCGTGCCGGAGCGGGGTGGCCTTGGCAAACACAGCTCCGTGCCTGAAAGCTGTGGTGAGCAATTTACCCGAGGAACTCATTTCAGGAGATCTAGTCTAAGTTAATTAAAGATGGCTGGCTGGGGTCATCGCCTTGGCAACAATTAAGGGCAGGAAAGACGCCTCATTAGTAATAGTTTTTAACAAAAACCATAATTTTTCATATCAAGACAATCCTGGGCACATGAGACGGGGGGCAGGAGGATGCTTCCTATCTGGCTTTCTCCCTTTCCCCACCCTGTCTGTGGGTTAGCTCACAAGGCAGGGCTGAGAGACGGGAAAACACGATTGAAAGGAAAAGCCCCTTTGCAGATCTGTGTGCTGGTGAGGGTCTGGTGGCCAGTGGCCGGTGCCCGGGCAGCAGCACCAGGGCACGTGGATAATGGGGGTTGTGCCTGGAGGGCAGCAGGTGAGATCCAGTTTCTCGGGAAGGGGAGAAGCCAAGAACTGGCCACCGCTGCCGTGCAGGGGCTGCCTGCACATCCCGACCCAGGGAACGTCGTGCCAGGCTGCCACCCCCAGCCACGGGCGATGGGGTTATTCCTCCAGCTGTGCCTTTGTTTTTTAATTTCCCCCTTGTACTCCAGAAATCTTAATGCTGCTGCCTACTAATGCCAGGCTGGGCAGAGCAGCTTTATTTTCTACTTAATTAACTGTCATCCAGTGATTGATCAATTAATGATGGAGCCATCATGGTAATGCTCTGGGAGCTGGTGCGCCGGGGCCAGGCCGAGTCATGTGCTCGCCTTCCCACTCCTACCTGCTCCGGCACCCGGCACGCTCCCCCCGGCACCAGGGCTGTGCCGACTTCTCTCCTGACAGCAAAGGACACTGTGACAGATGGAAAATCCCTCGCTCCCAGCAAATTTGGCCATTTACAGGGCAGCTGCATGAGGGACTAAGGACCAGCGACTGGGGACCAGGAGCGATGCTCCTGCCCTGCCATCCCTGACCGGTGTCTGGGGGTTGCTGAGGGGCCACTTCCCTGCTGGACGCAGTGCCTGCTGCCGTGTTAAGCTCTAGCTCAAGTATTTCTGCAGCTTCCCCTTGCCCTAGTGACATTTTGGCTGATTTTGACCACCTGGGCGATGCTCTCACTGCTGACCAAAAGGAGTCAGGGCTCAGCAGAGCCAGCAGCAGGGTGGCTCTGCTCTTGGCCTCCTCCTTCTCCACCAAAGTTGCACACATGGCTCAAACGGGAGAGATAAATATAAACTCCATTCAGATATCCATAGAAACAGAGCTGGAGATGGAAGACCCCATGCAGATAAAAACCTTTCTCCTTCCCACACGCTGCTATTCCCAGTATTATTCCAGAGCATTTTATAAAACCAGTAGAGCTGGGCAGGGACCGACAGAAATGACCAATAAGGTGTTAGCAGGAAAATCCCAGAAAGGGGGAAACACTTTTTCTGCTGAATAATTTATCTGTTATAAAAAAAACCCATCAGGAACATGCTTAAGAAGGGGTGAGGCTGCACCTGGAATGGTGGGGGCTTGCCGGCACACACGTGCACGGGGCTGAAAGGGATGCAGCGAGACTCCGGCGCGGAAGTGGTGTAAGTCCTGTCGCTTAATTACTGTTTCCTCTCCGCGCCGTGAAAAGCGCTGAGATGCGGATTTGATGTGCTGAAAAGCGTCTGGCATCTTGTCATGCACCAGCCCATCTCCAGCATTCAACAGCTGGAGAATGAACCTCCCCACGCACCCCCAGGTGTATTCCTGCACCTACAACATCGCCGCCTGTTTATCTGCGGATCGGTCCCGATGATAACGTGTTTGTTCAGACGGCTCTGACTGCTGGTGGGAAAGAAACCGAGTTGGTACCAAAGGGAACCAGCCGCTGCTCGGGGCTGCGTGTGCAGCTCCTCCTCCCCACCGGCTCCAGATTGAGCTGTTTGTCTCATTCCGTCCCTGCACACACACCCGCACCCACACACCGACACATACATAATCCCGTGCGTACAGCCAGGAGAAAACCTTATATAGCATCATAAACATCATGCTATTTTTTGAATTAAAGCTTAAAACCGTTCGTTGGAGATGACACACGCAACGCGTTCAAGCCCAAGAATAGGTTTGGAAGCAACTCGGGCAAATATCAATATTCTCCAGCGTTTCCTCACATCCCAAACCCAATCCAACATAATTTCTGGTATCAATAATGCATGTTTACAGGGAGAAGACATTCAAGGAGGCCCATACCTTGAGCCCTGCTTTGCTTTAGGGGTGATGTTTCTGCACTTCCCTGGGCTGGGAGAAAGAGTTATTTCACCTATCCTCATGACAAGGAGGCTGTTTGCTGAATTAACCCCCCTGGGAGTTTTTTGGGTGAGGAATAGAGCCTTTTCTCTGCCTGCTTGGTGCCTGGAGGTGCACGGTGGTGTGAGGTGTGGTGTGCCAAGAGAAGCTTAGGCAGTCCCTGGGCTCGTGCCGGCTGCTGAGCTCCCACATGTCGTGGCCATGTGGAGCCTAGAAATAAGCTGAGGTTTGGGTGGCAAGCAGGGGTTTGCAGTGTGCCAAGGTGGGGGATAAAGTGGGGAGTGGGTGGCAAAGCAAATCTCCCCCATAGTCATACAGGAGGGAGCAGAGAGCTGGAGGAATTGTGAATTCATTTGGAAAAGTAATGGCTGAGCACCCTCAGCATCTTCCTGGCTCATCTCCCCATCGGCTGCATCCGTACCCTGTCTGAGGCAGGGGGAGCTCAGCAGGTCCTGGGGGGCTTTGTGGGACAGACCACGGGGTGGAGGAGGAGGAGAGGCCATGGGGGAGGCGGGTTGGCTGCTCACCCACACAAAGGGGCCCGGGCCAGCGGTGCCCAGCACGCCCTGACCCCGTGTGGGGCAGTCGGGAGGGCACAGACATATTGTGGCCAGCTCAAAAAGACGCTTCAAGACAGAGCTGGGGCCATTTAAAACCAATTAATAACTGTAAACTGCCCTGGCCCTTGCCGTTCATTAGGCAACCACAAAGAAACTTTATTTTAGAGTTGCAAGTCCTCTTTTTTTTTTCCAGAGAGAAACTTTTTAAATATGTAATTGGCTCTGGGAACCAGGACCCAAAGGGGTTGCAAAAGCAAGGGAAGCAATTGCCTTAATCAGTCCAAGATCCCTGATTTATTTATGTATTTATTTCGATTTCAAAGCAGTGCTGCTCATCATATCAGAGCCTTTAGAAGCACAATTATTCTCTCGACAGAAGAGCTAACCTAGGCTGCGATTATTTGCCTTTCTGAAAGGCAGCGGTTCCCCGTCAGCCGTCCTTCCCATGAACGCAGTCCCGCTCCCGCATCTCTCCGAGCGATTTTAGCATCCGAGAAACATTCCCCCCAGCCTTCCCACAGCCACAGCCCGCCTGAACACCCAGCCTTTCTGCCGAGCTTCCCAGCTTCAAAGAGTGGGGCGAGCATTCACTAAATAATGATTCTTTATTCGTGTTCTTTGGCTGCTTTTCAAGCGGTGGTCGGGAAATGTGCTCACGTCTTTATGGCTTGTAAAAGACACTCGAGGTCACAGGTGGAAGGAGCTGGGCAGACCCAGCCCCAGGTGGGTTTTGGACCGTGGGGGTTTGCTTGTGTTTCACCCCTGAGAAAAGCTTTATTTCCAGGCTGTGCCTGGAGCTGGGTTCAGAGCGGGATCGGGGTGGAATTCAGAGGCGATGCTCTGCTGGCCTGCAGAGACAGAGGGTGTTCCAGCAGCGGAAGGGAACAAGTGGAAAGGCAGGAAAAGAGGGAGCTGTTCTTTGAAAAGAAACCTTCTGGAAGCTGCAGCAGGATGTCCGGGGTTGGGGCAATGTCCCGAGCCCTGGCTGCCCACCCTGGGAACACCCATGCACAGGGCGAGCGGGCAGGTCAGGGCTCGGCATGGGCAGGCTGGTGGTTCCTGCGAGGTCAAGGATTGATTTCTACTCTGTTCCCTCCACCAGCTGCAAATTTTGCCCCGTAAAGGCACAAACCCCTTTTCAGTGACAGCCCTGAAAGGATCCCCATCTCGGGGGGCTCAGCTGCCCCATCCCTGGAAGGTTCCCACGGCGAGCAGCGATACAGCGCCGCCTCCCCAAGCCACCACGGGGCTCCTCCGCGGCAGCACGAGCCATCCGTGGGCTCGGGAGAGATCCTCGCGTGTTGTTTCTCCCCCATCCCCGTCCCCACAATGCATATTTTGCGAAGGTTTAATTGGCAGCAATTATTAAGTAGCACGGACCCTGGAAACCTGCCAGTCAGGAAAATAATGAACCGTTTTAATACAAATTCAGCCCGTAAACAAATGTGGCTGCCAGAGCCATTGCGGCCGCCTGGCACTGGGAGAGGCAGCACAGAAGATCAGCAGGGAGACCCAGGGCAGCCCCACTGTCCTTCTGGCACTGGGTGAGAGTCTGTGTCCCCAAGGCCACCCCGTGTCCCTGCGGGAAAGGCCTTGCCTTTCCCTGGGGGCTCTCCACGGCACCCTAACACTGCCCTGAAACAGCAGCATTAGCAATGGAGCTGGGACCGAAGCCATGTGGATTTAAGGTGTAGATCTGGGCTTTGGGGTAGTTTTGGGGGGTGGCACTGGGTCTGTGCATTGGGAAGTGGGTGCAGAGGGTGCCCAAGACTGAATCCTGCAGAGCATCTTTGCTCCCTGCCTTGCCCTGCGTCCCTCCCTTGGTCCCACGAGCCCAACTGGGGTCCTGGCCCCTCCACCCCAACTTGCACAGTCGCAGGCTCAGGGAACAAACGCGCTCTGCCCTGGCTGATACCTCCTTTATCTGGCAGCAGGCTCCCCCCAGAAAGGGTTTCCAGGGCGTTCAGACAGTGGGCAAACAGCCTCCTCTGCTCGCTGCAGGCAGGAGAATGAGATGTTGTGTCCCTGGAACATCCCTGGGGCACCGGCATCCTCCAGCACCCCTCGGCACCCCCTGGTATCCAGCACAAAAAGGCAGGACCCCCCTGCTAAAAAAAAAAATCTGTGGGACACAAGCTTGAAATCTTCCACCCAGGGGAAATATTTCTGCAAAGGAACTGCTTTAGGTTTATTCTACAAGGGCTACATTTTGCCATGTTATTTTTTAATTTTCTCTCTCTCTCTTTCTCTTTTTTTTTTTTTTTTAATAGTAAAAAGGGCTGATGGTTCTTTTAACTTTCAGTAATTTGTGGAAATTAAAAAAAAAAAAAAAAAAGAAAATCATTTGCAACGCGACCCAGATTTAAATGGCACTCTGAAATGGATGTCACCCTGCTTTGTTTTTTTTCTTTTTTTTTTTTTCTTTTTTATGAACTCACTCCCAGAATGGTGAAAAATCTCTCAAATCTAGATCATGAAAGTGTCATGAATTGTTTTCGTGATTTTTTTTTAAATGTTACTGACAAATAATAATTCTGTATCTGAAAGGAGATTAAAATAACCTTCGTTTTGCACGTAGCTCACAGAAGCATATTTTACCATTGGAAAATAAAGCAAAATTGTATAAACCAGAGAGACTTAAAATATATAAATTAGTAAAAAGGTGGAATCAGCTGTTTCCTCAGGTTCATGTGTGTAGAAAGGCATTTTTATATCTTCCCTGAGCTAAGACTATTGCTGTCTGCCTTCAGAAGTGGTTTCTTCCCTGAATTAAGTACCAAGGTAGTAAAGATACAGTATTTATAAGCCAAAAAATAAAGCAGGCACAATTTATTAAACAGCTACAATGTGACAATAAATAATTTTAATGTCAATCAAAATCGGATTATTGTCACTGAAATTTGGATTGAAAAGATAAAAGCCTGAAAGGGAGAATTGAAATCCAATGCTGGAGACAATTCCAATATCTTTGTTCCTCGCAATAAATATTTTGGGTGAGAGTTTAAACCAGCTCATTCTTAATTTGGGGGGAAAAAGGTTGAATGTGGTAGACTTTTAAGAAATATACTAAGAAAATATATTCATGCTTGGGATTGGTGAGAACAGCTTTATTTTTTGTGCGTGTGTGAAAGTGAGAAATAAACCAATTTTATTTTATTGTATTTTTTTAAAAACTGCTTGGGTTTTAATTTTCTTTTCAGTGTCAGGCAGTGGTGGGAGAGGGATACTTTTCTTGACCTGGTGAATATTCCCCCCTCCTTCCTCCTATTTTGGAAAACCCAAACTCAGCACCCCTTGAATTAATTGGCCAAAGCCGCCCATGCTTTGGGACGGGAATTTTTTGGTGCAGCCGCACTCCAAAGGCCCAGGGAGCTGCAGCTGCTGTGGGGTAGCTCTGCTTCCACCCAGCCCCAGCCCCAGCTCCCTGCCTGCCGTGCTGGGGCCTCGGGGGCGAGGGCCCCCTCTCAAAACCCTCGCTGAAACATTCCCCTTTGCTCCCAGGGATATTCAGAGGGGTGGCACGTGCATCTGGGGAGAAAACAGCCCTTTTTCAAGGTGGTAAAAAACCCCAGTAATTCTCCTAGAGGGGAGCAGGGCGTGCAGGAGAGGGGAGGCCAAAGACAGAGCTCTAGGAGAGCTCATCACCTATTTTTTAACCTCAAAATGAGGATGATGAGGATGATGAGGATGCTGGGGATGCTGGGGATGTTGGGGTGCATGCAGGGCTTCTGGCCTCTGCTTGATCCCCCTGAGGGGCTGAGACCATCCAGGCAGGAGAAGGGTCTCTTCTCGACCCCCTTCTGGACGCACTGCCCAGCTGCCCACCGGCCTCCGGCAGCGGCTCTGCCTTGGCACCGAGTTCGAACTGTGCCTGAACCGGCAAAAATTCAACTGGAGTGGCCGAGGCAAAAACACTCCGTGTGTCTCTAGGGCAACGTGTTTGTTCTGCATCCCAATAATGCCCAATTCCTCCCTGAGACAAAGCTCCCAATTATTTTTACAGGGATTTAGGTGCATGGCATAAATAAACACACCTGTTTTTATACATTTAAATGTGGGTATGTGCTCACCAAATGAATACCCAATATTGGTTTAAAACCCAGGGTGTCAGAACATGCACGGATGGAGGTGTGGGCTAGGAGTGGGATGTCTAAGTTTGTCCCCAGAGCGGCTGATGGATGGACAAGGAGGAACGGGCGGGGGCCGGGTGGTTTTAATCAGCGTGTGTGTGTGACAATAGTTGGGTGAAGAAGGGGACCTGACACCGGCCTCCTTGCTTTGTTATAAATCA
>VXBT01004785.1:12477-22532 GCA_013400235.1 Oriolus oriolus
ATGACAGATGGGGGGGGGGTGGGTGGGGGGGGGGGGTGTGGAAATTAAATCTTGGGGATCGCGGCGCTTTTAGTGCCAACTCAATCCCCAAGCCGGAACAAAGCTTTGCCAGCCCTGAAATAAATGATGCTTCACCTAATGGCTCTTATCCCTTCCCCACTGCCTCCGACCAGCTTTGGGGTTTTAACGACGCCGACGTGATGAGAAGCAACGTCTGGGCCTGGTGCTGATCTTTACCAGCAAAGGTAGCCCTGCCAGGTGGGGTGGAGGCCCTGGGGGAGTCGTGGTGGGGAGGGGAGGCTCGTCCCCATGTCCCCAGGTCCCTGCTCGGCCGTGGCTTCGCTGATGCTCCGCAGCCGCCGGGCTCCTCTCTCTGCTCAATTGCACAGCGCGCAAATGGAATCGCTCTCCTCGCTGTGTTTGTGGCCACGGGAGTGGAAGAATTACATTGGGCTGAAAATAGTATTTACTTTTACTGATTGAAAAATAGATGTTAGGGAAAAAAAATAAAAAAAAAAGCAAAAGCAGGAATTGAAACTATAATTACAACAAACCATATGTAAACTCCCAGGTAAACACTGATTATACTGTGTCATTTCAGCCAGACTTTATTAGCGAGGGAAGAAGAGAATCTTCTTTCTCTCTCCGCCCGCGGCGGATGCAGCACGCAGGATCCCACTGCCTGCCATTTGCAGAGCACTTTTCACCCTAAAAAATCTCATGTTCGTGGCCTGATCCTGCACAGCTCTCATCAGCTCCGTTTCCTAGGTGAGCCGTGCCATTCCCCTCGTGTGGGTGCAGAGTGGGTGTGCTGGGATGCTGCTGCGGCTGCAGGTCTGAGCTGCCCCGTGGCATCTCCTCTTCTCTGGAGAGAGGCAGGGAAGGGACTGGAGTGTGCCAGGGCAAGAGAAACTCAGGGTGTGGGACCCAGCCTGCTCACTCCTACAGTGTGTCGGGATGGGATGGGATGGGATGGGATGGAATGGGATGGGATGGGATGGGATGGGATGCCCCAGCTGCTGCATCCCCTTTCCCTCAGGTAGTTCACAGGCCCAGCTGCAGGAGGACAGGGCTGGCCAGATTCATCCTTGGAGAAAAGCTGGAGGAGATGAGTGGCTGTAGCCTTGTCAGGTCCTTTGCTTGCTCCCCAGCAATGGAACCAGACCCCCTTTGTCGAGGAGCTGCATCCCCAGGCCCCAGCACACCAAATGCAGGAGAGGAGCATGGCTGGAGTATTGTTCCTGGATATCTGCATTACACAGCATCCCACTCATTCAGTCACACCACGAGGTCCCACAAAGCCCCCAAAATCTCTCCTCCCTGCCAGGTCTGGGGGAGACAGAGCAATGCCATCCCAGTGTTGACATGTCAGTCTCCACCGTGTCACTCCCAGGGCACCTCAGAGCGGGTCGCAGCATCCCTTCCCCTGCCCTGCAGAGCAGGGGTCACCCGGCAGCGCTGTCCCCTTCGGGCGAACATCTGGGGGGCTCTTGCCGCAGTTTCCCTGCGGGGTGGATGAGGGGAGATGGGAACGGAGGGGAAGAAGGAAACCACGAGTAACGTGGGTAACGCCAGGTATCCTTACACAACGCGGCTGCGGGCCCGGCGGCCTTACAGCTTTGCCATAGTGGCACCCTGTGGCAAAACGCATTACTACAGCTGGCAGGGGCTCCGGAGGGGGACACGGCCTGGGGGGGCCCTCGCCCTGGGGTCTCACACCCTGCGGGGACACTCGCTCCCCACGCATGCAGGGATGGGATGCCGGGGGCTGAACGGCGAGTGGTCCCCTCCATCGTGACACCCCAGTCCCCCGTGGCGGGTACCACCCATCTCCGTGGGGTCAGCCAGGATGCTCACCCAGCCTAGCCATCCCCCGGGATGGTGCTGGGATGCTGGCAGGCTCGCTGGCCATGGCACGCTTGCTCGCTTAGGGCTTTCTGGCGGCATCCGTGTGGCCGGGCGGCGTGGGCTGAGCGGTGGTGCGGAGCGGGGTGTGTGTGTGTGTGTGTGTGTGTGCGTGTTGGTTTTCTCCTCCCGGAGCAGACCCGGAGTGACGGAGCGAGCTCTTTGTCTGCCTGCGCCTGCCTGTCACGGCTCCCGGCGTTTCCCAGCCACCTTGCACGGCGCGCAGCCACTTTGGCAGGAGCTGTCTCGGAATTTTAATGCGGCTGATTAACGCGCCGCGATGTAATCGTGGAGCCAGCCGTACCCCTTCCCTAGCCTTGCCTTTTGAGGGAATAAATAACCAAACCCAACCGGGCACCCCCACCCCCTCCTCCTATCCTGGACTGAGCTAGAGAATGGGACCGAGCTGGAGGCAGGCGGTGATCCCAAGGGAAGAGATCCTGGTGCTGCTCCTGTCTCAGCCCAGGAAGCCGAGGGGTGTAACAGAGATGCCTCTGCCATCCTGGCCCACGGGTGGCAGAGCTGGTTTTGGGGCCGGCACAGGGATGTGTCAAGGGTTGTGGCACTGCACGACACGACAAGGAGTTGTGGGAAAGGTCACCTCTCCCTCTGGGAACAAGGGTGAGCCTTGGAAAACTCCAGGCAGAAGGGGAAATGGTGAAGGGGGAGAGGGGGGAGAGGAAGTTTGTGTGCGGAGCAGGGAGAAGATGGGTGAGCAGATCTCTGTGCCGCCCAGGAGAGGATGAGGGGGAGTTATTGACACAGAGGACACATTGCTAAATTTTCAATCTGTCCCTTCCTTAGGTGGTGTTGACAGAAGAGGATGGGTAGGAGATTTCAATGGCAGGCACACGAGTCCCAGGAGAGGGTGAGACACCAACAGAGATGGAGCAAGAAATGAACCTTGGACAGCTGCAGGAAAGAAACCCAAACCTTCTTCGGAAAGTGGGGTCACCTGCAGGCTGGGGGCACCCTATGGAATACCCATCCCTCCAGACATCCCGGAGGATCAAGCAGCCATCAGGACCTGGCATGGGTCCTATCGGCATCAGGGAAGGTGCAGGGCTGAGCGAGGGGCTGGGAGAGACCCTGCACCCCTTGTCTGTGGAGCTCTTCGAGCAGAGAGGGGTGCAGGAGGAGACCCCTCCTGAACATCAGCTGCTCTGGTGGGGCTGCGCCAGACCTCCACTGCAGCCAAAAATGATATGGGGGAGAACAGACACCAAACTCCTCTGCAGTGGGGTGGGGCTGCAGGTGCCTGCCAGGCTCGGTGTGGGGACGCTCCCAGCTCCATTGGCCCTCCCTGTGGCACCCACAATTCCCATACAGGCTGCCAAGCCGAGCCCAGCAGAGACATGAGCAGCCAGGAAGGGAAGGAAGGAAGGAAGGAAAGCGGGGGTAGCCGAAGTGACAGGGACCACAGCCTGGGCATCCCTGTGCTGTTCGTGTGCCAGCGATGGAGCGGTGACGTGCTGCATCCTCTTAGACACGGACACGCACGGCAGGGCGCTCCTGGAGCAGAGCAGAGCATGGGGGAGAGGGTGGGAGGTGCCACTCAGGACCCATCACGCTGCTGGGATGTGCCCACAGACAGAAGGGGAAATGTGAAAGGGACAACAAGGAACCAAGGGAACTCCTAAAGTAAAGGGCTGAAGGCTGGACATATGAAACAAAGGTGGTTTGGGCTCAGATGGGAGAGGACATCCATATCTGGAGCATCTCCTTCAGTGGGAAATGATTTTGGAGGGTTTGAACGGGCTGAGGGTTTGCCTGGGAAAGTTTCTAGCATGACTGCAACCAAGCCAGCTCTGCTGGGGGTGGCTGCAATATTTATTCGTGGTGGGGAAGGAAGGGACTAGCTGACCTTTAGATCCCCAAAAGCACAAAGAGGGGGAATGGGCCCTTTCCCATGACCATGGACAATGTACTACTTCACTTCAGGGCTTTTCAGACATCAGCTGTGTCCCAAAAATTAAATGATGAAGAAAGGGGGGATAAACCCCAGCACAAGCAAGGCAGCACAACCTCCTCCCCTGCCTTAGGGCTGTCCTTACTAAAGGCTCGACTGACCCTATTTTTGGGACCTGAAAGGTGAACGCCAAATGCAAAGCAAATATCCGTTTGTGGGGGTCTCTCATTTCACCCTTAGACCAGAGATCCCCCCATTTCCACAGCTGGGTGCAGCCTCCTGGTCCCACCATCACAGCCTCTTGTCCCAAGCAAGAGCTTCCTTTGGGAAGGCAATTTCATTCCCATATGGACCTTCCCTGGTTCTCTTAGGCCCCCCCCTCCAGCATCCCTTTACCCTATTAATATCCTTTGACTGTCCTCACACCTGCAGACAATCTGGTTCCCAACCACCTCCACCTCCCCCCTTCCTCAAAAGCTTCCCTCAGCTGTCTTTAAGTCGAAGCTGAAATCTGCGGTATGTAGGAGGAGAAATTCAGTCTGACAGCAGTTTAAAACACCGCACTACTTGGCAGATTTAAATGCTATTTTAAATATAAGCTATGACACAACGGACAAAAATAGCATTGAAAATACCCTGTCATGTTCCATATTGCGAGGAATAGGGAAGCAGACCAGGCTAGAAAGGAGCAGAGAGAAGGGCCAGATGGAGAGGAGAGGTTATTTTGTTTGTTTTAAAGAAACTGGATAAATGTATTTTGTATGTGACTGAGTAAATGTGTTTTATGAAGCAACGAGCCAAAAAAAAAAAACAAACCTTCACATGAAAAATCTACATATTTTATTTGATGTGGGATCTGCCAAAGCAGGTTTGCTGGTGAGAGGATATATTTGTTATCAGGCTGTTTTGGAGATGCTCAACACCAGTAGCCACGAGCTATTGAAGACCTTGGTCTCTGTGGAGTATTTTTCTTTCCTTTATTTATCTATGATTTAATAGGCTTTTAAAAGAAAAAGCCATCCTAACTACCTGGAAGTGAGTTTTCACCTGTGACTGCCAGCTTGGTGGCCCTGCGTTGCAGGGCTTGGCTGGGAGTGTCCCTGCAGGCTCAGCCCGTGGGCCCAGGGAGGGATGCAGGCTGAGCCACCACTGATTTCCCGAGGTACGTGGGTGTGCGGCTGGAAAATCCTGGGAATTCTCCTGATCCTGCAGCACAGTTGCTTGCTGGCATGGGTAGGAAGCACCTGGAGCATCTGGGTCCTGAGACTCCCTGCAAGGCTGCAGGGAGAGGTTTCTTCATCATTCTTCTGCATACAACCGCTGCTCCAAGCTGCTCTTTCATCACAGCATCTTCTTTCCCACCCCTCCACACCTGCTGTTGTACAGGGCAGGACAAACATCTGCCCACTCTTTGGGTTTGTCTCATGGGGGTGAGTTTTGGCTCCTTCCAATCCCCCCAGTATAACCAGCAGTAAATCTGGTTATGAGAATGACCTGAGGCGAGCCCAAGAGATCTGGGGAGAGGTCAGAACGTGAGCAAGTGTCAGGCTGCAGCACCGTGTGACACGCTGGAAAGCCTGGAGATAAGGGCTGGTGTTCCACACTAGACTGTCCCTACCTGGGGACAGGCACAGGCTTGGCATCCACAGCACAGAGGTGCCAGATGCCAGTGGTACCCCGGAACAGGGTAGAATTCGAGGTTCACTCTCCGTACAGGATCTGAGCAGCACTGCCTCTGGCTGCCTGATTGCAATAGCAACTGCCCTGCTTGTGCTGGGGTAAGGATTTGGTCCTGACAAGCACCTGATGGCACAAGTTACCAGGGTGGCCAAGCTGTCAGTGCTCTGATGAACCCCCTGGCAGGAATTCAGGTGCTCCCCAAGCCTCCTGCATCCGCTGCTAATCCGGCTGCAGCAGCTGAAACCAGGGGTGAAGACACAGAGCGAAGCATTTTTGCTATCATCTTAAAGAGGTCTTTTTTATTTTAAACCCAACATGTTATTATAATAGGAACACACAATTTGAAGAGTTTAACAAAACAGTTCAACAAAGCCAGGTTAGCATTACAAATCAAAGACTGAGACCTTTCAACCCCTTGCAAATCACCATGGCCTGGGAAAATGTGCCCTCCGGGCAGATTTCTCTGAGCATCCAGTGGTGGATGCAAAGAAAGCAAAAGCTTTTTATTAGGAGAGAGAACAGCCCTGAATCTGTGCTCCCATCTCACCCGCTCACCTCTGGGTGCCCACTCCCAGCCAGGGGCTCATGGCTCCTCCTGACCCTCTGGCTGTGCCCACCCTTGGGATTCCTGGGGACAGCAGCTCTGTGGGCACTGTGGAAAGAACTGAGACTTCAAGCACTGCTCACATCAGGAACAGCATCGCTGCTCACAGTGCCAGAAAGTCCACAAAGCTCCCAGCTCATTGCCACGACCTTGTCTGGCTCTGGACTAAGGCAAATGGCAGAGCAGGGCACCCACACCTCCACATCTTAACAAAGATTTAAAAGACTCTCAGTTGCCCTGTCTGCTGCAGGGCAGAGTCAATAGGCAGCATGGAGTTTCAGCATGGAGTGAGTCTGGCTCCAGACACTTGTGCCAAGTGGGATGTTCTCACTCAGCAGCTCCCAGCCCTCGTGCACCTTGCAAAGGGGGGTGTGTACCCTTCTTGACACCTCCCTGTGCATACAGAAACTCAGAGCTAGAGGGAAACAGGAGGATCCCTGGTGAGAGGTGAAGGAAAACCCCTGGTAGGGCCACGAGAGGCTTTGCTGTGCTACAGACCAAGTAGCACCACTGCTGCCAGAGCTGGCACTGGGCACTCCACTCATTGACTGATTTTTGTGCCCCACTCAGAAAAGCAGAACCATCCCTCTGCAAAAGCAGCTCTCTTGTGCTTCTTTTTTATTTCAGATGAAAATAAAAGCATTTCTGTGTCTTTTGATCTGCCTCACTTCCTTACTGACACATCCAGGATGCTCACAAGCATTTGGGTATGGTGGGTCCTCATACCGCAGCAAGGTCCCAAGATTCCCCAGGGAATTGCATCCATGCGAGTACAGCCGGCAGCACAGAAGCGAAGCAAGGACGGGAAGTGTCCCCAGCCCCGCTGCTTTTCCCTGGCCGACACCCCCTGTTGCAGAACGAGCCTCAGGGTGCAGAGTTACTGGTGCTCAGGTACGTGGCAGGCCCAGCCCCGGGTGTACGCCGGGCTCCTGCCCACCTGCAGCAGGTATTGCAGGGCCGAAGCCGATCGCTGGAGTGGTGGCATTGCAGTCCTGCCTCCTCTCGCCGCCCTGCCCAGCTGCGACAGCAGCTCAGCTCCCTCCCTTGCTCTTTGTTAACCACTGAATTCATCTGACAACTCAAAGAGAGAGAGAGAGAGGGGAGAGACCCTGCGGCCCGCCGGCGCGGTTCCCCGGCTCCCCCTCTGCCCTCATTTGCAATGCTTGAGTGGGGATTTCTCTATTTACTAAGCTAACAATGTGGGTTCCCAGGGCCTGGGCTGATGATGACATCCCGGCGCTGGTGGGTGGTGGGGCCGGGGGGGCGGTGAGGGCTGGGGGGGGATTGCATAATGCCGAGGCAGGCGTGGGAAACCACAGCATCTGCGAGAAAAGTCTCTGCCAGCCGCTTTGAGCATGGCTCAAAGGGCTCCCGGGGAAGCCACGGGGCAGAGGGAGCCCTGGGGACCCGGCGGCAAGGGGAGATGCTCAAACCCACATCCCACCGCCGCAGCCCTGCTGGCACGTCCCCGCAGAGCGGCAAACGGCCCCGCTGCCACCGCCTCCGTCCCCGGAAGGGTTAACGCGGGCTGCCACGGGTCTGCTCATTACAGGGTTAAGGGGGAGATGGCACTTGCAAATCCCTCAATTACCCGGGCCAGAAGGCTGCTCAGGAAGAGCTTTATTAACGGTTGCCGTCTTCATTAACCGCTTCTCCACAGCTGCCTAATTACGGCCGCCATTAGGCTCGCTGGGTCTCCCCACCACCGCCCTGATCCCCGGCCCCCTGATTAACCTTAATTACACCTCCATCCTCGGAACCGGGTGCTCACCTGAGCGGGGCCGCGGCCAGGGGCTCAGGGCTGTCTAATTGCGGGCAACCCCGGCGGGGCGGCGCGGGGAGGGGGCCGGGGCTGCCGTGGCCAGGCGCCCGCCGCACGCCAGATGTTCGCTGCTGAAAAGGCGAGGGCTGCCCTCGCACTGAGCTAAGCGGTGGCAATGAGATCGGTAGCAGGGCATTGAGGGAGGCGGTGAAAGGGTTTCCCACCTGAGCCGATGGGGCTCTGCTGGGAGGAGAACGGGGCTTGCCGGCGAGGGAAGGCAAAGGGTGAGCGCTGGGAGATGCTGTGGGTGCTGCTGTTTGTCGCCCAGAGCTCATCCCTGCCAGGAGACTAAGCATCCTTGGAATGCGGCGGTTGGAACTAGATGATCTTTAAGGCCCCTTGCAACCCAAACCTTTCTATGATGATCCTTCTGGGTTTCCCCCCAGCCTTGTTCGTTTCTGGTTAGGCTATGGGATATCTTCCGGACTGGATGCAGCACACGTGGGTATCTGTGCCCGGATGTGGCTGTACGGTGAATGCCCAAGCTCAGGCAAGGCCACAGATGCTACGGAGGGTAGCAGAGATCCCACTGCCCTCCAGCTCTGCTGTCCCCGGGGTGCCACCACTGCTCCAGGACAGCCGCAGTCTGACGTGCCACCCGGGCCTCCTTTCACAAAGAAGATGCTGCTGTTTTTCCTCTCTCCCTCACTGAACAGGGTGAAGCTCAGCTCCTCAGGCACAGGGAAAATGGAGCTGCTTTCTCCCTCTCCCATGAGATGCCCCTGCCGCTTTCTTCCCCCTCCTCACCACACACCTCCCTTTTGGGAGAAAAGAAAAAAAAAAAAAAAGAAAGATAATAAAGTTCTTATTTCCACCACATTTGCCATTTCCTGGTCTAAGTAAAGAGTGTCATAAGAGTGACAAGCTAAAAGCCACTGATTACTGTGGATTCATGGCATTTATTCTCCTCGTGAAAAGAGCAAACATCAGAAATAATGTGGTCCGGCCTGCCTCGGAGCCTAACCCTGCAATTAATCAGCATTCATGTGCAGAAGGTGCACGAGCATCTGATATGTAGAGAGGGAGTAATTAAAGGCAGATGCAATCTTTGCTTCCCGCAGGCCTGGGGAGGGTAGCCACGCTCCCCCCCCTCACTGGGGTGCAGCCCCCCAAAATCACCACTGGTCCTCGTTTCCTTTGGAACAGCCGGTCACGCTTGCCCCGTTCGCCTTGGCTGGGTGCACGGGAACGGGCTCTGCTCGGCAAAGCGAGCAGGAGGGTTGGGGATGCGGTATTTAGGCGAGCTTCCGATGCCTTGAACCCTGACATGGCTCGGTGACACCGCGAGGTCCCCGGAGAGGGGGATTGCTGCGGGCTGGAGCTTGCCCGGGACTATCACTGGCCTCCTCCCGCCGGGGTCTGCCCCGCTGCTCCCGCTGATCCTGTCGAGACCTTTAATCCGTGGGGGATCAGCAAATTAATCCACTAAAGCATGAAGGGCCTGAGCTGTGTTTAATCGCTCCCTTTTGTGTCAGGGGACGGCTAAATGACCATACAAGAGAAAAACCCACAGAGGGGTCAGAGGGGAGGCGGTGGGCGATTAACCCCCGTCACCTCCCTCCAGGCTGCGGCGCGGGGTGAGACGGGGCCGAGCCCGCAGCCGCCGGTCCCGGCATCACTTGAGCTGGTGTCCCCTTGTGCCCCGATGTCCCTTGTCACCCATCAGGGGTAGCACTGCGGCCCATGGCCCTCTGGAGCCCCCCCAGCCTGATCGGAGCTGCCCCAGCCGCGGGCAAGACGAGCCGTCCGAGGTCTCAGCCCGGCTCCCAGCAGACAAGATGTTATCACGGCAATTACCCCCCAAAACATCCTCTGGGAGCTATTCTGGCCGAGGGGTCAGTGGTGCTGACAGCGGCCGAATGCTCCCCTTGCTCCCGGCGGAGGAGGAGCCGTGCCGGGGGAGGCTGAGCACAAGCCGTCTGCCTGCTCCGGCACAGATTGTGCCAACGCGTGGTTGAGCGCGGCGAACGCTCGCAGCCAGCACCCTTCAAAAATATCACTCGGGGAACAAATGACACCACCTCCCCCTCGCCATCCTCGCACACCAACGCCCTCGCCCAAGCAGAGGCGGCCACGCCAGCCTGGGTGCTGCGGCCCCCCCGGTCCCCCCCCCCCCCCCCCCCCTTCTTCCAAAG
>VXBT01004785.1:22580-46779 GCA_013400235.1 Oriolus oriolus
ACCCCCCATTTTCTTCAAAAGGAGAATAACCTGCAGTATATATATATATATATTTTTTTTTTTTCCTTTCTGGAAACTAATGGACTCCTTAAATAGCAAAAATTGCACCCTGTAATTAAGATCTTGCTTTTTAAATGATTAATCATTCTAACCCCTTCCAGCGGCATCCCACTTACTGCTGCTCTCATATTGAAATGCAGATCTGAGAGGGAGGGAGCCGAACAGGTCTGTGGAGAGGAGCAATTAAATCTTCCAGCTGTCGCTGGTCCACCCCATCCTCCATTTTTTTCGGGAAGCCCTGGGCGTTGTCCGCCGGGCTGGCTCTGTGCCCTGATTCACATCCCCCCTTATCATCATCTCATCTTCATCCTCCTTCCCACCTCCATCCTTTCTTTTCCTGTTGTCTCTTGGTTTCTGGGCTCAGTGACACTTTTTCACTGCAAGGTCTGACCTTCCTTTCCTTGAAAGTGCTGTCAGCTCCCCAAAAATCTGCCTGTACCCCTCTTCCCAGGTGAAAGGGGAAAGGATATGAATGCACGGTAACATCAAGCAGAGGCCTTGGAGAACCAGCATTCCCAGTTCAGCCCAGAACAACCAGATGCCTGTTCAGGTACTGCTGCTCTGCATCTCTGCTTAAGCCAGTCTTTGCAGTCCTACATGGCTGCAACCTCCTGTCCTTCCCTTGGCTTTCCTCCGAACCACATCCTGCTGCAAAAATATCAAATCCTGCAAAAGACACCCATGAACATGTGCCACTTCCCTGCAAGGGGTTTCCACAGCCTTGGCACAGCACCCCATTCACACTTCTCCAGGACCAACTACAGATTTCTCAGGATGCTTCATCAGGCAAACTGCTCTGCTGTGTATAAACCATAATCAAAAGAATGTGTTCTGGCCTAAATCCATCCTGTAGATTATCTTTGGGTTGGAGGGTATCCTTCAGGTGTTTTCCAGAAGCATGCTGTTGGTATTTCAGCCCATTTCTGTGAAGCCATGGGTGGATGAGAAAAAATGGGGAAAATGCATCAGGTTTCAGTCCCCAGCAGTGGCAGGATAATGGCTTGGGAGGGGCAGGCTCCTTCCTAATCATCACCCAAAGGGGAAGGACCTGGGATGTGCATTTCTGTTTCAGTGCTCTGAAATAAACCCCCCTCTCTGTCAACCCCTCAAGCCAGTCCTGTGGCAGGTCTATGAGATGGATGGGACTGCAACCTCTATCCCCGTGGGCCATGGAAGAACCTGGTACTCCAGGTCTGTTGAAAATGGACAAGAGTTTCTCCAAGAAATCAGAGAAGGGACTCTCTGGAGTTTGCGTGTCTCTCTGCCAGTTTGATTTTTCTGATACGGACACAGAGGAGACAGGAGAGTGTGTACTCATAGGAGATGGGGGAGAGCAAGTGACAGAGAGTAAAAAGAAGAGGGGTTAGGATGGGGAGAGAATGCTCCCCAAAGAACAGAAACGAGAGGAGACCACGCTTCCCCACGGGAGCGGAATGCAAAGGGGGTTCCTGTGCTACTGTTACTTCTAAAATACTCACCTCTCCTCTCAAATGTTTCCAAAATAGAAGATTCCCAGAAGATCTGGGGAAAAGAGGGAGACTGGAGCTCCTCTGGACCATCCACCCCGCGGCACATTGGGGCAGCACAGCGCTGAGCCCCAGGGCAGAGCATGGGAAGGGTGCTCCATAGTCTGGGGGAGTGAGGAGTGAGCCTCCTCCACAGCACACATCAGACAGCGAGCCCCCAGCATCTGCACCACTTTCACTCTGATTTTCAGGCTTATTCCTCATATTCTGGGTTGCAACATCTGGCTGGGACATGGCTGTACAACAGGACACGGCTCTCCCCACCAGGTACTGACCCGTCCCAGGGCACAAGATAATATTGCCAGTGAAGCCAAGGGGAGTTCCGTCCCTCCACCCTCGGCCTCTTGACATGGATGTATCCAAGAGGGAAGAAGGTCCTTTTGTACCTTGTCCTGTTTGAAGGGTGGTTTGGTCTCTGTGGTCACCAGCACATCTTTTAACAGCACAGACAACACTGACCAGGGGCTTCATTCCCCCCTCACCCAGCTCAGAGGCCTTTTTCCCATGGCAAAATGGAAACATCAACAAGCCACCCAAGCAACAGGGAGACACGCAGAGCATGAGCCGCCCTTCCGAAAGGAATCATTCCTTGCAGCCTCCAAACTGTCCTGACACCCTCTCTCGTACAGTCTGGATGCTCCAAAACTGCCAGTGATCCTCCAGGATTTTAAAGCATTAAATGCCTGGGTTTTTTGGTGTTTTGGCTTTGGTCTTGCTGGGAAAAACACAGGGAACCAGGCTTGTAGGGCCAGGAGCACCACAAGGGTTAACCAGCAGGAAGCAGAGTGGGATACAGATGAGTGTTGATGGGACCAGATTCCCAGAGCACCATGAGGAAAGTCAGCAAACCCCACCAAGCTCTCTATTTATGGATCCCTGCTCCTCTGCATGGCTCCTTTCTTCCTCCCCTTTGCTTCCCTCTTTTTACTCCCTGCCCTGAGTTGCAAGGCGCAGGACCCCGTCCCGTCCCCAAGCCCCCTCCATGCCGTCATTTGCATTTTCACCAGCCTTGATTAACGCCAGAGCCTGTTTATAGAGTTACAATCTCCAAATTAGGTTGCCGAAGGCATCCCGGACCAGCCCTGGAAAAATCTCGGTGGTTGAAAGGAGCCATAACTAAGCCTCAAGCAGACGTCTTTATTCAGCTGTAATTGACGTTTAACAGACGTCTGTAACTTCGTCTGGACTTATAAAAAAACCCGAAAAAAAGTTCTCCCCTCTCTTTATGTTCCCCCCTTTTATCCAGCAGTCAAAAGTGTAAGAGCCCACCACACCGGCCCCACTCGGTCAGTGTGCAGCAGGGGCCGTGACAATAGTGGGGCTGAGACAAAGCCGCAGCCCACGCTGCACACACTGGCGCCTTGTATGTCTATTTACCTCCTAGAGTGGTTTATGCTAATTTATTGGCGAGCAGCGACCACTCCTGCATACTGATGTGCCGCCTCTTCTTTCTGAGCGGGGGCCCTCGTCTGCAGGGAGGCCCGTGGGGGCACCCCCTTCCCCGCCGGCAGCGCCCCAGAAAAGGATGCTGCAGTGCTCGAGGCTCCCCATGTGCTCCTGGACCATCCAAGCTCCCACCCTGATCCCTGATGGATCTTTATTTCGGTTTCCTTTGGACACGGGGTGCCGATGGCGTCCCTTTGCACAGGGATGCTCCAGGCGCTGGAACCAAACAGGCAAACCGAGCCCACAGCCACAGAAGCTAAGGGCATGGGAAGAAATGCTATAGATAGCTGTGGAGACAAATGGATTTTCATATAAATATATCTCCGTGGTGTTCTGCTGACATGTGTGAGTACGGAAGGGTGCTCACAAGTCAGGAAGACACTAGAAATCAGGATAAAATTATTTTCTTCTTTCCTGAGTGCTTACATTGTGTACTATTCTTTGCTGCACAATGGTTTATTTCAGCACTGGGACATGAATTCTCAGATCAGGTTTTACCTGCTAGTTCTTGAAGGCAAATTTTCCTTTCTTCCTCAGGAAGACATGGTGCTGCTCAGCCCTGGCCATGGAAAAGCCCTCGTGCCCTCCTGCAGATGATCAGACCATCAGGAGGACAGTCAGATCTCTCTGCAGACCACATCCTTCCCAAACAAGGGTTTTATAGAGCATTTCCAATGTAGAGACTACCCAGAGTTACAGAGTAAATCGGTCTTAGTGGTTCAGGATTCCCCAGAGAAAAGTGAGGCCATATGGGATGCTCATGCTCTCATCCACAAAGCACCTTCCAGCAGCTGCCAAGCACAACCCAAGGCAAAGCCAAGGCTTGGAAGCAAAGCCAGCAGGCACAATCGAGACAAAAGGAATAAAGTCAGGAGCAGTTGATTTTGGTGCTGTGGACTCGCTGTATGTAGCGTGTGGAGCTCCTAAAAACCTGGTCAGTGCCACGACCGTGTGAAAGCCGGGGGCAGTCAAACGTGGGTCTTCATGTCCGTGGTGTGAGCGTCGGGTCATCGCACTGCAGATGCAGAAGTCAATGAGTCAGAGAGCTCATCCAGGAGGAACAGAGGCCATTTGCAGGTTTAACCAAGCAGTGGGCCAGGAAGCTTTAAGATGTACGTCAAAAGTCACTCAGCCTCCCCAGGAGAGGATGAAGGGAGTTGTGCTCCAGCCCCACTCCCCCCCTGCCCAGCTCTCTCGCTGCTCATTCACACAGGTGATTCCTGGCTGCAGAGCGAGGCAGGAGACCTGTCTGTGCAGTGGAGAACATGACTCATGGCAGAGACACGCAAAAAGAGTGAGAAATCTGGCCTCAGGTACCAGAGGAGCGCTAAGGTCCCAAAGCTGAGAGCTTGCCCGTGCCAGAATGGCCAACAGCCAGGAAAAAAGGGTAACAGAGAGTTAGGCAGGACTGTGTGAGAGACTCAAAAGTCAGCAGACCTCGCCTGTGCTTTGCTGGCTCAAGCCTAGAGAGATTTGAGCACGTCCTTCCGAAGCTGCTGGCTAGGAGGGACTTGTTTGGGCTGGGTGCCCTCTGCCAGGAATGGAAAACAGCCCACGCAGCCATTGCTGCCCATGGCAAGCACAAACTGATACAGCACCATAACTCCACCTGTCCCCAGAATGCCAAACATAGGTACTTCTGTTCCCAAGAAGACTGGAGAAAGTCATCATGCCTCTGATGTGACTTAGGACAACCTCTAGGCACTGGGAAACCCGTCCCATTGCCCATGGCACTGGAGGTGGCTGTGACATCAGCACTGGTGCTGCCCCTTCAGTCATTGAGTGACCCTCCTCAAACTGGAGGAGAGCCCACTGGGCCAGAGAGGCCAGTTTTTCAGCAGCTTTGTGCTGCTAAAGGTCCAGAAAGGGGCTGTATCACAGCCATGGACCCAGCATTTTGTGTTTCAATCCAGGAGGCTCAGGGTTCCTTTCCTTTCTGCGCTGCTCAAAGCAGCAGTAACATTTGCATCCCCTTTGGCATCTTTCCCTGGGTTGTTTTGCACCAGCTGGGCACAGGGCATGGCCTGAGGAGAGGGAGCAGCTCGTGATGCTCTGCCAGAGCGGTTTATCTTTCCCGTGGAAAAGGAAACAGCCTCTCTGCATGTCTCTTCCACAGTCCTGCACGTCAGAGGAATGAGCCCTGGTCACCTCCATCAGCAGATCAAGGGCTTGCAGGAGTCTGAGGTCAAGCAAGACTTCCCGGGCTGAGGTGGGAATGAGCGGGTTTCTCCAGGCTTCCCACAGCAGCGGAGAGGGAGATTTCCTGCTCACAAAGAGCTGGAGCTGCCGTGCATCGGCAGCACTCAGGGATGCCTTTGCTCGGGGCTGGCAAGGGAGGCTCGGCAGCAGCACTAGAGAGTCACTGCAGGGGTACCCGAATGGAGGAGAGCCTCCTTCCTCCCCGCAGCACTCTGCCTGTGAGCGGGGCGGGCAGGGCAGGCAGGGCTCTGCGAAGGTGCCAGCCCAGGCCCTGGCAGCCTGCAGTCCTGCCTGCACCGCTGCCTTGCAGGAGAGGAGGGAGATGCGAGCACCATGTCTTAGGCGAGGGCACCTCATGCTGGCAGCTCCAGAAATAGCCTGGAAGCCTTTGTTTTAGCGATTTCCCTTCTTTCTCTCAGGGTCGCACGGCTGGTGCTGACTGGGTAAAAGGGTGCTCTGGAGCAGAGTGAAGCTGTGGGGACTAAAAAGGGATCCCAGACCTGGAGATCATCCTCCTATTTCCTCTGCCTCAGGTTCCCCTGCAATACCATGCCCAGAGCCACCCCTGCAGAGGCCACGCCAGGTTTTTCTTGGACACAAGCACCAAACATCCTCTAAATCCATGTCCCCAAGGTCCCACTGTGCCCAAACCCACCAGGACATGGGGACTGTGGGGTGGCTGCCCTTCCACGGCCCAGATAGGGACACCCCCATGTGTGGTAGCAAACCCCAGACATTTAGGGCTGAGTGCCTGGCCCCAGTGCCCCAGTCTGCCCTCCAAAGGCTTCTGCATTTTCCCTTTCCTCCCAGGGCAAGCTGCCACAGCAGGGGCATCCCCGGGCCTCGCCGGCGAGCTGTTATTTACCAGCCAGAGGTGGGTAAGAAAAGAAACACCCTCCCTTAAAAAACAAGATGTCTGGTGTGAATATTCTGATCCTGCTAACCCGAGGGCTCGGCTGGAGCCGGCCGCGTGCAAACAGCAGCCCCGGGTCTCGCTTAGCAACAGGGCACGGAGCAGCCCGTGGCTGGCAGGGAGAAAAAAGGGTCTTTTCTTGTCGGTGAAAGATTCATCGTCGGGCTGAAAGTGGCCCCTCCCCTCTTTCAAATACTTGTCAGCAGGGAGAATACAGCTTAGATACTGGGCTGATCAGATCATGGCTAATCTGTTATTCCTGGCCGTGAAAACTGCCGGAAGACTTTCAAACAACTTCACTGGGAGCGTGTGCGGCGGGAGGGAGCGGGCAGGAGATGCCGAGCCACTGGCAGCCCCATGCCGGCATCCTGAGGGCATCCCCTGCTCGGGAGGTGTGCAGGGAGGGCAGCACTGGTCCCCCACCCCATGCTGACCGGGGCATCCTCAGTGCCATGGGCAGGGGCGGCAGAGGGGAAGGGGTCAGTGCTGAGCAGTAGAAGATGGGCTGGCCAAAATATCCCTGTGGTGAGAACAGGCTGTCCTGGCTGCGTGGCTTTTTCTCCCAAATGAGGTGGTTTGAAGATGTTTGTCACTGTTGAAGGACATTTGCTGCCCATGTCTGGGAGCCTCACTGCTGCAGGGAGTACCAGAAAAAGAAAAAGGTGGCCAGCTCGGAGAGAGGTGCCTTCCCATCTCTGGGCTGAGATGTTTGTAAGGAAAAAACCAGACCACACAAGTCAGACAATTTGTGTACTCAGTGCTTTGCAGGAATTTCACATGGTGGCCCAGATTCTGCTCCTGTACATGGGGGTACATCAGAGACATGCAGTATCCTACAATATCTCCTACAACCCTGCTATGCCCAGCAGTGGGGCCAGTGTGAGTGGCCAGCCCAGGAAACAGTGGCAATGCATCCTCACTGCCAGAAACCCACTCCTCCCCACAGAAACAGGGTAGGTGGAGCTGCTTTAACCGCTGCACACACAGGTAAAATCGGATCCCCAGGCCTGGCACACACTGCTCTGTCTCTCCCCAGATGCTCTGCATGCCCATACATCTCGGTCATGCAACCTGCCGCGTTCCCTAGCTTTCCTGCTGCTGCCTTGTCCTGCTGCATTCCACTGTCAGCTTGGCTTTAGCCCTAAATCTGCCTCTTCTGGACTCAGCAGTAGCCCAGGTTATTGTTCAGTACGTGCCACGAAGATGGACCTTTGGTGGGACAGCTCTGTGATAGAGAGAGGAGAACTACGCTGAAAGGGCCCAAAGTGATGGTAGCCTGTGGGGGGGGGGATGGATGCCCAGTGAGCCTGGGGACTGGCCTGCACCTCGGCAAGCTCCTCTTAGTCAGGAATAATTAATTACCTTCTCGAGGATCTTTAGCTTCAGCCCTTCCCTGCTCATGCCCCAGCCCAGGAGAGGAGGGAGGAGGAGACGGCAGCGAAGAGGGTAGAGAATTAATTGGACATTGTGTTGGGAATCGCCTCCTGGTTGCTGTCAATCTTGGGAGTGAACAGCCTCTTGTCTCACTCAATAGGAACTTTATATGCTCCTTTAATCCTTCAGTCTGTATTGTCAGAGCTTCCCCCCTCCTCCTGTCTCTCCTTCCCACCGCAGGACTTTTGATGACCCCAGCTGTCTGAGGCAATACAAAGAAGCCCCTTAACTAACACCCTGTGATCTATACAGGCAATAAAGAGGGTCCCCTTGACAAGGATTTGCGGGCAGAATATATGCAAATGCTGGGAGGTGCGCGGGTGGGGAGGTGCGCCGGGAAAACCACTGTGCGGAGGGCACGGCTCCTGGCCCTGGGGACGCCGTGGCCCGAGCGGGTTCAGGTGAGGGGTGGCCACAGAAAACCAGGGCTGTCTGGGGCTGCCTGGCCATTGCACACCCTGCCGTGGGCTAAAGTAAACAGGAGCGCCCCGTTCACCAGGGCTGCGAGGCCAAGCCGTCCGTGGGCACCTAAATAGGGGGCTCCTGGCCCATGCCCCCCTGTGCTCTGCTCCTTGACGGCCACCTCCCGAAGTCAGGAGGCCATGCTCCTTCCCACATTAGCACATGAATGGGGTTAGGGGTGGGGGGGAGGTGTGAAGGGGGGCAAGCCCCCACTGTCCACTCAAGCAAACAATTTGGCTAGCAAATTGACATAATTACAAGGGACAGAGAGAAAAGAAAGGCCAGCCCCCTCCCCTGCGCTCCAGAGGGCCCGACCCCTGCCGAGTTACTTAGACCCTTTGTGCGACTCAATGCTAGGTACTGATGAGGGGACGTATGCCCTTTTCAAGGGCCCTAAGCGACCGGCTGCCCTAATCTGATTACAATTTACAGCACTCCTTCAGAAGGGGCTGGAGCGGTGCTCACGCAGGCGTGGACACGCCGGGCCGGACACGCTCCGGCCCGGAGGTCGGTGGATGTGCACGGCAGAGGTGGGAAGATGTGCACAGTGGCACCACGGCCAGCAGCGTGTGAGCATCACCAGCAACACCCACGGCGTGGTTTTCAGCGTGCCAGCTGTGCAAGGTCAAGAAGGATGAGGGCACAGCTGTGGGGACACGCGGCTTTGTACACATGGGCACACTGCCAGCTGCAGATACGCAGTGGCCAGCGGCTGGGGTGTGCATTGAGCCCATTTCAACCCAAATCTGGGGTTGGCACCATGTAGCTGCACTCATGCACACCAAGACACGCGTGGGCACGGATGCAGTAAGCAGGCAACCCGCCTTGGTCTGGGCAGATCCACAGATGGGGCCCCTTTCCACCAAGAGTGGGGGACAGCAGAGGTGAGCAAAGGCTTTCTGCCAAAATCTCTGCAGCAGCTTGCAGGAGCAGGAGTGCAAGCAAAGCCCACCACCTGCCTATTAAAAGAGGGATTAAACTATGCTGTTCCCCCCCCCGACCTCCTCCTTGCTCTCTCTAACATCATCCCCTTGGGGAAACCACCACCTTTACATGAGATTTTCCCTTTATTTTAACCTCTTTTCTGCTCCGTGCCACATAGATCCCAGGGGATTAGCAGCCAGGCTGGGCCTTGCAGCCTCCTTGAAGGCAGGTTGTTTCAGCCACCCCCCCCATGGGAACCTGCCCCAGGACAACTTTGGTCAATGCCTCCGGTGCTTCCCAGCCAATTTGTACCACCTAATCCCCGCGAGTATCCACAGCCCCTTTCTCACACGTTCTCCCGCCTGCCGGAGCTGCCCAATCCTCTGCTCTCCACGCTCCCCCGTTGAGAAACTCTCTGTCCACTGCACTTCAAACGCGCCAGCCCGATCCCGGCATTGTTTGCCAGGGAATTAAAAGTGCACGGCCAGCCCCAGAGAGTGATTTAGGTACTGGGACCAGACTGAGCCCCGCAAGAGCACGGGCAATAAAACGCTTCGCTGCCCAGCAGCCTGGGCGATTTAGGTGTCTTCCCACGAGGAGGAGGCAGAGCCCAGAGGGCCAGGGAGCTGGGTCAGGGCTTCTTCTTCCAGCACGTGCACACGGGACAGTCTCCCAGGGCTCACAGACCTGTCTCACAAGAGAGGTGGGCTGGCCATCCTGCTGAAGCAAAGAGGGTCACCCAGTCTTTGTCCTTACTGAACCCACGGCCCCTTGCAAGCTGCTGGGAGGAAAGATGAGAGGCCACGAAGGTTGGACACATAGATTATCTGGGACACAGACAGAACTCAGAGGGTGTGGGATGGAGGGACACTGGTCCGGTGACACAGTAGGAAATGCAGTGCCCAAAAGGTCTGCTGCTGCTTTCAGATTTTGCAGACTTGCGGGGAAAAGTTTAGGACTCCCTTTTTGTCTTACAGTGCCTGTCAGCAAACATCCCTGTGGTGGTTTCTGATGCACTCTCTGGATGAAGCTGTGAGCAGAAAATGGCTGTTACATCCCTTTCCCAGTGCAGAGAAGCTGGGAGGAGATCTCCCTCCTTCAGCAGATCCCCGCACAGGGAAAACCGCCCTACATTTTCCCATCCCTGTCCTGGAGAAAGGATGCAGCTCAACGTATGCTTCAGCCTCTGCAGGGATCATTCTCCAGAGACCATTTCTAACCCCTGTCAGATCTGCCTTTGCCATCATAAAATAAATGTACAATACACCGCTTGCTGGCAAGAGGGCTGGAGCTCCTGATGGCCCAGCTATGATATTTCTGGATTTCTCCTTAGCCAACCAGCCCTTTCCCTGCATCCCACACTGCTGCGGTGCTTGAGACCAATCCTATGGAGGATTTTAGGCCTTTTATTACTCTTCTTTTTTCAATGGTGAGGTTGTTTCAGGCCAAATGGAGGCAACGTGTGTACGGGAGAGAGCGTCTCCCGTGCCTGGCTGTCCCCGTCCCCGCGCCATGGCAGGGGAACACAGTGTTTCGGCACCTCCTCCTCTGTCACAATGTTTTTCAGCTCCACCAAGCAAAGTGTCCAATTAGAGCAGAGCCTCTTGCTTCCATCTTTGCCGACATTTAATTAACATGCTGCTGCTGGCAGCCGCTGACAAATTCCAGAAACATGTTGTAAAGGGTTTTTGTCTTTACCCAGCATGGAAAATGAGGGTGTCATATCCCAAGGGGATGTGAATAGCTACTTTTGACTCCCCCCCTCAGGTATAAGAATTACAGCTAGACGCAGCGAAGAGACCTATCAGCCCTCCTACCTCCTTCCCCCCCCTCCCTTTTCCTTTCCTGCTCCTCACATTATATCACCCTGGAAAACATGTAGGATTTTAGGCCTGGTTTTCATCCCTGTTTCCTCCAACTCCGGCTGAAGCCTGATGGTCCAGCTAAGAGACAGGGACTGTCCTCTTCCCATCAAAATAGCACCAGCAAGTGGAAGGAGCCATCTGATGACACTGGGAGAAATGGCTGAAGCCAAAAGAGAGGAAAGGGTCCTGTCAGCCTGTGCTGTGCATGCAAACAAGGCTCCCAAGGAGCTGATGGAGGTCTCAGCAGGGCAGTTCAAGGGAAGGTGATGGCAGAAGCCATCACGTAGGAGTGTAGCTGGCCTCACAGCTGGTCCTCACCCCCGCTGTGGACAGCAGGGTGAGTGCAGGGACAGGTGCTGCACCCCAGCATCCCCTCCTCAGAAAGAACCAGCCTGGCCTGTGCTTCCCACAGGGGCTCAGCCCGCACTGTGGGGGCTCATCACCTTCTCGATTGTCACCTCAAGGTGCCAGCTCCCAAACTAAGCGTCTCCCGAGCCTGCACTATCTAATAGAGTATCTAACACACCCAGCCTGTATTGCCACCGTTCATGCCTCCACTTTGTCCCCTGGGCGCCAGGAGTGTCCCAGCGCCTCCGCTTTGCCCCGGGCAGCCAAGAGCTCTCCTGGCAGCTGCTGTGCCGCTGGCGGGAGAGACAGGTCCGGGCGACATCCCATCCCGCTCTGCTGCTGACACACGGCGGCACAGGCCTGGAAAGAAGAACACGTCTTTATTCTATCCACAGCAGCTCGTTACAAAAGCGGCAGAGTAGGGCACAGCCCTCGTCGTCACGGGGAGAAGACGCTGCTGCGGCCCCGGGAGCGGGGCGAGGTCGGGCGGCGGGGCGCGGCTCAGGGCGAGGCGGGCTTGTCGGGGTTGTGCATGTGGTACGCGTCGCTCTCCTCGTCCTCGGGCACCTGCGGCAGAGCCCCCTGAGCCCCCCGGGCCGGGCCGCGGGCCGACAGCGCCATCTCGTGCCCCCCGCCCCGCGCCCCCCGCTCACCTCCCAGTACACCTCGTCCTCGAAGCAGTTCTCGGCCGCGGCGTCCCCCCAGATGGGCAGCTTCAGGATGCCCCCTGGAAGGAGGCGGGCAGGGCGGTGGGCAGGGGGCCGTCAGGGATGCAGGCGGCATGCGGGTGGTCCACCCGAGGGGGCAAACGCAGCCCTGGCACAGTGCTCGGTGCCATCCCCCCGGGATGATCCCTCCCGGCTACGGACAGGAGCACATGGATGCCTCTGAGCTGCAGGCTGGCTCAGCCCTCTCCGCTCCGTGCTCCCCTCTGGCTTACCCACAATGGCCCCCCCAGCGAACGCCATCAGCAGAGACACCACAATGCCGGCCGCCTGGAAGCCTCCCTGGATGCTGGGTGTCCGTGCCTGGTACACTCCGGTGAAGTCGAATGCCTTGATGAACCTGCCGAGGGCAGAAATGGTGATGATTGCCCCTGGCAGGAGACATTCCCTGGCTCCAGAGGAACCATGTTGCCCTGCTCTCTTGGGAACTCTTCCCTAACCCCCATCCCTCTTCTACAATGGACCAGGGGAGTTTCGCAATGACCAAAGCACCGCTCTCCTTCTCTGACCCCTGGCAAGGCTTTACCAAGGAGGAACCCAAAATACAAACATTCCCTTTGTAATTCAGACTTTTAGCCTTACCTGACCCCACAAAACAATGCAGGGGGGAGGGAGAAGCACTCCCCTACCCATTGTGGCCCAGAATAATGCCAAACAGCAGGACTGTGGCTCGCTTTATGAGGCCACCAGGAATCAGCTGCATAAGATGAGGCTACAGTTCAGTAAGCTCAACACAGTCAGTGCGCCCCATGTTTTTGAGGGACAACTCTGGGCAGCTCTGAACTATTAACAAAAGCTCTTAATTGCTTCCTATTCCCAGCCCACAGAGTTTTAGGTAAAATCCATTCTCAGGGAAGATTTTCAAGCCATCTTACCCTTCCTTTCCATACACATCCTCTGTGGCTGCCGCTGCTGTGATGGCCCCCACAATGCCCCCAATAAGGCCTGGCATGGCATGGAGGTTGTGGATGCCACATGTGTCCTGAATGTGCAACCTAGACTCCAAAAAAGGCTGAGGGGAAGGGAAGTAGAGAGAGAGATCAGGGAGCTGAGCGTGGCCCTGGAAAGGATTAGTTCCCTCCATGGAGGACTAAGATAAGCAGAGAAAAAGGAGTGATATTGTGTCCCATTAAAGAACTACGGGCTTGTAGACAAACATATGAACCAAGCTCAAGATAAAATAACAACAAATCCTCCAAACATGCTCATGTCGAGAGTATGAAACCTCCTGAGCACTTTGGGGCAGCAAAAGGAGTCAGAAGTGCATCTCATAAGGGATTCTGGAAAGCAGGAACAGCCAAAGGGAAGTGAGTCCATTTCTGGTCTCCTCAGCAGGACCAGGGCTGCAGACCCCTCGAGCAGCACTCACCGTGAAGTAGACATACCCCACCGTGGACACGATGCCAGAGATGGACCCCACAATGAGGGAGCCGTATGGAGTCAGCATCATCTCGGCGCTGGTGCCCACGGCCACGCCGCCGGCCAGTGTGGCGTTCTGGATGTGGACCTGCAGAAGCAACCGCCCTGCCTTGGCATCTCAGGGAGACTGCTATTGCTCAGGGATGATGCAAATGGCAAAGTGGGAGGAATCAGCTCTGAAAATGTTTCCAGAGGAAATATCAGGGCCCATTTTCCTGCTTGGTGGTGAAAAACAAGAGAAGAACAGGCAGCTTCTGTCTGCAGCACAGGTGCACATAGACTCCCACACCCCGTACCACACACGTTCTTTGCATCCACAGATATGGGTGGGGAGCTGTGATGAGATGGAAATTGTCTCACCCGTGTGTCATGCAAGCTCTGCTGTCACAGAGGCATGTCACCCACACATCTAACACGTACAAGTCAGCCCCCCGATTGCTCACGAGCTGCTGCACAGGCCTGGTGCGCTGGGGAGCGCTGCCAAACACGGCTCTGCAACACGCCCAGCAGAGCAAGCCCAGTCCCTGCTGTGACTTGGGTCCACCACAGGCAGGGCATCACCCCACACTTCAAGCCCTGCAGGACCCATTCCCACTTTCTTATTTCAGAGTTTCCTTCTGGATGCTGGTTTCACCATCATGCCCTGAAACCCTGTGTCTGTTCAGCAAGAGCGCCAATTGTTTCGTGGACCCTTGATCAATTATATGTCCTCTGGGCAGTGCAGAGAGCTCTGCTCTCATCTTACCATGTCAAGCTTGCCCTTCTTTTGCAGCATGCTGGAGAAGGCCATCGTGGTGAGGACGCAGGCGGCCAGCGAGCAGTACGTGTTGATGGCAGAGCGGTGCTGGGCATCCCCGTGATCAGAAATGGCCGAGTTAAAACTGGGCCAGTACATCCACAGGTACAGGGTACCTGGTGGGATGGGGCAGATGGGATGAGGAAGAGAAAGGGAAAAGAGAGAATACAGGGACTGAAAGAAAACCTCTGAAGAAGACATTTCTGCACAGAGGGAAATTACATCCCATAGTCCTGCTTCCCCCGAGCCGCACCCTGCTTGATGAGACCAGCATCAGGAAAGGCTGGCTGAAAAAGGGAACCAAAATGCATCCTTGTCTTCCCAGGCACCCTCTCAGCCCAGGCACTGATGAAGGGAGCTGAGTAACTCTGAAAGGTGAAAGCCCTCAGCGATACAGAGCTCCTCAACTCCATATCCTGGTTTCAGTTTTTCCCAGAGGCACAGGAGGAGCCAGCCCTGTGCGGCCAAGTGGTCCCCAGGTAGCAGCACCCCCGAGACGAGGGCTGACTCACCGATCATAGCAAAGAGGTCGGAGTGGTACACGGAGCCCTGCTTGTCCTTACTCTGCTCCAGGTTGGGTCTGTACAGGATCCGTGTCACCGTGAGGCCAAAGTAGGCTCCGAAGGTGTGAATGGTCATGGAGCCACCCGCATCCTTCACCTGCAGCCATGGGAAAACAGAGGTTTGCTTCTGCAATCGCCACTCATTCTGGAGCTGAGGCCTGATTTGCATCGTGGCCAGCTTGTCTGCACACTTGACAGAGGGACCCAGCGCTCCTGGATTGCCAAGCTTACGTGTAAAACCCCAGAAGATCTCCCTTCTCAGGGAAGTATGACCCACTGCCCCTCTCCTTCATAATCTGTCTGCTTTCTCTGCCTGAATTCTTGTATTTTAAATGCTCATGAAGGCAGTGGCTTGGTGGAGCCATAGCAAAGGGAGACAGTTTGGAGAAGTGCAGAGAGGAAGGAGCAGAACAAAGCAGGTACTACCTAAAGCCTTACATGAAGAAGGTTGAGGAGGATGTACTCGTTCACTGAAAAGAGTGTGACTTGAAACAAAGTCATGACAAGGAGCTGGATGGGGCTGGTTTTGCCCAGGATTGCCCCAAAGGCAATGCACACGGAGCCCACGCAGAAATCAGCATTGATCAGGCTGGAAAAGGGGAAGGAAAATTGTAGTTTAATAAGGAAATACTCCTCTGTGAATCACTCTCACCTTCACCCAGCTCTAGAGATCCCACCTAAAGGCAAAGAGGTGATCAGGAGACATCCCTGGATTTCCCACTGACCTTCCTCCCATCCTTACACCCCCACATTATCCAGATAACGTGGATGATGCGCGTTCTCAGCACTGACGTCCGTGGTGCTTGGCTCGGCACTGAGGGGTGACACTCATCTCAAGTTTCCCCTTGAGCAGTACCACCACAACGGCAGGTACCTTTGGACTAACAGGTGGAAAGCAAGTGGAAGTATGTGGAGGGAAAACAACAATTTGGAGACAGACTTGTATTTGACATAAGTGAGGGACAGGTGCTGCCTGCTGCTTGGCTCTCATTCCAGCTCTTCCACTGGCCAGGCAAGAGGTGCCATCCCAGAGCCCAACTCCTCCTTACTTCTCCACTCCAATGAGTATCTTCCCGTTCTTGAAAGAGTGGAACCAGCCTTGCATCAGGAGAGCCCACTGGATCCCAAAGGCAGCGAGGAGGAAATTGAAACCCACAGCTCCGAATCCATAGCGCTTGAGGAAGGTCATGAGGAAGCCAAAGCCCACAAAGATCATCACATGGACGTCCTGGAAAGCTGTGCAGAGGGAAGGGGTTGTCAGCACTTGCGAGGAGAGCAGGGCTGCAAGTGCCCCGTGCATTTGGTGTTGAAAAGAAACTAATTACATCGGAAGCAGTAGGGGGGAAATTCAAGTGAAAATGTGTGTTTGCCTCATGTCCCCACATTTGTAAGTCCGAAAATGGCTCAGCTTTTGGAAACTGGCTTTTGGGTAAAAGGGTCGTCCTTTAAAGTAAATGTTTACTAAAAGCTGTGTACAAAAGAAGACCTGAGAGTTATGGAGTGTACAGAGGAAAGCACTTTTCTATTCAGATTGTTTCTTCCATTTTTGTAAAAAACTCGAAAAATGTCACATGCAATGAACAGTAAAGTTTTGTTAAAACACATAGGTGGTCATTTTGAGTAGGTCCATTCAGTGCAGGGTCCTGGTGATGGCTCAGAGCAAGGAGAGCACAAGAACAAGGGAAGTTTACAAATACATTTTTAAATGCTTCGGAAATCAGCGGCAAAACACCCTTGAAACCAGAAACCCACCTTGTGAGATTTTTAGTGCTTAAACCAGAGAGACCCAGTTCTTCCCACTAATGGTCAGACCTGCTCACTTGAGCCCCTCCGATGCCCTTCCCCGGGGGAAACCAGATCTGTGTGAGCCTCTCGAAAGACCTTCTTGGTGCAGTAAACCTGCTGTGCTTTTTAATGCTGCACGTTTCTATCAGATAAGCATCGCCTTGCAATTAAGTGAGCTGAAACGCTTGCATACTTACAAACTGAACCATGCAAACTCTCACACTGCAGGCCACTCAGCCCACGGAAAGAACAGGAGACCCAAGGCTGGGATCCCCCCATGCTGTTGGGCAGATAAACACGGCAGTGGTGGAGCTGAACCAGAAAGTTCTGCGTTTTGCAGTGCACAAATCATTGTAGCCACTATATCCGGCAACATCTGTGCACCTCAGAGAGGGTGTAAGCTCAGGGCAAAGGAAATTCAGTGACTGCAAGTCTGCTCTACCCCAAACCTGTGCTGAAATCCATCAGCCCCTGGTCCATTTCCACAGGGCTTGTGTCTGCTACTTCCGCTGAGGACTGGTGAAGACATGCATGAAGTGCAGCTCTGCAGAGGCCATGACTTTTGTCCTTTTGTGCTTTAGAAGATCTCGCAACTTGTTTAAGGACGAGCATTTGGACTTAAGCCATGTAGTGCCATGCTAATCTGCTTGCTTTTAAAAAATGCCCCCCATGCCTATGAAATCACTCTTAAAAAAGGAAGGAGACGAGATCTGCAGCTGGCACTGTTCAGCAGAGGTCACTTCAAAAGCACTTCTCCACATATCCTAAGAACCAGTCTTCCTTACTGTGGTTTTTCCACACAATCCCACAGACTTTCCCTCTGCAGCTGTATTTATTTCCCCTCTCCCTTTTCCAGTGTAAGCAGCACAATATACAGCTAGAATTATCTGCTGCCATTTGCATTACATATTCATTCTTTCATCCTAAAAGCAGAAATACACACGTCAGAGCCAAAGCTGTGGACTGTGTGCCTTCCAAAAACCCAGAGGATCCCACTGTGTGTTAGACCCTGTGTGAACTCAGGAGGAAGAGCAGATCTTTCTTCAAACCGCACCCAGTCTAAAACATTTTTCTAACCCTTGCCTTTGTTTTCCCTTAGTAAGAATAACATTGTTATCACTGAGAGGCAGCACAGGCATCGCCATGCCCTGAAGGTTTTGTAAACCTGCTTTTGTGGGAGGACAATTGCCGTAACTATCAAGAGGAAGTGTTTGGGCTTTGGGAATGCTACCTGGGATGAAAATTCTCATTTCTTTTTCCCTAGAGAGCAGATGAGTCACCCATTAGGGAATATCCATGTGCTATCCAAAATGAGAAGGAATTGTCACACTGACTGGACCTGGCAACGGGCACCACTGACACAACCACGCATTGGCTTCCTGAAACCAGGACAACTTCCCTCTGCCTGCCTTCCCAATCATCTCTGGTGTGAAGGACCTGTCAGTTTGTCACTCCTATCCCTCTGCCACAGCAGACAGGTTCTGTGGACAGCAGTGGTCGCACCTATGTTGGTACAAATGATCTTCGGGTGTTCAACCACCACATTCTTCTGAGCAGCACTGGATGGACATAAGGGTTAAAATTCCAGGGCTTGGCCACCTTGTCATGTTTGTCCATCTTTGCAGAGAGAGGATATTTCTGATTCGATAAGGGAGAAAGAACAGCTGCGATTTGGGTACATGAACACTTCCTCAGGTCTGAAACAGAAACGTAATTCAAAGCTAAACTGAGCAGTTGCCCTTAGATTGACTTAGTTGTGTTGAATCCGTGCAGCCATCCGAGGGGGAATATTTGGCACTGCAGAGCAGGAGTGGGATATGAGGACAGAAGAGATGTCACTTCCTCAGCTCCTACACGCTCTTTCTTGGACTCCTGATGTCCTCCCAGCACACCAGTGACAAGAGCAGCCCTCAGGCACTGCTTCTGTTTCACACCAGCCTGTGTGGGGCTGGTCCCAAGGGCAGATGTCCAGGGAGAGCCCAGGGCAGCCATGACCGTACATGAACCTGGAGGCTGACTGAGCAGCGGGTTTCTGTAAGCCAATCCTTTTCTGAACTAGCTAATCCTCAGCAGCCACAGGTTGCTATAGCTCCTTTGATTTAGCAGGTGTTTTTAATGGAAATGTTCTAAATAGATGCATGACTCAGGCCTGTTGCTTCCTTGGAAACAATTGCCTACAGAAGCAGCCTGTTCTGAAAGGCTCCCAAAGATGACCAGCCCTGGAGATCAAAGCCACCCAAAGGCACTGCCTGGCCAGAAGGGCTTTAACCTTCTTAATAATTTCTGTGTCACTACGATGCAGAGACCCAAGAACCCTGGGATCCTGGCAGCTTAGGAGGACTCTGGCATTGAAATGCCAGTAGCTGAGGGGTAATTCACAAGTGAGGGGGTGGACGGAGGAAGAGGAGGAAGATGTCACAGGATCTCGACAGCCGTTCCTCTGTGTGCACAGAAAGGCTTGCTCTGATCCAGAGCTGAGGGAGGGGGCAGCAAGCTGAAACTTGCAGGGTGTTGGGAACACGTCAACCCTATTCCTGGAAAAAAGACATCACAGTACCCTGCCGACAGAGCCCCAAGGCACTGGAGGGCCAAGAGGCTTTTCTCTTGCTCTTTGGTGAACCCCAAACCAGCCCCAAGGCAAGAGCGTGACTTTCTAGCAATCGGTGGAGACAGCGCCTCTGACAGGCTCTGCCACGGGATGGGATGGGATGGGATGGGATGGGATGGGATGGGATGGGATGGGATAGGACGGATGGGATGGGATGAGATGGGATGGGGACCAGCCAGCACCCAGCCAGCACAAGGATTAGGCTTCCAGAATACTCACAGGGGTATCGGAAGTAGAAGTCATTCTCGATGTCACTGGTCAGGTTCATCTCTCGCTTCTCTTCCTCCCAGTGTGCGTCAGCTTCGGCGCCGAAGCGCACGAAGACCCCGAAGAGGACGATCATGGCCACCTCCCAGAGGAGGCACACGAGCGGCAGCCGCCAGCGCATGTAGGTGTTCTTCGCCATGCCTTGGTGCCTCGGCCTCTCCATCCACAGGGATTCCCGGGGGACGGTGCAAGCCCTCGTCCCCCACGCCCGCCCGAGGCCGGTCACATATATAGGTCAGAGAGGGCGAGGTGGGGCCCAGGGAGGTGCCTCCGGCAGGATCACATTTCAGAGCACTGGAGCTTCAGCAGGGTTGTTCCTCTGACCCACCTTCCTCGCTGGGAGGAGGGACAGGCTTCAGCACCTTTCTTCTGAGCTGCTCCGAGCACCTCTGAGCCCTGCCTCCACGGGGACGAGCAGATGTGGAGGCCAGTGTGAGCGGGGAGCGGAGCCAGAGTGTCCAGCCCCCTGCTCTGCCCAGTCCCACACCCCTTCCCTGCCCCTGGCAGGAGCACCCTGATCCCCGCTGTCCCCTCCCTCCTGGCTCTGGGTGCTCGCCTCACCCCCCTCCCCAGCTCTGCAAGCGCCCTTCCCCAGCTGGCACTGAGGGTGAAGGAAGGGTACCCTTTGCTCCAGCTCTTGGCTTTTGGAAAAGCAACTGTGCTGCAGAACAGGAGGAAGAGGAAGGTGTGTGCTTCAAACCCGGTACCAAGATCCTGCCCTGAGTGCACAGACCCGCGATGGCCCCGCCACGGCTGCCACAGAGCTGTAAGGATGTTCAAGTGACACGTGTTCCATAATTTCCCAAAGCCATTTGCCCAGAGCATCCTCCTGGCAAGGCAAACCGAGCTGGGGCTGCACATCCAGGGCAGTACTGTAAGATGGTGCTGGAGGCCTAAACGTCCTCTCCTCCGGTGTGGGGTTTCCTTTAATTAACAAACATAAACACAAAACTCCATTTTTGCTACTGTTTCGAATTATGTGCTCTTTCCCCAAAGAGCCAGGCAAGTCCTTCAAACGGATCCCAGCTCCTTCCTCTGCCTGCAGATCCCTGGGTTGCCTGTCAGTCTTCAAGAGATGAAAGACTGCAGCCCAGGCAAGCTGCCCAAATTTGCTGATGGCATCTAATTGTGGCCCGCAGGCTGAGCAAGCAGCGCTGATTTTGGTGTTGATTAGGCAATAATTTGAGTTTATTATTTTTTCTCGTGTGCTTTCTTCTCAAAATGACAGATGGCAGAAAAATGCTGTGGATGGTCTTGAAGAGACTGACGGCCACACAAAATCGTTCTCCAACCTCATTTGAACCCCGTGCAGGCGGGAGGATAGAGCCAGCATTGGGAAAAAGAGAGAAGCCCATCTGCCTTAGCCCTTACCCTGCATGAGCAGAGCTCCATGTGGCTGGGGTCACTTTTTGGGGACACCTAAGGGGATGTTGCTGCCGTCTGAAGGACGAGCGCTCCCTCGAGCGATGCTGCTCAGGGTATGTTTTTGGCTCTCCCATTACACAGGGATTCTGCAGGGCAGTGTCAGCTGTACACACCAGGAAACAAAAGATCTCCAGCTAGAAAGAAGCTGAAATCCCCAAACAATACTTGAGCTCTGATTGCTGGAGCACTGTTGACAGTTGCATGTTCTCGTGCCAGCTACGTGGTCAGACCAGTATTCTGCCCTGCCCTAGAGCAGCCCTTAGACACCTCGAAAAAGGCAGCACAGAGGATCCCTTTAAAACAAAAAGGAACTTGCTAAGGTGCTGTAGCCACCAGCAGCTATGCTCTGTGATTACTTGAGCAAAAGAGTAACTGGAGAGCTTTTCTAATCTATGGCGTCGCTGACATGGCGAAAAGCAGCTTGCAAAGGCCTTGTGCAGCCCCAAGAGGCAGCAGTTCTGCCCCACCTGCTGTCCCCAGCCCCTCTCCCCACGTGTGGAGGCCAGGAACAAAGGCTAATGGCTTTTCCGCTGGCCCGATAGTCTCACCTTGCTGCACTGCCTGGCGCTGCCCCTCCTTATCAACCTGCAGATCAGCACTTTGGCACTGCAGCCCTATCAGGGCTGGCATGCTCCACTGGCTGGCCATGCTGTGAGAGCCCATTAAAGGACCAGCTTCTCTTCAGGCTCCTTTTGAGGGCCAGGATAACGCTGGGAAGGCTGATGGGGCTGTGCCAGCACATGTGTCTGCAACAGCGCTGGCAGAGCACATCCTGTGATGGGTTAGACCCCCATGGCATCCACCCTACAGGATACCCAATGGTGTGGTAGGACACACAGGGCAGGTTTCACCCTGCCCCAGTCACAAATATCAAGGTGCTTAAATGTCCTGTTGGAAACTCCAGGCTGGTGTGAGCTTGCTCCACCACAGAATTTCACCCATCACGTCCAGCACCTGTAAAAGCCGCAAGGTTTCCCAAAAAAAAAAAAAAAATCACTGGGATGATGCTGGGGGAAAGGGAACATTCGCCTTTCTGCTTAAGAGATGTGGCACCAGGTCTGGCAGTGGGCAGGTCTTAGTTGCCTTGGGTGAGGGTTGTACAGTACTGGTCCCAGCTGGGTCTCTCCCAGTTTCTCACTTTTATGAGCACTAAAAATATTTGAAAGATGTAGAGACAAACTCTAAAGCACACAGAAATCCCTCCCTCCTGCCAGGAGGCCTTGGGGCAGCTTCACCTCGGGTAGGAGGGAATGGGTGCTCCCCAGAATCAGTGGTCAAAGCAGCCACTACCGGTAGCCTGTGGGCACAGAGGGTGGAGAGGGCACTAGAGAATGAGGATATGGGGAGGCTTGGAAGCCTTCATGCAGCACAAGGGAGGCTCTGGGCACTGCCCAGTATCAAAGGTGACTTGTTGCTTGTGCAGGTCCTTGAGGAGTGACCTGAAAGCAAAGCATCTGAGTCAATACAAAACAAAACTATTTTTTCGGGCTGGCTCAGCAGAAAGGCAAACAAACTTCCCACTGGGGCAGGACAGAGTGGTGGTATGAGGGGAGATCAAACAGTTCACATAGGTCTGGGCTTTCTCAGCCCTCTTTTATAGCCCCCACCTGTAAGTATCCCTTGGAGATAAATGTTGGGAACAGGACAAAGTAAAGCGAGACTTTTTTTAAGTTTAAAAAAAATCCTCTCTGGATCCAAGTCTCAACCACACATGAGCCAAATTTACAAATGATTTTCCTTGCGCCCTCTCCTTCCTCCCAAGGAACAGCATTTATCAGCAAGTAAATGATTGTCCAGAAAGAACCCAAGGACTGTTTGAGAGGGAAGCCGGTGTCCTTGTGGAGCAGGCAGAGAGGGCAAATGTCTCTGTAAGCAGCACAAACACGGGACAGCACAAGAAGCAGAGGTGTGAGCAACTCTGACTGCCACACTGGGAAACACCGTCACCTGGGCTCAGCCAACACCTCTGCTGGCTTTCCCAAGAGCTGGATAGCCTTCCAGAGCAAATACACTGCAGTGGGCAGGAAAGGAGAAGGAGTTTGAGTAGATAGCAGCAGTTCCTGTGCTGGAAGCTGTCGGACTTTGCTGGGAAACTCCACTTTGCCCTGGGTTTATTTCTGGTCTCAGGTGGACTGTGATAAGGCAGGTTTTGGTCACACTCTGCTAAGTGTCCTCAGAGGGCTGCTGGGACAGATGCCAGTGGCTGGACAATGGCAGTGACATGGTGTGGCTGGCTCTTCTTCAGGGCTTGAACAGCAGAGTGATATTTTGGCAAGCAGCACGAGATGTCAACCCCCAGCCAGGAGCAGGGACCCACGGCTCCCCAGGGAGCCCACATCCCCAGGGCTGCAGGCTGCCCTCCGCACTTTCAACCAGGGAGACCTGTTGTCCTTCTCTTGCTCTTGGTGGCAGGTTACTCCTGCCCGCCCAAGTGGATCAGCTCCTCGTTCCAGCTCATTAAACCCACTTGTGTTCACAGGCACCAGCAGAGCCAAACAGTTTAGTGCCCGCTTGTCTTTGTTGCTTTATAAATACGACAGGCTGCTGGTGACACTGGTTTGGGCTGGGGTGTTCAAGCTCTGGAGGCCAGGGTGGAGCAGCCACTTGTGTGGCTCTGCTCCGTGGGGATTCCTCCGCCCTTACCCAGTGTGATCACACCTTGACCACTGACACCATGGGGCGAGATGTGCTTCAAGCCCTGCAGGGAGGGGATGATCCTGGACAAGGCAGCTGATGACAGCCCAGGGTCTTTGTCCTCCACAAGCGTCAGCCCCTGTCCCGGACCTTTTCATGGAATCACGAGGGTTGAAGAGGCCTTTACGACCAAGTCCAACCATCACTGTAACCCCTAAACCACATCGCCCAGCGTCAGATCCGGATGCCTCCTGAATACCTCCGGGGATGGTGACTCCACCACTTCCCCGAGCAACCTGTTTCAATGCCTGACCACCCGAACACTGGATTTCTTTTTTTCCTAATATGTAATCTGAATTTGAATTTCATCCATACGGGCCCTGGGCTGTCCTTGCTGCCTTCCAGGGAGGCTCGGGGAGGAGGATGCCGTATCGGCAGGACCCTCCGGGCAGGCTCTGTCTGCCGCCGTCCCTGTCCTTGCTGCCCGCGGGCGGTGGCGGGGATGGGGAGGTGCCGGTGTGCGGGCAGGCGTGGACCTCTAGCGGCACTAGAGGAGCCTGCCCGGGTGCAGGGTGGGCAGGACCAGGCCGGTGCCCGGCGAGCGCTGCCGCTGCCACCGCCCGCTCCGCGGGGTCTCCCCGCCCGCCCGAGTGACGTCATAACCTCACACTCGGTGACGTCACCGCTACGCGCGCCCCGCCGGCTTTAAATTTTAAACCGGAGGCGGCGGCCAATCGGCTCGGTCCGCGCGCTGACCCCGCCCCCCGCTCCGTCACTGCTCCCCGCCACTGGGATGGCGG
>VXBT01004785.1:47253-75883 GCA_013400235.1 Oriolus oriolus
TCGCTCGGCGGCCGCGGCGGCGCCTCGCGGGGCGGTGGGTTCCGCCCGCCGGGGCCCCGCGCCTGGGAGCGGTTCGAGGAGGAGCTGGCGGAGCGGCTCGGGGCACGGGCCCCCGCTGCCCTTCCCGGCCCGGCGCCGCGCGCCGCCCTCACGCACAGCGGGCTCAAGGAGACGCTGCTCGACTTCCAGTGGGACCGCCCGGAGATCGCGTCCCCCGCCAAGCCGCCCCGCAGGAGCCGCAGGACGGGGCTGGCTGCCCGAGAGCCCCCGGAGGCGCCGCCCGAGGGCTTCGTGAATGCCGTGTTCCTTTTCTCGCCCTGCCCGCACTCGCGGAGGGAGCTCCGGCAGTTCGTGTCGGGGAACGACGCCCCTTCCTCCCCTGGAGAGCCGCCCACGGCGCAGGAGGTGGCGGAGAAGCTCCTGCCCAAGAGTGTCCAGGAATTGCTTGCGGAGCAGAAAATCACCCTGTTCTGGGTGGACACTGCCGACTGGGCTCAGGTAACGCGGTTACACCGCACAGCTTTCAGCTGGGAGCACTAGCGGGACATCCACGCTACTTTCTGGCGTGAGTAATCTTTGGGTGGTAGGGAACCGCGCCAAGGTTCACTTACTGCCACATAATCTTCAGCAAGGGACTGAAATCTGGAACGGAATCATCCACGTGGAGACTGAGATACATCTGCAGTGGAGTAGCCGTGCAGTGTTTATTGATGGAATGTCTTGTCCTTTGATTTCGGGGGGTGTTATAGCTGTTCAGAATTGCAAATAAGCAGCCTGATAGTTCAGGTGTGTAGATACCAGATTTAAAAAAAAGAGAGCTTGAAAATATTGCTAGCTTTTAATTCTCTGGGAATAGTATTTACTTTGCTAGGTTTCTGTGAAGGCTGTTAAAGTCTATAAAACCACTCAGAAAGGACCGTGTTTAGATGCTTTGGATATGTTTCATATGCCATATTTCTTATTTTTCTGAAAGCATGCAACCTTTGTTTGTTTACATGAAAGTTCTCTCACTGCCAACCTTAACTTGAGACCTCTCTGTTACTTTTATTTCAGCTGATCGAATGCCTGGATCATGGTGGCTACTGGACAATGTTTGAAGTGATTTGCCGGATGGGAGGCACCATTTTGCCAGCTGAAACCTTGGTGCACTGTTTGAGTCAGCCTAGGGCAGGTGTTGCTCCTGGCTTCCTTGGAGACTCCAGGTTCCCAGTGCCACAGGCTGTGCCTTGGACCACGCTTCTGCCGCTGGATGCGACTTTGAACTGCTTGTTCTCGAGGCCATCCGTGTATCGATCGGTGTTTCCCCAGCAAGAAGGAACGTTGTTTCTCAGCATGCCTGGTAATAAAAAAAAAAAAGAAAGAAAAATACAAATGAGCATGGTAGTAACTGGTCTCTCATGCAAGGTCCTTGATGAGCTTCCCCTGTAAACAGTATGTGTAGAAGTAACTTTAGATATTTAAAAGCCTAGGTGTGCTTTTTTTTTTTTTAAAGTTCTGCTTGTGCTCTACTTATTCTGATACAAGAACTGTTAGCCTGTATTTCTGATATAGCCTCTTCAGTTTTCCATGCTCCTAGAAGTTTGGATGAAGAGCTCTTTGCTGGTCCCACCTTGCAGAGGTGTACTCCCTTTTCTCATACAATTATTCAGTTTAGCTAGAATAGGAACACAGATTAAAAGCCCCTCCAAAAGAAAGCAGATGAGCTTTAAAGCAGCATGCAGTATGCATGGGGGCTTTCTTTAGTGGTCTGTCCATGCACTCAGGTCCTTGAGAGCTTGGGAAGGAGGTCAGTTCTGTAACACACTGCAGAGTATATTTTGCATTTAATCTTGGAACTCACTTTTTTTACATTGAAGTTGTCTCTTCACCTAGATGGAAAAATCTTTTTTGCTTGCTTTCAGACTTTTACTTTATACTATCCTTGCACAGGAGGGAAGAAGCAGGAAAGCTGTGCCGTGATCCTGGAACCTCTTGCCATGAGCCAAAGACAACTGCAGTGTCCAGTCAGCATCTTCCTGAAAGGAAGCTTGATGGGTTGGAGCTTGGCACAGGCTGGCCACTTCCACACAGAGAGCTGGATACTGCAGAGCTCACAGGCTGAGCAGGGAGAATGTAACAGGTCTCTGTTTCATCAGCTGTTGAGGAGTCTAGTGGCTGAAGGACTGCACATGGTAAATCTTCCTCCTTGCCTTAAACTAATGTCTGCTCTGAAATGAGCTGTGACAAGAGGGATGGCAATATCATGTTGTGAAGACAATAATAGTAATAAATGCTGCACTGCAAAATTGCTAATTTGAAGTTAAATTCAGTACTTTTTTTTTGAGATTGTGTAACTCTAACCTGCTTGTAAAGTATCTGTGCTCCTTAGGGCTCTGTATTTCTAGATAATGTAAATTCTTCTATTTTCCTCTTTTTTTTCTTTCAAAATGCAGGTTGCTGAAGTATCTCTGTCTGAAACTTGGTGCCCCTGCACAGCTGTTCTTTCACCACTTTCTGAGGATACTGCAGTTCTGACTGTGCTTGGTCCTGAGAAGACTGCTGAAATTCAGGGATGCAGCCTTGAAGGAGCTGTAGTGGAAGACTCTTCCCAAGACTGTGCTGCTCACCTGCCAGAGATTGTGAATAGTGTGTTGAGTAAAATTGACGTGTCAGTGGAAGATTCTCTGGCCAGTCTGGGTAGGTGTAAGGAAGTGCAAAACTTGCTGTCTTTTGATCATCTCCAGATCTGCATTGGAAAAAATCTAAAGTTAACGATTTTCTCCTAGAGGAGTCTCATTTTTGGGGCTTGTTCATTGTGTCATCCGTAGCTAAGGCCTTGTGATGTGATGCAGGAAGAAATCCTTACGGGTGTAGCTTTCTGTTTTATTGACAGAGTGTTAGTTTCCATCAGCTTGCAGATAAAGCACTGCTACATGTGTCTGGGGACACGTTTTTAGAAGGAGCCTTCCTAAAATGTGTCACATGGGCCATCCCTGGCCAGTAAAGCCTTTGGGTGAGACTGCAGCAAGGAGGCTGCTTTTACCCATGTGTTTTGTGTTAGAGTGAATCTTCTCATCTTCTGATGTATTAGCTATGAAATTGCCTCTCCAGGATCAAAGGTTTAGGAACCTCTGCCTTAGAGCCTCCGTGAAGGCTGGGACCTTCTGCCACTTAGTTCAGCTCTTCTAATTTTTGTGTATGTGTGTGTCTGCTCACAGGAGAAGAAACTCCAGTGCCAGAGTGGGTCCAGCGGGAACTGTCCCACACAGGGGGCTGGCATCCTTCCGTGCTGGAAGCGTGGTATCCTGCATCGAATGCTTGTGGAGCAAGCTCGGATCTGATGGAGTCATTCAGGTATTTTTCTGAATGTCTTTCAGTAATAATCAAGGATTTCCGCTGGAGTATGGCTGTAGCATTGCTTAGAGTTCTAGAATTAAGTGCCTCTTTATTAGTAGTGCTTTTATTTCTGTACTCAGTTTAGTGTTGGCTTAAATCTTGGTGTATAGACGAAAGAAACTGGGAACAGGTTGTTTGGGTATCAGTTTGTGTGGATCAAAATTCTGGTAGTTTCAGGAGTTATACAGGTCACTTAAAACGACCTTAAACTACCTGGGAAATGACAGACTTGAGCTTTTCTGGGATGGTAAGATCCAGTGCAAGACACTGAAGATGTGATTGTGTTCTCACAGTTGGTATTTATTTGGAATGAATAAGCTTGCTTTCTTCAAAGAGCTTGCTGAGTGAAACAAAAGAGCCTAACGCAGGGTAGTTTAGAAAGCACAAAGCTGCTGATTTAGTTTTGTGGTACAGGTCAGTGCCATATCCATTGTACATTAATGTAATGCTTGTTTCCAGCTTGCTGTGACCCTTTTGAGAGGGTGGTTTGGGTTTTGTGCATCTCCTAGGTGTGTTGGGGAACAGGTGCTGGAAGAGTTACTCGCGTGTGCTACTTGCATCTATTGCTGTGGACTGGAACCTAGAAAAACCTTGTTCCTGTTCACAGGGAAGAAGGGATATGCCTCCTATTCCCACCTTTTTTTGATAACTGTAGTGTTCTTTCACATAGGCTCTTGCAGGTTCCTTCTGCTAACAGGAAGGATGATGCAGACCAGTCTGATGTGGAGCTCTCAGAAGGTCTATCTGAGCTGTACCAGAGAAAATTCAGTGAAACCTCTGCTGCAGCTGGACTAGGAAATAACAAAAAAAGACGTACGTATACTTTGGGATTATATGTGCACATTGTCAGTTAAAGGTGATGCATGAACCCCAGAGATCTGTACCCTAAGTAGTAGCATGCTTTGGATTGTTTTATTTAGGGATAGTCTCATTTACCTGCAAGTATTAGGTTTGTCCTGTAGTAGAACTCGAATTGCTGTAATTCAAGGCTGTGCAGTGACTGACAAAGCTGTTAAAAGCAGGATGCAGAGCTCTGCAGTTTAATTAGCTGTTGAAACAGGGACTGCCCCAACTACTAGTAAATATTGCAACTTCTCAATTTTGTTCTAATTAGAGAAATAAAACACTTTCTTCTAGAGGAGTTTAATCATTGCACTTTGCTACACTAACCACGGTTGACTTTACCCTAGCCTCATGTGTCTGCAAGTCCTACTCTGTTTCTATTTCTGTGACATAAGATTGCTTCCTATATATATAACTTTTGATTAAACCTACATAAGTTCTTATGCAGAGCAACATGCACCTGCTTTTTATTTGGAGAAGCAGCTGCCTGCTACACTGCCTGTATGCTCATTTCATGAAGAAATACCAAACTTTTGGGCCACGTTTTCCTCTAGGAGGTTACTAATTTGACTTCACAGTTATACAGAATTTAGTGTTGTGCTGTATCTTGGATGGAGTTCCTGCCCCAGCGTGCCTGATGGTAGAACTCTTTTTTGTGGCATTGCAGGTGGGGTTCCCCGCACTCCAGTCAGGCAGAAGATGAAGACCATGTCCAGATCCCTGCAGATGCTCAATGTAGCAAGACTGAACGTAAAAGCTCAGAAGTTTCAACCTGATGCTGTGCCACCAGCAGTGAACGAGAAGGTTCCACAGAAGCTTTCAGCAAAAAGATTGGATGAAAAGGTGGAAGGAAAGGAAAAGGCACTTAAAATATCAATTGGTGTGTGTTAAGTCCTGTTATCTTTCTGTCCTGATACATCCCATATGAACTCTTGATATCCTGATGTAGGAGTCCGTACAGGGTTTTTATGGAAGGGAGAGCAAAGGATAATAATGGGGTATTCAGTGCCGAGGAGCAGATCGGTGTTTGGGTTTCTGTATCTTCAGTGTGGCAAATAGCAGACATTTTTTCTCATCCTTCTCCCATTTAGTTTCTGTTTCTTTACAAACTAGTGTTACAACTGCTTCTGGGGTTAGTTTCTTGCCTTGTATCCATCTGAAAAAAGCAATAAGGAGTTACTTTTTAAAATTTTTTAACCAAAGGAAATAGAGGGAAGCATCCATCAAAGCGTAACTGGAAATATAGTCCTATTTACTAATTAGGCAGAAATAAAGGGCATTTTTGACCACTACAATAGCCTGAAAATTTGCTGACCTTAAGCAAACTTTTTTGATTATAAGATTGATTTAGCTTATACTATGTCACGGATCTGGACCTGGGACTGCTTCTGTTAGTGTTCTGTGGTCTGGATGCATCTTGCTGGAGAAAATATTTATTATTGTCTCCTCTGTTCCCTGCTTCAGCTGGGGTGAGTATTTTATCAGTGAGGTGTGGGGAACAGGCATTTAGTTAATGTAGACCATTTCCTTGCAGACTTCCAAACGGAGGAGGAGCTGCAGTCCCACCTGACTGCAGGCTACCAGAAGGCTGTTGCTGAGGGAATTCCCTCATCTGCATGTGCCCAGAATATGATCATGGCCATTAAAAGGTTCTTGAAAATACAAGATGCCAAAGAGAAAGAGGTAGGTGAGAGCATATGGGCGGGGTTGTTACTGATCTGGAAGTTAGGATTTTTACTGGTTTGGGCTACTTTTCCTTCATGTTCTCTGAAGTTTTATGGTGCAGTTGCACCATGATCACTGGCTGCTTCTGCCTGTGAGGACTCAGTAGTGAAAAACTGTGGATGGTTGTAAAGAACGTAGGAAAATCCAGTTCAGTTATCAGTTTACAACTTTGCTAAACATTGCAAGACGTCTTTTCTTTACACTGGCCTCCTTAAAAATTCTGATTTCAAAGACAGTATTTTTAAAAATATGTTCTTGCAAACCGTATTTGAAAGAAGGTGCATCTTTTGTTTCTTCATTACATGGCAAATCTAGGCCTGGCTTTGCCAGGAAAGAGAAATTGTTCAAGATATTTCTTACAATCTTTAGCACCATTTATAGGCTTACAATAATCTAAAACCAAAACTGGTAAACCTGTGATTAATTGAACAAAAATACTGTGAGAGACAAATCCAAAGTGAATCCAGAATGAAGAAAGCCTGAAGATGTGAGCAAGACACCTCTGTGATTTCAAGCTCTAGGCTGTTGTATGTCATCATAACTCTGCTGCTGAAAAGTCATTCCTTCCCTTGAAAGAGGAGGGAAGAACTGAACTAGTTCCAAAAGAGTGGGTTGGGGGGATAACTGGGGGACAAGGGAGGAACCTGCCCTTCAGACAGGGAACAGAGTTGAAGTTCTTGCTGTCATTATGTGTCTGCAGGTGGCCTGTGTGGAAAGAGTCAGAAACCATCTCCTGAAGACCAGCAAAATGCTCAGACAGCAGCATGGCTCACAGAAGGAGACCAAAGTCAGAGAGTATGAGACACTGTATTTACTTCACCTTCTGAGATACTGTGGAGTTGGTTGGCAGTTTTTAATGGTGGCTTTTTTGTACAGCTGGAAAAGTATTTTCATGGGGCAGATATTTCAAGGAGAATCTGGTTGCAGTAAAACCATTTCATTAAATGCAGATATACCCATGCTGTGTGATAAGCACTGCAGCCTATATCTGGAATGAGGCATCTCCCTTGCCACCAAAATGAAATGCTAACTAAATTTTGCTGTCAAAAGGAACCACTTCCCTTCCCATTGCTTTTTTTGAGCACACCTTTTGCAGTAAATATGCTGTTTCCACCAGAAAAAGAGGTGGTGGATAATTACTTGTTTTCTTAGGTGCCGACTTCAGGTATTTTTGCGCCTTGAGTTGTGCCTTCAGTGCCCTTCGCTGCAAAGCAATGCTGAGGAAATGGAGCAGCTGTTAGAAGAGGCAAGTAAAGTACAAACCAGGCTGTGTTTCTGCATGGCACTAGAAATGCAGACCTGGAACCTGCTTTTCCTTTGATTTTACACTAACGCTTTATATTCCTTACTAAAATACCTGGTGCTGCAGCTGTCACACCTTAATCCATTTTCTCACCTGACTTTCTCTTCCAGGTGACAGATATGCTGCGCATTTTATGTCTGACTGAAGACCCAGCCTACCTTACAAAGTTTCTAGAGGAAATATTAGAATTGTAAGTTCTTTAGCATGACTTACGTGTTGCTGGGGACTGTGGTTTGGGTTGGATGTTGTCTGTGAGTAGACAGCAATCAATAACTTTCATTACTGCATCTTTGTAATTCTCAGAAATTTAGAGGTGTTCTGTTTGTTGTATTTTGATTAAAGAAAAAGTAGCTGATGAGCAAGTAAACTAATTTAAAAACCCAGTTGATATTCAGTTTGTTGTTTGTTTTTAAATTGACATGTAAGGATAAGGATCTAGTTCAAACCTTGGGATTGAAACACCAACAGTTTTGAGGAGGGGTGTATTTGATGTGGGTTCTCTGATGCTCCAGGTATATGAATTCTATACCGAAGACCCTTGGAGATATTTATTATGGTCTTGGTACACAAATACCTTCGAAGCTGGCGTCTGTTCTGCCTTCAGACTTCTTCAGTGATGACTCCATGACTCTGGATAGCAAATCTCCAGGCCTTCCACCCTCTTTATCATCTGTCTTGACTCCCAGTGCTGTTTGCACTGAGAGTGATCAGCTGGAGCAGCTGCGCACCAGGTCTGCCAAAAAGAGAAGGTAATAATTCCAAACAGGAGGCAGCTTTTTGTTGACTATAAAAATATAATCCTCATTCTGTATTTGTATCTTATGCAAAAGTAGAGTTCAGAAGCATCTTCCATGAGAGGAAAAGCATGTTATGTTGTGCAGTAGCTGACCTATATTATTAAAGTTAAAAGTGATTTACTGGAGATCTCTGTGTTGGGGATTGTGTGTTCATATTAGCAAATTGTGAATGAGTTCCAATACCAACCTTAGTTAGGAATATTATTATTATCTTATATTGCAGATCATATCTCAGTGTGGTAAGTGAGGTATCAATGCAGTTTGCAATTTGAATTTAGGTGAACACTTCCTATCTCTTGAGTCAAACCTAAGTTAAATTGTCAGTAGGTTGATAACTCTGCTTCTGATCTTACTTCAACTTAATTTTTGTCTGTTTTCTAAAGGAATAATGTGTTAGCCAGACACAGGAGCATGACAGAAGCACCACAGAACTTGCGTCAAATTGAAATTCCCAAGGTAGCCAAGAATCCCATCAGAAAGGTAAAACTTCCAGAAGGATTGTGTGTGAGTTGTGATGCTTGACTGCAAAAACTCTTGCTCTGTATTCTCTTAGTAAGTGTGCCCTGTATCAGCTGTGCAGAGATCAAATTGTTTCAAAGGACAAATTGAAATAATGTGTGGTTCAGAGCTTACAGCTAATATTCAGACTTAAACATGACGTTGCACTGCTGCTGAGGCTGATTTCTCGTTTGTTTCAGGAGAACTTGCGTTCTTACCTTGCCACTGAGAAGTCCCAGCAGATGCCTTCGTTGCAGAAAGAGGCAGTGCAAGGTACATTGACTTCTGGCTTGTTCTTGGAAAGGTGCATCTTCAGCACATGTTGTCCCTGTAAATTTTACTGAGCCATGATGAAATTATGCTGAGGCATGCTGGAAATCTGAAGGAAGTTTTGCTGAGTTGTGCAAAAACTTTGAGGGGGAAAAAAAATACGTGATATTCTGTGTACTGATACGCAGAAAACTTATATTCTGTGTCCTCAAAGGAAAACCTTGACTCTTGAAATTATTTCCATCTTCCCTGTCTTGAAAAGAAAATGGGGACAAGAATGAACTATATCTGAAAATAGGATATATCCCCACAAATACTTAATAAAAATAAATCTCGTGTGTGTTCTCTGAACCAAGATGTGCTTTGGTTGAGGTTTTGTAACACACCTAATGTTCCACATGGGACACTGACTGCTTTTTCTGCTGTGGCATCTGCTTGTAGCTTATTGCTGGAATAATGCAAATAATACAAATTCAGGAGAGAAGGCTGGAATGGATTTAGAGGAGGACATGTTCCAGTAGCAGAAAAAAAAACCATTTACAGCCTCTAAAAAGTTGTCTTTCCATACTTGTGTATTGTTCCTATCCAGAGTGGCCTGACAAAATTACCTGTGTAATTTTTTTTCTTTTTTTTTTCTTCTGTTTTTCCTTGTAATCTGATCTTTTCTTGCCTTACAGAGGTTACAAAGGTAAGGAGGAATCTCTTCAATGAAGAGATACTTTCACCATCAAAAAGGTCGCTGAAAAAGATGCTTAGAAGCCAGTCAGTATCTGCTGTGGAAGGCCTAAAATACAAATGCACCAGTGAGGGCAACAAAGGTAGGATATGACTTACACATGTAAGGTTGTTGTGGAAGAGCTTTTGCCAAAATTCCTATTTTTGCATTCTTAGTTCTATGAAACAACTATGATCTGTCTTTAATAAAGGAGAAAAGGAGGTCATTGCTGTGGTGTTTGGGGAGTGAATAATGATGGTATTGAAACCGAACCCTGTTTTTTACTGAACTCTTTACATATAAAGAAAATGAAAATGCTTGGTTGAAAAAGGATCTGTGAAATGAAGAATAAAAGTTATCTTAGTAGGTTAATTATGTCTGACATGGTACTGTTAATGATACTGAGGGAGTGGGAAGGAGGTGTAGACACTGGAAGCTTGTGAGTGCTGTGGGACAGCACAGTGGTTCTATATTGACTGTCATTCTTAATCTGAAGCCTGTACAAAACTATTTATCTATTTGTTCCAAGTGCTTTATAACTGTGTGATGTTACAGCTCTTGCATGATTTTTAGATCATCGCAAGTTATTGACCAAGAGAGTTGCAGAAACACCACTACACAAGCAGGTGTCCAGGAGACTCCTACACAAGCAGATCAAAGGCCGGTGAGTTCTTTCTGAATTTCTTCAGTAAGTATTGGCTGTCTAATTAATGGATGTCTAATTAATGGCTGTGAGCAGAATTACCAGGTATCGTTGTGGTCAAAGATCATCTTCACTTGAGGCAGTAAGACAACCAGTGGAGGCTAAATGCCATTGCTTAAGTTGGGGGAAATAGTGCTTGCTTCATCATGTAAGTCAGGCTGCTTTAATTCCTGCAGCTAATGTCTGTTTAGGTTCAGTTGCTGATTCAAGGGCTTCTGAAGAAAAGGTTTCTGCTGTATTTGTGGACTCCAGGCTGAATTGTAGTGTTTTCTTTCATGTAGAACTGTTACCTATATAGCTAGGGAGCTACTCATACTTAATTACATGTTAATAGGAGGCGAAGTGCTCACTAATTGCTCACTTCAGAGTAGCCCACAAAGCCATATATTGGTGTAGAATAGAGTACTGCTTTTCAGTCTCTGTGCCAGTTCTGTTCCTGTAAATGTGCTCAGTGTGCTAAGCCCAAAATGTCTGTTGTTTCTCAAGGTCTTCTGATCCAGGTTGTGACACTGGTGTTGTAGAAGAATCTCCAGAGAAGGCCATATATGGTAAGCACTGAGTTTTCATTAAAGGTGGTTTGGCTGTGTCATAGCTTGTAAGAAGAGCGTGCTTTGATTTAGCTAATTCATGAGAAGTCAGCCCAAAAGTGTTGTACTGTTCTGTTGGTGGAGCACAGCCTCTGATAGAACCAGTTGCTGCTCATTGCCTTAACAGCTCTGTACAGTAGAGGTTGAGAGACAGGTAGATAGTAAGTCTTTTAAATGAAAAAACATGAAGGACTTGAAGGGTGAACAAGATTCTGAGCTGCTATAATTACTGTCGAACCAGCACATGCTTATTTTTAATGTAACTTCACCATGTTGTGCTGTGACCCTGCTGTGATTTCTGCTGTAACAGACAGCCACTTGGCTCTGGAGAGTGTCTCTTATGTTGGCTACAGCTGTTGCTTATCCCCAGAAGGGAAGAAAAAACCAGCATGTCTGGGCAAGCAGGAAAATGAAATTGCTACCAAAAAGAGTGTTAACCCATCTTTTAACCTGGATGTAACTTGCATTGAACATAGCTTTTCTAGCATTCTTTTCCATTTAATTGCTAAAGAGGAATGAGAGTAATCATGATGTAGAGGACGGGGCATCGTAATTTAGAAGGAGATTGGTATGCATAAATATTCCAAATCCTTGAGAAAGCTGAACCTTTTCTTCACCTGCTTGCCTTGCTGGGTGAGATAGGTGTCAGTAGAGAGGTTTCTTCTGAGAGTATGTTCCTTGCAGTTGTGAACTGTTCCTGATGATGTGCCCATTGCTGAGGGGGAAAGAAGGCTCAATCTCCAATGTCCTTGCCTTTGCAGAAGGAGGTTTGAGAAGAAGCCCACGCATCAAACAGCTGTCTTTGAATAGGACCTGCTCTGGTGCTTTCTACTCCACTACACAGCCCAGCTCAAAACATTCACAGCACCTCCACCAGGGACAGGAAGAGGAGAGCTGTAAACTGCAGGATGTAGAAGGTACTGAGTGGGATTTGAGCAGACTGATACTGCTGGTCTGAAAAGCTGGCATGGATGGTTCTGAGTTTGATTTGATTTGGCTCTACAAGAGACTCTAAGAAGCTAAGAGCTGTCATGTAATATCTTCTGTAGACAGAAATTCATCCTCAGTAATTATTTTTTAATTGGTAATCTGAATTTTGAGGATGGCAAGGCAGCTATTTCTGTGATGAATTCACTGCCAACTTAACAAACCAGTCAGGCCCATCTAACAGAATACCACTGATTGTCAGTCTGCATTCCTTAAATGCAGTGAAATCCTTGTAAAATATGGGACAGAAATCCTGTAGCTTACTTTCAGTCTACTCTGTGGCAGCATAAAGCAATGACTGATGGGATCTTCTTTGCGGGCTTTCTCAGTAGGATTATCAGCTAAAAGTGCTGACACTTAGTTCTTTATATTCTACTTATTAGAATCCTTAGTCATGAACCAGAACTATCTAAAGCTACAAGCTATAAATAGAATAAGAGGCCAAGGTATTTTGTATCTTTTTTTACCATTGGAGCACTCTTTCTACAAATGGATATTAATTTCATAATGGGGAAATAACAATAATTCTGATGAAGCTTTAACTCTTGGCTAGAAAAGAACATGCCAGGTATATGAGCTTTTTACACTACTTTTCCACACATCTGACGTGATTCAGACAATTGTGGCAAGTTACTTTGTATTAGTTAAATTGTACTGTTCCATTTTATAGGCCTTAACCAGCATTCAGAGAGCCCCCCAGTCCAGACTCCCAAGAGGTTTTTCTTTGGTGCAGTCATTGACACATGTAGTCCTGCAGTGAAGCATTCACCTGGAAGGAGGAGAGCAAGAAAAGATTCCTTACACTTAGAGGAGCTCAGCTCATGTCAGGTAGAAACAGTTGCCTCTTTCTTCCCATCCTTGTTTTCTATTAATGTTTAGTGAGACCTATGCATCTTAAATTTAGTGTTCTTTAGGTCTAATCCAGTGGGTTTTTAATGTTTCAAATCTTGGGGAGTAAATATGAAGATGGGTAGATGATACTGTGGAGTAGAACAAGCATGATTCTTTAATTTATTTTTCCCCTGCAGACTCCTAGGAAAACACCTCATAAATTTGCCCGGAAGCCACCGAATTCTGCCAGTAAGCTCCCGAGGAGATCGCCTCGCATTGTCCACAGGACGCCACAGAAGCTGAAGACACCTGGCAAAAGTCCAGCAGCTAAGCAGACTGTAGCTAAATGTTTGGGAAAGTACTTTTCTCCTCGTGCACAAAGGGTCAAGTCTCCATCTGCGCTAACTGACAGCAAGAGGGCTCACTTACTGCAAGTAACTGCTGAGGACTGTTGTGCAGCACTAACACTTTCCCCTCCTTGCAAAGAGTCTGGCTTGCAAACACCAAAACGTGAAGGGTTCGCAGTGCTTCAAGCCTCAATATTGCCTCCAACAGATTCAAATCCAACTGCTTCTTCTTCCCCCTCTGCCATCCAAGAAAGGTGTTTTACAGAACTTCAGACTCCAAGACGTTCCTTGAGATACCTCTCAAAATTAGCATCTCCAGTTAGTGCTCGGAGGCAAATCCTCACAAAGGAAATTCAGGTGCAGTCAGATCCGTTACCTCGAACACCTAAAAGGACTCCCAGGAAACTTGAAGATCCAGGTTCAAAGTTACGTACCAGCCCACTGAGTACAGAAATACCTCAGCTTGCTGTGAGGCCAGAGCCTTTCTGCAGTTCTCCACTCCGTGAAAGTTCCACAAGCACTGAGACAATCTGCTCTCCTTCCCACACGCAGGCTGGGGAGTCTGACTGGGAACCTGGCACATCTAAACCATCTTCTCAGAAGACTCCAGGTATTACTGGCACTTCACTGAAGTCCATGCTTCACACATCCAAGCTTGCCAAACGTGAACCAGGTTCTAGAGGAGAGAGCCTCAGACTTGAATGTGCAATGCTTTCAGAAAATAAGGACAGTCGTCATGATATTGGTGGTAACTGTTCTGTTGAAAGCCTTCAGCTTCATCAGTCCCAAGTTACTGAAAATACCCCTGTACTGGAGAAAAATAAACAGATGGATAGAGTATCTCAAAAGTCTCCTTCAAGGGAGGACTTGGAAAACTTGGAAAACCATTTGTCTCCAAAGCCTTTTGCTGGAGGGCAAGAACATGCACAGAATGCTGAGAGAGACTGTGAGCCATCAGTTAAGGGGGAAAACCGCAGTGCAAACACCTGTGAGTCCTTCCTAAGTGATTTGCAAACAGTTAGTGATGACTTGGAAGCAAGAACTCTGCTGAGGGAAGAATATATGGGGCTGAAGGCTCCAAGTCTCAAGAGACGCTCCAGATTTGCCCTGAATACTTCGCCTCCTATGCAGAAGTCTGCTCCTGCCTATTCCTTACGCTGCACTGCAGACAGGAGGCAGCGGGAGGCTGCGGCGCGGATGGGAGAGCCTCCGTTTGTAGCCAAGTTCTCGACTCCTGAAAGTCGTTGCAAACTCCCTTCTGCCAGCCCACCGACGTACGAAGTGGAAATTGAAATGCAAGCTTCAGGCCTGCCCAAGCTCCGCATTAAGAAAATTGGCTCTTGCTCGTTGTTGGAAGTTCAGCCTGAAGCAAGTGCCAGCAAACTCAAGGGAGGAGAAAGCCCCTTCAGTGATCTTGCTATGACCTGGTGCAGCAAGCAGCCAGGAAAACTAGCAGCTGCCTGTGTTTCTCCATCCTGCTGTCGTTCTTCCCACAGTACACCCGGGAAAGGTGCAGGACAGACGTACATATGCCAGTCATACACCCCAACAAGCTGTGCCTCTAATGTCACCTCCCCTTTTCCCTTGGAAGCAGGAGTTCTCCGGACTCCCTCTCCGAAGCAGAAGGGGAAGACTACTCCTGATGCCATCAATGACTGGCCGCGGAGGAAGAGAGCAGCAGGCAGCACTGCTAATGTGAGCTGTGGTCAGAACGAGAGGAGTGCTGATGAACGGACACGGGCGTCAGCAGGCAGAGAGAGAGCGATGAAGATCTCGGAACACTGCAGCAGCAAAGTAACAAATGCTCTTGGGGAATTTGAACTGGAAGGGATTTGCAGGCTCCAGGATCAGGCATCTCCTAGTGACTCCGAACCGAGGGCTGATGAGGACTCTGCCATGGGAACTTTTGGCTTGAAATCTCGGAAGCGAGTCTTTACTTATCTATCACCAGAAAAGGAGGAGAATCAGGGTGCCAAGAGATCTCGTGCTGATAGGTGCAGCTTGGATCTTACTGGCTATTCCACAGATGACAGCAACAGAAGCAAATCAAGGACAGACTCTGTACTTCCTGAGAAACCAGGAGCTCTCAAAACACTGGAGCAGCACAGTTGTCTAGGGGATGATGATGTCTTCCTTTTGTCAGGTAATTGAATGGCATGAAAGACACCCCATTGAAATTCAGATGTGGTTAAAAATGGGGGTTAGACAAAAACAAGAACACAATTGTTTTCTGTGTAATTATCTGAGGGAGAATGAGGTGAAAGGGGAGTGGCTTGTAGATGGCATGGAAGATAATTATGTGGAGAAGCCGACTGGATATGAGGAGTATTAATGATAGAAGAGAGATCAGAGAAATATGAAGGAGCAGGAGGCTGGAGGAACTAAAAGGAAAGTTTGAGGACTTGAGAGAGGATCCCAGTGGCATCCACCTGGTGATTTGTTCAGGTTTGTGTAGATGCCACTGGCTGTTTCTGCCCAGCATCCAGCTCTGAAGCCAACAGTCTTGAGTCTGAAGCTTGGCTGCTTCAGTGTAGACTGGAGCCTTGGAGGGGTTAATCCTGTGGATGTTGGTGTTTATTGGTGCTCCAGTTGTCTCTGCCTGTGGTGGTGGGCCCGTTGAAAGTGGCTACCAGAAATGATTCCCTTGCTAGCAGTAATGTTCTTTTACCTTGGTGAAACAGGCTGTTCAGCTCTGTAAACCAGGCCTTGTGAATTTCAAATATTTAATCCAGTATTGTAGAAATTACAGGGGGCTGTGGCAGGTGTTGTTCTGTAGTCATTGCACTAAGCTTTGGTGTCTTTCCTCTTGCAAGGAAAGATTTGTATAGAGAGGCAGTGTCTTACTCAATATTATCAGGGAGGAAAAAGGCCAAACCTTTAAGCAACATTAATCCATATTCAGGACATGAAATAATAGCAATGTTTTGCCTCAAGATGGTCATGTAAGAGACTTTTTGTACCTACAAACCTTGTATAGTTCTAGATCATTGTGGTTATAAGAGTTTTCTTCCAGGACATGTGAATTACCTGTGTTTAATACAAGTGAAGTGCTTTTCTGCTAAACCAGCTAAGAAAATTAAATGTGCTAAGAGCTGATTCCAGACTTTCTTGAATGCCAAAACCCCACTGTGCCAGCCTAGAGTTTGCTTCAGATAAACTCAAAATACCACTTGTATTGATGGCAGTTTTGAGGTAGCACAAAGGCTGTGTGTGAGACTTAACATGCGAGTTGTGGAGTGGTTTTGCTGCAGCATCTCACTGTGCTTCTCCAGGCTCCACACCACCCGTGAAGAGAGGACTTTCTGCCAGCAGCCTTCTGGCCTTGACCCAGTCTCCACTGCTGTCCCCGCCGCCGGCTCGGAGAAAGCGCGTCCAAGGTAAGCACAAGAGAGGAAAGGGCTCAGGCAGACTGGCTGTGCTCTCTGCTTGCCTCCAGCTAATGAGAACAAAATCATGCTGTGCTGGGGGTTGGGCTTTGGGTGGAAAACCTGTGACTGTATCTGCCAGTGATGTATTCAGTGTTTCAGTCTCCCAGGCTTACAAGAAACTTGGCATGAACTGGGAAGTCTGGAAGGAGAGGTAGCAATGAAGAGAGAGTAGCTAAGTGGGAAGTGCAGCTTCCAGTTCTTGTTGTCTCCACTTGGTATTTGGTTTCTTGGAATCACCAGTGAACTCTGGTAAACTGTGGCTTTCATGTATTCTTTCTGTTTTTGTAGAAGAGGAGTCTGATGCTGTCCAAATTACTGCCAACCAGGAGCTGTCTCCATTCCACATCACGGTTTCCAGAAGGCGTCCCCTCAGCAGGACTTACTCACGGAAAAAGCTGCTCAGCTTTAGTTTGGAGCCAGGATAGCACGGGAAACTTTGTATTATCCTAGCTGTACAACACACCTTTTAATAAAGACCTGTATTTGGTGCTGAACTGGAGGTAGCTTGAGCTGGTAGGAGACTGGATGCAAGCACATGGCAGTAGAAATAAGGACCACTCTAAAAATTTATGGTTTCTTAAACATCACTTGCAGCGTCTCTCCATCCATTCAAAGTCCAGCTCGGTCTTCCTGCTTGTGGAAGTTTATAGTGAGTTCTTCAGTGAAGGTTCAATTCTCCAGGTCAAGAGGGAGAATTGTCACTTTTCTACAGCTTTCTTGTAAAATAAACTGATATGAATCTTCACTGTGTCCCTTAATCCAAAATCTGTCTTTGGCTTGAGGGATGGGGGCTGCAGGAAGGATGCCGGAGGCGAATGGGTACAGAACAAGCTGCGTGCTCCTGCTGTGTCTTGTCCTGATACTAAATGGATCCCTCTGTTAATTGCATCCAGTTTGCCACAGCTTAGTGGGAAAATAACAAGTGCATTAATTAACCAAGTGCCAAGAGTACAGAAAAGGGGAAGGATAATTTAACTGGGAATATCTTTGTAGATCATGAATGGTTTGGCGTGTCCGCTCCTGGCTACTGCTGGATAAGCAGATGCTGATGGAGTGACTTCATTGTCCTTTTCTGCAAACTTGCAGTAAGCCAGAGAGAATTGGCTGGGGAAGTGTCCTTGAGAAGTAAAACTTGGATGGAATAACTGGAAATGGCAGTTTCAAGACTACTCTTTACCAAACTGAGTCACGGATTAAATAGTGATTTAGTTGCTTGTGACACATTTGTGTTCTAACCCCACAAAGAGAGCAGGAGCTGTGGTTCAGTGCCTGAGATGTAGCCTACGAGGGGCTAAAATTGTACATAATATTGGAAGGGCTGACTTTTTTCCCTTGGGATATTGATCTGTTTGTGCATAGCAGGATCTCGGGGAAGTTACCCCACTGTGTCTGCTGACTGCACAGGGAGGGGAGAGCTGTGAAGATGGTGTGAGGTCATCCTAAAACAAGGCATGGGAAACCAGAGGTTTGTTAGGTGACTTTAAGGCTTTGAGGGGCTAGATGGGATTGAGTGGAGCTTGTTTCCTGGACACAGTATTTGTTGCAGGAAAGCTGTTAATTTCCCGCTGGGAAGAGGGGTGGAATCCTGTGCTTAACAAGGATTGTTTTGCTTCTGGGAGAGCTGCACCTGCTTCAAGGATGTGGAGCTCCAAATCTACTACTTACTTCCAAGTAGGATGGATTGTTATTTTCCCTATTGAAGATCTTTGTTTTCAACAGCAGGAACTAAAGTCTCTGAACTTAATCTTGTGCAGCTCAGCTACATACAGAGCCCTCAATAATATCCCCCCTCACTGTGGCACCACTATAGGCAAAAGGTCAAGGATGTAGGAGGTCAGAGGGAGGTTCTTACATCAGATGCTGGCTTTTAGCTTCCTGTGTTACCCCTTAAGTAGTGGTTGTGGTAGCTGTTCTCATGATTTCAGGCTGAAGCAGTGGCTTGTTTTTTAGGGTCAGGTAGTCAAGCAGCCCTTTGCCCCTGCCCCTTGCCCTTCTTAGAGCAGGTATCTGGGCTTTCATTTCTTGCTCTGCCAGAGTTAAACTTACGTCCCCCTTTCTGAACTGTCAAGTGTTATGCTGCAGGATTGTATTCAGTCTCCCTTAAATCCAGACTGGAAGTTCTCTCCAGAATATTAAAACCCTGTTTAAAGCAGCTTATAGGCTGCAACAGAAAAACAGAACCACTGACTTATTTCTATCATGGATGTTTCAGACAATTCTGCTGCTGGCTGGAGATGTTCTTCCTGTGGCAATTTAATGTAGGAGGCCTACTAGATCTGGCTGGGACTACTTATACAAAGCAAATATTTAAACATTAGGGGGCAACACTGTGACAGCAGCTGACTTCCCATGAAGTGAGATTTAAATACAACTCCTTTCCTACATATCTGGAGTAAGTGGCCCCTCTGACAAGGGACCATTTCATAAAACTCACTCTGCTTTATTAGAAAAGTTATAGTAGAAATGTAAAAAATTCGAAGTTACTACAAAAATCTATGTACAAATTCTGCAAGACTGCAGAGCATCTCCCTCTGAGGCTGCCAGGGCTGAGCAAGCCCTTCAGCTGAGGATTCCAAATTGTAAACAAGTTTTTAGTGTTAAGAGGCCCGGAAGGAAGGTCTCTCCTGCTTCGCAGTGTTTGAGCTGCTGAGGGAGCAGAGGAAGAGAGTCCTGTCAGTGCTGTTTGGACTGGCAGGAACATGGAGAATGTAGGCTGGTGCTCCCTTATGATGACAAGTCACATCTTCCTCTTCCTCAGGCCTCTGAAATGTAACAGGGTTGTGGCCAGGCTGGCTTGCGGGGCAGGAGGGCTCCCAAGCTCAGGTCGGCAGCACCCGCTGCTCCCTGCCCTGTGCCGGCTGAGTGCTAACCTGCCTCTAGAGCGGGTTTCTCCTCACATCTATCATGGCTGGGTGATAAGGCACCAGGCTCATGTTCAGGCTGGCTCTGCGCAGCTCCCGGTGGGGCTTGGGAGCGGGGGCCAGGCTCCGTGGTGGGTGCAGCTCGAGGGGCTGCCCCGCTCTCAGCAGTGCGTGCTCTGCGTCCCGCTGCCGCAGGTCGCCGGGGCTGTCGTTGGGCAGCGAGGAACGCCTCCACGTCGAGGGCAAAGGGGCGTGCACCAGGTCCCTGCTCTCATCCCTGGCCCGAGGGCTCTCTTTAGCGACAGCAGGAGGCACGGGCTGCTCCCTGAGGCTGGATTCCTCACAGGTGCCAAGCTCGGGGGCAGCTCTGTCTCCAGCCCCATGAATGCTCCTCTCCATCCCTGCTGGGAAGAATTGAGGATACAGTGAGGTGAGTATCAGGATCTTTACTTTCCTCATCAAAATTGGTGCCTCTATAGCAGTTGCTGAAGGCCCTATACGTGCTCTTCTCTCGACTGCTCCCAGCTCTCACTGCCAGGCATGGGAATTGAACCTCCCTTTTAACTTGCCAGGAGCAGCAAAGCCCTAGCCTGTGTCTCCTCTCACCTTTGGTCTGTCCAGGATGGAGGTTCATGTTACTCAGTCTCTGGTTCAGCTCCTGGTTTGCCCACATGTAACGGCTCAGCTCCTTTTCCAGCGCCTGAATCCTCGCCTCATACTGCAGCTTGCTGCTGGCCAGACCCTCGTCCATGTGCTCTACATAAAAAAAAACAAGGCTATTTCAGCCTGGGAGCCCTGTGAAAGACAAAAGCAGTGGCACTGCTGCCCGCTGGGGGAGCTGGGGGGTTACCACGGCTCTGCTGCAGCAGTAGCTGCATGTTCTGCTCGTGCTCCTTCTGCTGCAGGGTGAGCTGGCGGTCCATCTCCAGGCGCTGGCGCTCCACTGCCGCCTCCAGCCAGTACACCAGCTGCTGCTGCTCCTCCAGCTGCATCTCCAGCTCTGAGAATGCAATGTGCTGCCTGTGCTGGTCCTCTCGCAGTGTCACCACCTGGCCAGGGCCCAAAAGCAAGGAACACTTCAGCTCCTTCATGCCTGGGAAGATTTCCTGCCCCACTGAGCCCCAGTCAAGTTAGTTTTTTGGTACAGCTTACAAAGGTTAGTAGTGCTGGGATGTCAGAGCTGCCTCGTGGAGGGAAGAGCAAGGTGTGGCTGCACTGATGTGACAGAGCCACTGCAAGGATCCATGCATCCTATGACTAGTTAAGCCCCTCTCCCAGCTCGGGGTCATGGTGCTGTGGCTTTGTGGCCTGACTTTACAGGGCAAAACTACAGTATGCTGCAAGGAGGAAGCTTGAAACTGAGGAAAACAAGAGTTTGGTCAGATCATCATTTCTGTTAACAAGTGCTTTCAAGCCGTGTTAATTTCATTATGTATTCTGGCTGGCTAATAATCTAATCACTAACAGCCAGTAAATGAAATACAGCTCCCACCAGCACAGAGGGCAGTTGTGTCCCACCTTGTCAAAGTACTTGCAGAGCAGAGCTCGTGTCTCGGAGGAGGAGAGGTAGCTGAGCTTGGCCATGAGGTTCATCTCACACTGGGACAGCAGGCTGGCCGAGGCCCGCAGGACTCGCTGCCTGCACGTGATGGACTCGTTCTTGTACTCAATGGCTGCATCCAGAGCCTCGATTGCCTCATCCAGCTGGAACAGGATCCGTTCTTCCTGCCAGGGCAGAGCTGCAGTTACCAGGGAGCAAAGGGTTTGCTCTGCCTCACCCTGCCCTAACCTTGTCATCTCAATAGTGCTAGTGAGAAGCTGGGATATGCAGTTTGGGATGTGGGGGAGCATCTGTCAATGACCCTGTGCTCAAGTTTTTACTTCTCTCCTACAACCTCTTACTCCCCAGCCACAGCAGAGGTACCTCTGGGGACAGCAGGGTGCCCTGACGCAGCTTGTTGTCGAGCTCCAGCCTCTGTTTGAGCAGCTGGTCCTTCTCCTGGCGCAGGCTGTTGATCTCCTGGCGGATCTGCTGCTGGTCGTGGGCGCTGCCGTGACGCAACTGCCCGTTCTTCTCGCTCAGCTCCTTTTCCAGGTGCTCCAGGCGGCTGGACACGCGCACGATGTCATCTGTCAGGGCCTGCGGCAGAGGATGCTCAAGCGGAGCTGCTCTGAAGGCAAGTCAGGCCCTCAGCCCCATTCTACTCCCTCTGTAAGTCAAACGACCCTCCAGGCAGACAAAAGCCAAGGGTTACCAAACCAACGAGCTCAGAGGCACAGCACAACCAGAACCTTCCACAGAGACAGATTTCCCACCCACTTCCCAGCACCACCCAGTCCTGGCCTGCAGCCCTCTGCCAGACCCAGGACGGCACCTATGTCTTCCAGCCTCCACCTCTGCTGGAAATGAAGCAAGGGGTTGAGGTGTCCCGCTCTTGTCCTACCTGGCTGGAGCGCAGCCGTTTGCTCTCCAGGCCGTTCTTCTCCTGCAGCAGGGCTTCCTTTTTGGCCACAATAGCTTCTCGCTTCCTCAGCTCATCTTCCAGCTCATCCAGGGCCCGGCGCTGCTCGAGAACTTTATCCATCTCCATGTCCAGCCACTTCTTCTGCTCCTCAATTTTCTGACAGAGGGAGAGGCAAAAGGCGTGTGTGTGTGTGTGTGTGTGTGTGTGCAGACAGCAGGAGTAATACCCAGGACTGCTGGACTAAAGAGCAGTGGGGTTGAGATCAGAACAAGAGTCTCGATTCCATCTCTGCTAGCCCCCACAGCCCGGACTCTGCTGGTTTTATCCTTCCAGCTCCTACAAGAGGCGGAGCTAAACTAAATTCCCAGCTGTCAAGGAGTTCTTGGAGGGCACATCTCCCACCACCCTTCTGCTAACAGACAAAATTTCAAAGCTTCTTTTCTTCTTTAGGATTTAGAAGAGATCCTGGTTCTGGGGGTAAGACAAGATCTTAAGTCCTCTGCTACTAGAAGCAAATGACATTATGGACTGTCCTTCTCAAGGGTGGGGTGGGCTAAGGTCCCCGTTTTCAGATCTCCCCCATCAGCCTGCAATCTGCCAAGCATCTCCTGTGAACAGGAAAGAGGCAGGCTTGCTGTCTGTACCTGCTGCTGCTCGAGGCTGATCACAGAACCATTGCTGCCACTCCGCCGCTTCCTCTGGAAAGCCGCAATTTCCTCCGTTTTGATGCGCAGGATTTTCTGGTGCTGCTCGTGCTTCAGCTCCAGTTCCTGCGTGTGAAAGAGCACCCATGAGCATGGAGGGACGGGGAGGTGTTTGCCCTATGGCCAGGGGCTGAGGGACAGGTTATGTTCTCCTCTGTCTCTTTGGATACTCTCCAAGACAGTCACAGACCACATCAGAGCCCACCCACTGTCATCCTCACAACCACCACAGAAGCACAGCTGCTCCTGCCCTCTCCTACCTTGACTCGGTGCTGTCCCTTGTTCACCTCCGTCTCCAGGCGCCGTTTCTGCTCGCTCTCCTCGCGCAGCCGCCGCTGCAGCTGCCCCTGCTGCCGCCGCATCAGCTGGATGTTCCTCTCCAGCTCCTGCACGCGCTTCTCGCTCTGTGCCGACAGCGACACCAGCCTCTCCGTCGCCTGCTTCTTCCTGCACAGAACCTGCCCGAGGGTGAAAACCGCCCTTGGCCTCGGCATCTCCCCGGTGCCCTTTGCAGAGACGCCCCCAGCTCCGCCCCAGCGCAGCGCCGGGGTGGGCAGAGCCCTTCCCCCTCACCTGTGCCTTGCTCTGCGCGGCCGCCACGCGCGTGCGGTACTCCTGCAGCTTGCGCTTCTCCCCGGGGTCCCACGGCTCTTTGCCCTCCAGCTCCTGGAGCTGCTTCTGGCTGTCGCTCAGCTCTGCCCGCACCTGCTCCGCTTCCTGCTCCAGCTCACTGATCTTCTGGCTGTACTGCCTGTTCAGAGCCTGGGCGTCCTTGCCTGCAACGCAGCCCCCTGTCTCACAGCCAGGATCCTGACCCTTCCTCCCCCTCCCCAAGTATTTTTGGCTACAGAGACTGAACGTTCCCTTTCCCTCAGCCACTCCAGAGAAGGGAGAAACCAGTGGGAAGGGTTTCTGTCAGCTGGAGGGATGGACAGACAAGGCCCTGCTGCTTATAGAGGAAGAGACTAAGCATCAGTACCACAGGGAGAGAAGATGAGGATGGAAGCAGAGACCAAGCACCACGACTAGGAGCAGGTTTCACAGGAAATGGGTGCATATTCCCGCCAGTAGCTCTGCACCTGTCTTAATGAGCTCCGTGATCAGCTCCTCCTTCATGCGGATGTTGATCGCCAGCTCTCGGATCTTCTGCTGCGCTTGCACCAGCCTCCACTCAGAGTCCTTCCCTGGCAGGCGCTCCCAGGAACCAAGCAGTGATTCCCGCTTCCCACACACCTCTGGAACACAGATTCCCAAGTAAGGAAAGTCCTATCCTAGCAGCCAGGTGACAGAAGGATGATCTGATCTTGGATCTGTAGCCAGAGTCTGGCATAGCCTTGCCCAGAATCACCTGAAGCTTCCACCAAAACACACACCCTTGCCAGACCCTACGAGTTCAAGTTTCTCCCTGGCAAAAGCAGCTGGACTGTCAACTGCTCCATTTTTTGTCCTCTGGGCTCAGGTGGGACATCAACATCACCCAGTGAAGCACTGCCAGCCCATGGAAGATTGTCCAACAACATGTGGTCGCCACTTGCCTTTTGACAGCTCCAGCTGCTCCTCCTCAATTGAGTGGGCATTGCCTCCACTCGGCTCCTCACTCAACTTGAAAATCTCTTTCTTGCTCAAATTTTGGATCCCATTTCTAGAAGGAGAAGCAAATTAATCAGTTTTGGCTGGGCACTGCTAAAGCTATCCCCAGTAAGGACCTTTACGATCCACAGGCTTCAGAAGGAGATGGAAACAATAGCTGTGGTCAGGAAAGCTGTAATTAGCTCCCCGGGGAGCAGTAAGGTGTCTGGGCAGCATCACTGATCCCACAGGCAGCATTTGCCCTTACATCAGGCACGAGGGCAGAGCTGCAGCGGTGGGACAGCCAGGGCACTGCACAGGGCTGCGACAGCCCCAACTCACCGGCGCCGGGACAGGGACCGTTTCCGTTCCCATTCCTCCAGCTCCTCTCCCGAGGACGGTTCCGATGGCTCCTGGCTGAGCTCCCTCCTCAGCACCCCATCTCTGACCTCAGGATCGCCAGGCGGGCGGTGGTTTGGGTGCCAGCCTGCCGGCTCCTCCTTCTGCAAGGAGGAGTTGCTGCTGAGCTTCTGGGGCACAGAATTGGAAAGAGGAAACAAGCTGTGTGAGAGCCAGTGTTAGAAAAAGCAGCTCCTAGCTGAGCATCACTGCTAGGCATAAAGAAAAGCAACAAAATGGAGTTGAGTGTATTTTCAGGAGAACTGGTGTGTTGCCAGACCCAGCTGCCTGTGCTTCTGCTGCTCAGATACTGAACAAATCTGGGACTCACCCACAACATCAAAGTAAAAGCCTCGGTTTTGAGGCTGGGCTGTTTTTGCCAGAGTTGTAAAACTCTGGATTTGAACACTGAGCACAGTCCCCTGGACTAAGCTTCTGACAAGAGTCACATTCAACAGCAGGGAAAAAGCAATTCCTACAGTGGAGAGCAGTCAAGTGACGAGGCTGCAGTTCTTTGATAGCACAGCCTCGTGCCCTCACCTTGTTGCAAAGAGCTCTTCCACTCTGCTCAGGAAGCAGCCCTGACAGAACCCCACCAAGGCCATGGGACGGGGCAGCATCCAGTGGGGCTGTGTGAGGTCTCTGGCTGGCAGTCACCAGGTGAAGATTTTCCAGCAGTCCTGGCACACACAGGTTTGGCATTGCCATCTCCAAGCGCACGTGCAGCTCTGAGATCTTATCCTGCTGCTCCTGCAGTTTGTCACTCTAGGAAACGATGAGAAAGATGTGGTTACATACACACTGATCTGAGACCTGCTGCAGAGGAACCTGAAAGCTGGGCTGAGCGCCCCTGGGCAGGAAGGAGAGGAGTGGGGTAGGTCCCTACAAAAAGAGCAGAGCCCAGAAATACCTGCAGCTTATACTGTTCCATTGCATCCTCCAGGGCAGCCAGGAAATCACGGTTCTCCTCCTCCAGGCGTTCCACTTGCCTCTGCAACTTGGCCACTTGCTCATCTTTGATAGACTCACACTTCTTCTCAGTGTTCACCTGCTCCCCAAAATAAAAGAGAGGCAGCATCAGCATCTACCTTTGTCCTTCCCTTCCCATGCTGGACTCTGCAAGGACACAACAGCTCTGCAGACCCAGATTTTCCTGCGAAATACATCTCAGCTGCAGCTGAATCCAGTTTCTCCCTGCCTGCTGGGAGGACCATGTCCTTCTGCCTCCCTAGGGCCTCCTGGACAGGTTGCTTCTCCTCCCCTCCCTCTCCTGACCCTTCCATCATGCCGTGCTGGGGCTGCCGCGGCCACGAGACGAACCCAACCTCAGAGCTGTAACACCCCACCGTTACCTGGGCTTTTGCCAGCTTTGACCCTTGTGCCTCGGGGCCCTGGTCTTCCATGGAGGTGCTCTCGATGCCGCTATCCAGCCCGGCTGAGGTCAGCTCGCTCCTCTCGCTCTCCACCGCGCACAGCCACTCCTTGACGCGCAGGACCTGCTCCACGGTCAGGCTGCTGTCCTCCTGGAGCTCCGTGAGCAGCCGGTACGCGGCGTCGGTGCAGGTGCGGTAGTGGGCACACTCGGCCAGCAGCCGGGCCGTGGCGTCGGGCGCGCAGCGCTTGGCGCTGGCCGAGCGGTGGATGATGCGGGTCTCGGAGCGCTGCCGCTGCTCCAGCGCCTTCTGCAGGTTCTTTATCTGCAGGTGGAGCTCCTCGATGTGCTCCGTCTCCTTGCGGCAGTTCACCACCGCCTTGTTCTGGATGTTCTGAGCCCGGTTGGCGTAATTCAGCGTGTTGAGGCTCTCGTCGAAGTCAGAGGATGATGGGCTGACACAGGCTATCATCACGGTCTGGGCATTACCCCCGAGAGAGTCTTTCAGGATCCTAAGGAAGAGCACAGCGATTGAAATAGCGGAAATACAAAATAACACAGGAAACAGAATGTTTTCAACCCTTTTCAGAGGTTAAGCTGAAAGAAAATGATGTCCTTGCTCTGCAGTTGGCTTGGCACTAGTGAGGCAAGTGGAATCATTAAGCAGAGGATCGCCAGTTTGCACCATGGCAAGTTTCCATCCAAGTAACTCCTGAGCTTGGGAGCTCCCTGACTCTGTCATCACCGCTAGGTATGGGCTGCCAGGAGTCCTGCTGGAGACTGCAGGCCACCTGCTCGAGCTAAGAACTAACTGTGGACCATGAAACAAGCCTATTGTAAGCAGTTTTTACTCCCTGCCAAGCAGGAAGGGCAGGATAACCCACAGCAACACCTCATCTCAGCTTCGGCAGCATGACTCACGCAAGCCTCATCTTCTCCAGCACTGCAATGAGCTCGGCCTGCCATTTCTATCCTGGCCTCATTGCTCCTTGAGATTCCCTACATGAAAACCCGCAGAGAGGGCAGACCTGCTAACTGAGCCCGTGAGACGTGGGAGGTCCTGGTCCCAGCAGTACCTGGTGATTTTGGAGTCCCTGTACGGGATGTGGGTGGTCTTTCTCCGAGGATCTCCCAAGGCACTGATGACGTTGCCCAAGGCCAGGAGGCCGCAGTTGATCTGGATACTCTCCTTCAGCCTCTCCCCCGTGTTTCCCGTCTTCACAATTCGCTCTGAGCCCGCCAGGTCCACAAAATGAAACTTGGACACCAGGACCTGTCCGGCGGCGGGGACAGCAGGGGGGCGGTGGTGCAGGGGCAGCCGGCCAGCCCCACGCCGCTGCTCCATGGTCACCGTGAAGATGGTGTGCGAGCGGCTCGACTGCCTGTTGATGTGGGTGGCTCCCGTGTGCTTGGCTGTGTTCCCCATCTCCAGCAGGCTCAGCACCTCGTCCAGCCCTTCCACTTCGGACTCCTTCACGCCGCAGAGCACTGCAAAGCAAAGGCAGCTGTGGCTGGGAGGGACGGGCTGCCCGAGGATGCGGCTCCTCTGCACAGCGTGCTGCTCTCACCCTGCCCGTACTGGGCCTTGCCCAGACCAGCTTTCAGCACTAAGCACAGCAAACTGCTGCAGGAGACAAAGGGATGGAGGGAGAGGACCTGGCTCTGCCTTCATGGATAGATAACCCAGCTCTGGCCTACAGCATGGGGAGAAAAGGAGCCTGTGCACAGCCATACATACCAACGTTCCCCTTGTCATCCTCCCGGATCTGGATGTCTTTGCTGGCTGTATCCACCTGCAGCAAGTCCCGAAACTCCTCCTTGTACACTTCCAGGTAGGACACTCGGACCGTGTAGTCGATCAGGTCATTCTCATCGATGAGCCTGAAGGTCTCTGCCATGGCTCGTGGGATGATGCCCTGCTCATCTTCATTGATGGAAGCTGGCAAAGAGAGGCACAGGCTCATGGAGAGTAGGGAATGCCCAGGGAGCCCATGCTGGCTGGGGACAGAGCTGTGGTCAGAAGCCTGCCTGCAGCACACGTCAGCTAGAAAGGAGCAGCCTCACAACTCTCCCACAGCTCAGCCCTTGCAGCCTGGGTTAAACATCCCACAAGACCTCCGGGGCAAATCCTATCCCACTGCTGTGCTGGATTCCAGCAAAGCTGCTTGTTTCCAGTCCTTCCTCAAGAAGGAAAAAGCACCTCAGCATTTCAGGGAGTATCAAACACCATGCCTGCAGCTACAGTGTGCTGTCCTTTGAAGCCAGCATAACTCCACAACTTTTCCCAGCTCTGAGAAGTTGGGGTTTTTTTTCGGTGCTTGCAGCTTGCTTGTATCTGGCCACAGAACTCTGTTGTCTGAATTTTAAATACTTTTTTCTTTTGTCTCCAACAGCCATGTAAAATGGCAATTCTCAAATGGCAATTCCCAATGATAGCCTGAAATGGGAGACTAAAACCAGATGTAGATTAAAAGTATGAAACAATTTAGTGTTTACAAATGATGCAATTAACTAAAGATGACTGAAATATTTACAGTACATCCTCTGTAAGAAATCACAATGCCATTAAACCAGAATGAAAAAGTTTTCTCTTTCCCCATTTCCTTCATATAAAGAAACTAACAGGACTAACACTTGCAACCCTCCCTCTCCTTCAGATTTATTTCAGGACCCAGGACTATCACCACCACCTCCACAGCTGGTGGAGGACCAGGTCTTGTCACTTGTCCTGCAGTGTCCTACACACTGTGGTCTCAAAGGTGTCCATGGAGGTTGGCTACAGCGATATAGGTAGGGGGGAAGGAAAGGCTGCTGGGGGGTAGAATATGGGGGGCAGGGTTGGCTTGAGCTG
>VXBT01004785.1:77061-95925 GCA_013400235.1 Oriolus oriolus
GGGGAGAGCGGCCGGGGGGAGCGGGGGACGCTCGTGGGCTGCGGGAGTTGCGCGGCGGCTCCCCGGTGCTCCCGAGGAGCTCCGTCACTCGGGAGATGCTCCGTCACTCTTGGGATGCTTCACCGCTCACAAGGGACTCCATCCCTCGTGAGATGCTTCGTGACGTGCGAGGCAGCGCTCCGTTAATCGTGAGGCGTTCCGTCTCTGGCGAAACAAAGTTCCGCCACCCGTGAGGTGCTCCGCCAGTCACAAGGCACTCACATCTCTCATGAGCCGCTTCATCACTCACGTCTCTCATGAGCCGCTTCATCGCTGGCGAGACACCCCAGCACTCGTGACACTCCTCCCCTCCTCGCAGACATTCCCATGATCACCGTGGGGAAGGGACAAGGGGCTACGTGGCCCTGCCGAGGCACAAAGTGCTCGGGCTGGAGGCGTGGGCATCTCCCGGGATGCAGCTTGCGGAGCAGCTGGTGCAGACAGCTGGTGCTTCCCGGCCGCCCGCCGCGCTGGGGGCTGGCAGGGCCGGCTCAGCCACTGACGTATGTTCAGGACAATCTGAGCGATGACAAAGTTTTTCATCCGGCTGCCTGCAGTTCCCTCTGCACCGCCCCTGCGGCTGCGGGGAGGGGTATGGGCCTCGCGGGTCCCCTGGGTGCCGTGGGAAGCGCTGGGCTGTCGGCTGTGCCGAGCGGAGTTGTACGCGCGGCCGGCACTGCCGGAGGGGCACGGCCACGCTCGGCATGGGGCTCCGGCTCCCGCTGCGCCGCAGCACCAGCTTCACCCCCGACCACCCTGCCCTCCTGGAGGTGCCTGGCCCCACTGCCCTGAAGATGGAAGCGAACGTCCTTGTCATGGGAGCGGACAACGTGGGGAAATCAGGTGAGAACTGACCGTGAACTGGAACGGGGGGTTTCTAGGCTGCAAACTGCAGCAGTGTTTGGAGGGCGAGTGGCAGGGAGCAGCCCGTGGAGCAAATTCGAGAGACGGGGCTGAGCCCTGGGGTGCAGCTGTGATTCAAGGAGCACAGCCTTGTAGGCAGCCGGTGAATGACAAGGGAAGGTTTCTCGCACGGAGCTGCAGTTTGCAGATGCTCCGGGTCATGCTGATGTTTCGGTTCGTGCTGTGCCTCTCCTGCACTCACAGACCTGCTGGTGGCTGGGGGAAACTCAGAGGTCGTTCCTGCTTGTAGGAGTTTACAAGGGGATGGTGCCTTTCTCTGCTCTGGATTTAGGAAGGAGAATCCTCCAGGTTTGGGGTTATTCTGATGATTCCTGTCTTTCCCTCTGCAGCTCTGACCGTGCGTTTCCTGACCCGGCGCTTTATTGGAGAGTACGGAGACATGGGTGAGTGCCAGGCCAGGTCCAGGCCAGTTCCCAGTAGGGACTAGGGTCGAGAGACAGCCCTGCTTCTGCCTCTGGGATTTCATTGCAGCCCATCCTCTCCTGCCTTTCTCCAGAGCCTTTGCCTGCTCCCAGGGGCTCAGTGTTGTGTTTGTTCAGTGACCCATCTGTTTGCTCCAGAACTGCTTCTCTGGGATGCAAAAGGTCCAGGGTGGCAGCTGGTGACACCATGAAGATGACTATTTCTTTTTTCTTTTTGGGGGAGGCAGAATTCATCTACAGCCACAACCTGACTGTGGATGGCCGAGAGATTCTCTTCCACATCTGGGACGTCCCCAATTCCCAGGTGAGAGGGCTCCACTCCTATCACCCATTTCTACCCCAGGGACAAAAAAACCCTTTGCTGGAAGTTACCTATGGGGAGCCACAGGCTGGGAGGTCCAGTTGAGCAAAGCTCTCAAATAAGAGGCAACTGAATCCATCTCACCTGCCAAGCACGGGGCAGCAGTGTTGCTGACAGGGCAGCAATAGTTACCGTAGCCCATGGCCCTCTGGCTGAGGACACTGGAGCTGAAGCACTGATGCTAATACAGGACTGTGCTAAAGAAGTGGAAGTGCTGCTCTGAGGTCCCCACACTGTTACCACCTGCAGCCTGCAGTGCTTGGCAGCTGGGTGAGGGTTAGGGTGTGTTGCTGAAAGCTGAATTGTTCCCCCTTGGTGAGGTCTGCCAGGTGCTGCTCTGCCCTCCTCGGTACTCCTCTTTCTCTCTGCCCTTTTGCTGTTCTCTAGCTGTCCCTGTCCCAGTGGGCTCAGGACTGCCCTCTTCTAGCAGGCAGGCGTGGAGGGAGGGAGCCTGATGAAACAACCCTTCCTTTCCTCTTTCCCCAGGAGCAGGCAGAGGATGGCTCCTCAGAGGAGAAGCGAATCCAGTGGGCAGACAGCTTTGTCCTGGTCTACAGTATCTGCGACCGTGCCAGCTTCAACATCCTGCCCCTCAAAATCCAGTTCATCAAGGCAGCCAAGGAGGGGCAGAGCCAGGAGAAGGTGCCCATCGTCATTGTGGGCAACAAACGGGACCTGCACCACCAACGGGTGGTGTCCAGCGAGGAGGGGCGGCTCCTGGCCCTCTCTTTAGACTGTGGTTTCTATGAGGTCTCTGCAGCTGAGGCTTATCACGGGGCCCTCATGGTCTTCCATGGACTGGCCAAGCGCATCCCAGACACCAAGCTGGCCCTGAAGAAGGGTGCAGGGATCCGTGGCATCGTCAAGACCATGTCGGCTGTGTTTGCCCGTAAGCGAACGGACTCCCTGTGAGCCACTGCCCGGATGTTGCTGCTCTCTGTGCTGCCCAGCTGGGCCCAGCCTCCTCACTGGGTGCCCATGGAGACGGTGTGTGTCTTTCCATGAGCGTGATGGGTTCCTTGCTGTCCTCCCAGCATCAGGGTCTGGGTGTCCTGCCATGCACAGCCAGTGCAGCTGCGGGTTGTACTGTGTTACTCTTGCGTCTGCCGTGGGACAGTCTCACCTCTTTGCTGTACCAGCTTTTTAGGTGCCTCCTGCTTTTTCCTTCTGTCCTCCAACACCGGAAACCATGGGGTGATTTTGCCAAAGCTCCAGGCAGCAGCATCCCTAGCTCCTGCAGCAGGACTGCCAAGGCTGTCAGTGAGTAGGGAGGATATCCTGCTCTTGTACAGCACACGACTCTCTGTCTCTCCACTCCTGCCCTGGGATCCTTATTCCTGTTTAACACTCATCAGGATCCTCTTCAGTAACCCTGGAGTGCCCACGAGCTGGAGAGGAGGGGGTTTCTCCCCTGGGGAGGCACTGGTAGTTCCCCCGTCTGTATCACTGCGCGAGAGTGTCCCAGAGCCCACAGCACCAGCAGTCCTGGAGGATTTTGGTGAGGGCTGGTGCCTCCCATCCCCCCTGCCTTGCTTTTGAACAGTCGTGCTCGTGGCCCTCTCCCCCACAGCCTTTCAGCCATCGCAGCCGTTTCCCTTGTGCGGGCGAGCGCTGTACAGGCTGTGCCTGGGAAAAGCCAGGCACGGGGCTCGTTCCCAGCGTGGGGATCGCACCGCTGCGCCTTCCCAAGCCACTCCTTCTGTAAGGCTGCCTGTCCCCGGGGAGGAAAGGAGGTGGGGAAAGGGGTCTCTGGGCTCCTCGCTGAACCCTTCTGCTGCTGGGAGGTTTTTCCCTGCCTCTCCCTAACCCTTCCCTTTGTGCCCTGGGAAAGCAGTGTGTTGGAAGAGGGTTTGTGCGTGCTGTACGGACACTGATTTCTCTGCTGTGTTCTTCTGGAAATGCAATAAATCGTCTTTGGCAGGAAGCCCCGGCTCCTTGGAGCTGTGAGTTTGTACTTGGGGCATGGGAAGAGACACATACTGTGCTGGGCATGAGCACCCACTCTTCCTGTGGCAGCTACCCGCAGGGAATGCAACAGGATGTTTCCTGCACCCACTCCCTTGGCCCTGAGTTGGGGGTCTCACCCCACTCTGTTCCCTTGGTTGGGTGCCTCACTCCCATGAAGCAGCTGAGCAGACGGGGTGAGCGGCGGGCAGTTTATTGTGCAGGTTTGTTATTGCAGCAGATACAACAAGGTGTTGTGGGAAGCCAGGTGATCCTGTGGGAGAGGGGCTCCAGGAGCTCCACCTGTTCTCACCAGCCTTTTTCCTGACCCCACCATCCATCCCACCACCAGCTGGGAGGGAGGTGCCCAGGGCTTTCCCACTCATGAATCCTGCTGGTTGGCGGGGATCTTCAGCCCCTTCATGGAGGAGCAATCTGTGGCCAGGGATGGGCCCTGCGAGGGGGGATGGAGGGAGGAAGGATGGGGAAACTGGCTTGCTGTGGTGATATTTGACAGCTTTGCCATCCTCCCTGCTCTCTCTCAGTGCTGTTCTCAACGTGCAGCCCGTCTCAGTTCACTCTATCGGCTGAGCAGGGTCCAAGGTAGCCCAGCGCCAGCCCTGGCTGGTCCCTTTCTTCTGCTCTCATGGCTCTTTCCACATCTCCTTCACCTTTCTAGTCCCACCTTCCCCCACCTTCTCCTTCCAGTAGCAGGGCTTTTGGTTGCCTTCATTCCCCCATCCTGGCCTTGATGCACTCCAGAATATGCTATCCCACGGCCTGTCTACCGCTTTGAGCTCCTGTCCTGGAACAGGGGTGTGTGTGGGCAGCTGGCAGGGGCTCAGGCAAAGCGTGCTGAGGGGATTTGAGAGGGGCTGGGATGGGCTTGTCCCCCCGCTGGCTCAGTCCTTCTTGAAGACAGGACTGTAGCAGTTGCTGTAGTAGGCCCGGCTGTACATGGACTCGGGGCTGAAGCGATAGGAGCCCTCGCTCACCCGCCTGTTGTAGGGGGAGAAGGCGGATTTCCGCGGGAAGGGGTAGTCGGGATCGAAGGCAGGGCTGCGGTAGTAGTTGTGCCGCAGGAAGAGGGGGTCCTCGAGCCCCAGGAAGGACAGGGGGTGATGGCCGCGGTACAGCCGCCAGTCACTCCTCAGCTGGGATTTCTCCTCAGTGGAGGGGGCAGCAGGCTTGGTCTCCTCCTCCTCCTCCTTCTTCTCTTTCTTCTCCGTGTTGGTCTTGCTGCCCCTGGATGCTTCTTCTTCCTTCACTGACTGTCTGCGGAGCTGAGAGATGGGGTGAGCACCCAGCCAGGCCGTACCCACCTGCCAGCCCTGCTCCACCTGTGCTACACAGCCCCCCCCTTAAACTGGGGGAACCTCAGCATAAGCCAGTTTGCTCCCAGAGCTGAGGGGAGTGGGTGGCTTGCAGCCCTTGAGCAGCTGTAGTGGAGAAATGCTTCCAGGGGAACAACAGGCTGAGGTAAAGGAGAGGGGACAGAGTCTCAGCCTGAACTTTGACCTTCCCAGGAATGGGGCCACACCTCGGTTTGGGCATGAACTGTGTGAATGTGCCACCACTGTCTGACCTGTTTGTTCTGTTGGGGGCCTCGCTGTCATGGCTTGGGGGATGCTCAGGAGGAGGGTGGGACTGAGGTGTCTTCACGGCACCCCATCTCCCAGTCTGGTACCCCCTGACACTGCCTGGAGCTATGGGGTGCTCAGGGGAGGAGATAAAGCAAAATGGGGTTTGCTGGAGATGGACAGGGCCTGGCTGGGGACAAACTCACCGGCACGTAGCTGTACAGGGTGCCCAGCAGATGCTTCGGGGCGCTGACGAGGGTGCCCCCGAGAGCATCCACTGTCTCCATGGCCCTGGACAGCCTGCGGGGGGTGAAGAGGATCAAGCCCTCTGCTGCATCCCAGGCCACGGCTGGGACCTTCTTCACGCTGGAGATGCCGGAGGCGCAGGCGGTTTGCAGGTTGTGAGCCACGCTGCCCACCAGCCCGGGGTCCTGTCCCGCCTGCCCAGAGAAACCAGCTCAGCTCCCGGCCATGGCTTCTGCCCCACCGGCCCCTCCAGGCAGGACAGAGGTGGCCCTGGGTTCCCCATCCCCTTTGCAGCTCTAAGCCTGAGAGATTTCAGCTTGCTGCTCTGCAAAAGCCCCCGCAGCTCTTTGCGGCAGGGTCTCTCCCTGTCCCCGCCAGCTCCCCCTGCTCCGGGCCCCGGGGGACCCTCTGCTCGGGGCTGTGCTTCCGCTGCAGGCAGAGGCCAAGGGCACTGACCCCAACCTGCCGCTTCCCGTCCCCAGGTCCCAGCGGAGCCGAGGCTGGAGGCTGTTCCCAGGCCCACCGGCTCACACCACCCCTCGCTGCTGGGACCACGGCACGGGATTTGTCAGGGGTGTCCAGGGGCTCAGTAGGGAGTTTGGTGCTGACATCCCACAGCTCCAAAGGAGTTTTGAACATACAACCCAGGGTGACTTAGCCTGGCACAGAGGCTGCCCACAGCCCCCAGCTTTGGGAAATCAGGGAAGGGAACTGCTGGGGCTGCCCCACTGCCAACCCCTTCTTTCCTCCTCCAAGCTGCAGTTCAGGGTTGAGCAGGAATGGGGGCCTGGTCCCCAAAGGTGTGGGGGAACAGCCTCTCTGCTTGCATAGTCCATGGGTAGGAGGATGCTTTGGAGCATCCCCAGCTCACTGCTCTGCTTGTCTCCATACCTTGGTGTGATTTGTGTCTTTCTTCCCTGCCTTCTCCTGCTTCTGCTCCGGTGCCTTGCTCTGGCGCCGGCTCAGCCAGCCCGTGCTGCCCTGCCCATCACTGTGGCTCTGCGGGGCCGCGGGGACGCTCGGCTTGGCCAGGCTACCCTGCAAAGGGAGCAAAAAGCCACCGCTCAGAGGGAGCTGGCTGGTCCCATCCACTCCATCCTGCTCAGCCTGAGGGTTTCACAGGGGTGCGCAGGGAGCAGGGAGTTCATTTGTGCATCTGGGGAGAAGCCCTGAGGGCAGATGGGAGCTCTGGGATTTTGGCACAGACCAGTTGAGATGTTCCCACTGCAGCATGGGGTAGGAGAGGCACCTCCCTCTCCCCATCCCCTCTGGGTCTCTGCAGGGGCTTTTTGCTTTAGGAAGGATGTTATGGCAAGGCCATAAATCAACAATTGCACACTGGGAGCCTGCTAAAAATAGCTTGTCCTGCTAATGTGGTACATGGTTATGTGTGAACATCGCACAGGAACCGCCAGTCCCGGCTCGTCCTGCTGAGCAGGGGAAACGTACCCTGCTCGGATTTGCTCCAAGGAGCCTGAAATGCCTCGTCTGAAAGCAGAACCAGCTCCAAAGAGGACATGGGGGAGCGGGAACCCAGCAGGTGGGTTCTGGCACTCACCAGGATGGGGATCCAGGAGGCCAGCTCCTGCCCTTTGGTTTTGGCACGCTGGAGGCTTTGGGTGGTTTGCTGGTAGGCGCGGTGGGACACGGTGCTGACCAAAGCGCCGATCCGGCCCAGGGTGCTGGGAGCACTGGGAGCGCTGGGAACGCTGGGGGTGCTGGGAGTGCTGGGCTGCCGCTGGGAGACCTTTGGTGTTGACAGACGTTTCTTTTTGGGCTTCTTATCTAAAGGCAGAAGAGTACAGGCAGAAGAATGGGTGGGAGGGTTACACCCTGGTGGGACAACCCTCCTAGGCAGCCTTATGCCAAAACCCAGGGGCTGCCTCCTGCCCCACACACACCACAACTGAGGAGCCACCCAGCCAGTCATCACCAGACTCCCTCTGAGGAGATTTGGGCATCAGGACTACCTGCTTCTTCATCCTCCTCTGGCAGCAGATATTCCATCAGCTTCTCCAGCCCTCCCAGGGCCGTGTCGACCCCTGCAGCTGCCATCTGGGTCACCGAGTTCTTCCTCGTGTACTTGGCTGTCGTTTCCACAGTGCTCTTGGTGGCCTCATAGCCCTCTGCAGCCAGCTCGATGATCTTATCCACGGAGCTGCCAATGGTGCTCTTGGCACTTTGGAGGGGACAGGAGATGGTGTCCTTCAGTTCAGATGCGAGCTGTGGGCACAGAGATGGAGAACAGCCCCACTGGTGTGCTTGGGGTGGCATGGGACAGCCAGAGGGACCCGAGGGACCCCAGCCATGTCCATGCCAGCGAACAGCTCCAAGAGTGGCATAACAGCTCTCTCCAGCATGGGCTGGGGGTAGCTGGCAGAGATGGGACACAGGACATTGTCGACTTATATTTGTGAGCCCCAGCCATCCCTTAGGCTGCAGAAACCCTTGGAGGAGCCCTCACTTGGAGATGCTGCCTTGTTTCCCAGCCAGCAGCCCCTCACCACCCAGAAACAAGACAACAAGACTAGAGGAGATATGCCATGGGCCCTTCAGAGGGGCTGGGGGGTCCCAGGTTGTCCTGTGTTGGGCTTGTAAGGGAGACCCTCCCTCGCGGCCGAGGGTGAAAGAGCAGAGGATGGCTGCGAGCTGCTGAAGTTCTTTATTCCATAGTCCCATATTCTTCTGAAGGCAGAGTCCAAAGGAGATACATGGCAACAGCAGCAGCAGCAGCAAGCAAAACAGCAAGCAAAACAGTCTCTCTTCTTCTATAGCTTACGGAAGTAAGATATCTTTTTTAGCTTCTCTATATTAAACTTACGGAAGTAAGGATTATATTTGTTAATTAACCAATAAAACTAACACACGATTCTAGTTTTACCTTCTTAACCTATCCTGGCTTGGTTCTAACATTCATAAGTCTTACTCAAGTATTGCATAGGTATTACACTAATTTGCATGCATAGTTTCTATCAGTTTCTTATTTTTTATGTGAACACTCTATCTAAAAAATGTGAGCAGTGTAGTTCCATCTATGTTTTGTCTAAAGTAAAGAGATTCTGTGAAAGGGTAAAACTGCTGCAGTAAGAACTGTGTTTTAGGTCCCTTTGTTGCAGCTTTTCCAATGTTTAAAGCACTTAGCATATTTTTTTTACTAAAGGTTAAAGATCTATATTTCTATTTCACTTTGGTGTGACTTCATGCATCTCAGCTTTTCTAAAGGTATTGATTCAAACCCTATGCCTTGGCTTTCCTCTGGGCCAGAGTCCAGAGGATCTCTCACTCCAACAGTCCTGCCTGTGACTTACCTTGTCGACAGGGTACTGGAGGGCAGGGATCTTCTCCTCCAGGTGGTCCAAGCCCCGGCAAGCCAGGTTGTTGGCCACAGCGACTGCCTTGGGCAAAAGCATGGTAAGAAAAGCGCCTGGGCTGTGCCAGGCGCGTGCTTGTGCCAGCGCTGCCCCACCGGGGGAGGCTCTGCTGGGCCCCCCACCATGTCCCCCCCAGCATGTGGACTCACACTGCGGCTCCAGCCGGCGCACCACGGGCTCCACGCCCCACATGGCCAGGGCTCCGGCGCCCTGCACGCCGCGCTCGTACACCTCGCACACCGAGGCCATCAGCGGGTGGGACTCCTTGGTGCTGCTGTACTTGCGCTGCAGGGTCTCACAGGTCGAGCTCACCACGGGCAGCTGCAGGATCCTCTGCAGCACGTTCTCCTGCACAGGGCAGGTGGACACGGGTGAGCCAACAGCCCTTCCCTGAGGAGCGCCCCCGCTGCCCGCACACCGGTGGCTCTCGGTGGGTTGCAGCGACCAGAGGACCTCGGTTTGCACAGGAGGAGGAGGAGGAGGCCGTTTCTCGAGCCCCACTGAGGGTCTCCCAGGTACACTGTGTAAGGACAAGCAGGCTGGCTGCTGCCACTGAGGCAGCAGGGACACCACAGGCAGTGTCCCAAGGGAGACAGTCCCCACTCCTCCAATTGCCCGAGCACAACTACTTAGGTGCTCCCTCTGGCTTTCCACCCTGGTGGAAACCTCCATGACTGCTGGAGGTTTGGGGACTAAAGGGGGTACAGATGAAGGACAGGGATGTTGGCAGTTATCACTTAGTCCTTGCATCAGCTCAAGGTTAACTTTTTTTAATCTGAACTATTTGATTTCGAGCAAGCAAAAAGGTTTATCCTTCCCCTTTGATGATGCTCCATACTATTGCAGGTAAAGATCCATATACAAATAACACCGGGACACGTGGGACAGCGTGAGATGTGGCTGGTATTCATCCAGCGGAGTCAATACACACTACCTGGCCCCCTTGGCACATCTCTGCCCTCCTCTCTCTCCCTTTCTCTGCACCCACCTTGGCACTTCCATCCTGCAGAGCCTGAGTGTTCTTCACCGTCATCGTGGCGCATCCACCTGCAAAGCAAAGTTGGGAGCCGCAGACTCTGCCCGAAGGCAGGGCTGGGCTTGGGCTCCCCCCTCACTCCTGCACCCCCAAGCCCAGCAGCTGGGCTGACACACACCTCCCATGGGTGCAATGGACGTGGCGTTGCCCAACGCTTGACTTTTTACCAGTTAAACCATAAAACCAAAGCCTCTGTGCAGCCCTGCCCTGCTCATGTGCCTTAACACCCAAAGACAGAAAAAAATTAGTCAAGAGGCATCCAGTTAAGAGAAGTTATGCTTTGGGCAGGATAAAGAACGTGGGCAAAGCAAGCTCAGAGCAACAAGGATGCTAACAGATGTGCATGAGAATAGACTCTGGCTGAGAAGGGGTAAGAAGGAAGCACAGGAGCAGACAGAAGAGCGGTGGGTAGGGATGTGGTGAGATGTCCTGCTGAGGTCAGCATCCCACTCGCACACATCTGCAGCTCGTAAATGCCAACACTCATTCCTGTGAAGACACAGCTCCAGCTCCCAGCCCCAGCACAGACCCCCTTTTCTAGGCAGCAGATGAAATTCTGGAAATCTAGAGAGAATGGACGATCCCTGCTCTCACTCCCTGGTCCCACAGAAGCTAGCCCGGAGCACCCAGTGGGCACAGGCTACTCACCGAGGGCCAGCCTGTCCCCAGCAGAGCAGGAGCAGAGAGCGGTGTCTGCACCGTCCCTTCACCCGGGCGCTGTGGGGGTGATGCACCGTGCTCTGGCCACTACCACCGCCACGAGGCCCCACCTCCCAGCTGCGTGGGCTCGGGAGCTGACGGGTTGCGGTGGAAACGGGCCAAGGAGCTCCCTGAAACCACCGTAATTGGGAACAGATGACGGCAGAAAATCCCCTTTGTCGCCTTCCCTGCTGAAATGCCGCGGGGTTTAACACAACTCCTTCCACAGAAGATGAGAAGAAGCTGCCCTTGGACCTCACCACCTCAAAAGCAACAGATCATGAGCAGACAGGGAGAAGGGGAAGAATCAGGCAGGGTTTCCTAATAGATTAAAACTTTCACATGTTTCCATAAGCCCTGTTATGCCTCATGATGGACCAGGATCCGATCCTGCTGGGAAACCTAACACAGACCAAGAACATGATTTCTCCCCAGGAGAGTTTACTAGGCACAAGAAGAAGGCAGATGTGGGGGGACATATTCTGTTTGAAACAATCTGGTTTGGCCAGGTTTGCAATTTCTAAGGTGATTCATGAGGCTTTTGGTGAGGAGGCTTTAGCTGAGGGTCAGGGCAGACACTACATTAGGAAAGCTTTAGGCATTTGGGGTAGATGTAGAAAAAGATCAGTTTGGAAGTGATCTCTGGAGATCACCTCATTCAGCTCTTGCTCAAAGCAGGGCTACCCTCAAAGCCAGATCAGGCTGCTCGAGGTCTTGTCCAGTCTTAAAAACTTCCAGGGATAAGATTCCCCTCTCTTTGGGGCCCAGTTCCTGTGCTAACCACACTAATGGTTAAACTATTTTTTTCCTTATGTCCAGCTGGAATTTTCTTTGTTGCAATTTGTGCCTGACATCTCCTATCCTTGCTCTGTGCACCTCTGAGCAGTTTGTGCCCCAGCTGGTGTTGGTGCAGCACGTGTTCCATGCCCCTAAATGCCTCACCCTCTCAGTGATGCTCTGCTGGACACTAGTCAAGATCTCTCCTGTGATGGTGGGACAAAAACAGGACACGGTTCCCCAAATGGGGACTCACAAATGCTTTGTAGAGGAACAGCTGCCCTCCTTGAGCTGCCAGCAATGCTCTCACTAAAACGCTGCTCTTCCATGGCCTCACTGCACAGGAGGCACACTGAGGACTCACACCATCATTAACAGACCCATTTGTGGTACTGACTGAAAAAAAGACCACACCACCTGTAAGGGACCATGCCAGGTCTTGGTTATTGACTCTGGATGAGCCACACTGATGAGGACAGTGTGGTGGAAAGAGGACAAATGCCAGAGGACAAGGCAATAATCAGGGGGATCGGTGAGGATGAGTGGTCCAGGGCGGCTGTCTGTCCTGGACCAGCTGGCACAAGGCAGGGAGACCCTTGGCACACGGCTCACAGTGCCTGCAGCTGCCCAGCACTCCCGTGCAGGACACGGAGGTGAGCGCCCAACACATCTCCATGGCTCCCTGCTTGTGGCTGCACTGCTCGTACTCGGGGGTGGGAGGCTTCCCTGGGGCATGGGAAAGCCACAGATGGCAGGAAAATACCCCCTTTCCTTCCCAAAGAGCCCAGAGTCCCAGCCCAGGGCTGTGCCTGCCTTGCTGGCTGGGTACAGAGGCACATGAATGTGCTGGGCTGCCTCCAGCTGGGTGCTGGGGTCAGTCACTGCCCTTGAGACAGAGGGACAAAGGGCTCCAGCCTGCTTAAAAGTTCTCTGTTTTGGCACTGAGAGTTTTTCCAGCCCCGCTGGCCTGGCTAAAAGTGCAGAGGGCACAGCAACCTCTCCTCTGCCTTGGCTGGAGTCAGGAGCCAACACAGCCTTTGCCCTACAAACGCCTGTGCTCGTCCCCTCCCCTTCCTCTGGGGCAAAGGCTGTGCCAGCCCCGGCTCTGCAGGGCAAAGGTACCACGGCCTCCCTGCCCCACCACTCCAGCTCTCTCCAGCAACACTTCCTGTGCTCCTGCAGGCAATGCTCAGAGCTCACACTATCCGCAGGGTGCAGGGAAGCAGTTCCACACTCCTGTCTGCTCTGTACTCACTTATACACCACGGTGAGGGCATGAGCCAGATCCCCAAAGCCCTGCAAGGCACCTTCTCACTTCGGTCTGGGACAGGGATCTGATTCCTTTCTGTGCAGGATCAGCAACCCCATAACCACTGCTGACAGATGCCTGCCCAGTTTCTTTTAAGGACTGCCCTCCTGGGCAACCTATTTAGATTTTTATTTTACTTGCAGTTCAAAAGAAGGGTGATTTAATTCTTTGTGGCAATATAAAAGTATTACCTCTTGGATTTAGAGATCGATTTATTGTTTAGCTCTTGGCAGAAAAGCTTTTAGACGCTTGAAGACTACTCACGCCCTCCCCCAGTCACACTTCCTCTCCAGAACCACTTCATTTGGTATCTCCCTGGAGATGCTGGTTTTTAACCTTTGACTGCTCTTGATGCTCACCTGGGAATCCCCAATGCCTCACATATTCCTTGAAATGTCATGCCAAGCACAGTGTTGATGTTAGGAAGGCCTTGTCTGTAAGCAGAGGAGAAGATGACCACTCTCCTACTGTTTCCATTACAAAATGTGTAGGAGGCCACTGATCCAGAAGGAAACTCTTGCCAAAGCATTCCTGAATGCCATGCTTTATACTTTGTTCAGGAGCTGACATTTTGGAGCTTCCAAGTTTGCAAGACTCTCACTGCAGGGGGTAGGAGCCAACAGTGAGCTCAGTTTAATGGTTATCCTGGCTCCATCCCTTGCCACCTCTGCTGGAGATGTTACCCTTTGTTCCCTCCCTGAACTTTGTCATTAAACCATGACCATCCAAATGAAAGGCTGTTTATAAGATGCAGTTTCACCTGATACTCGTGTATTTCTTTATGTTTTTTGCAGCTGAAATGGTGATTCTAAACCAGCTGGATGAATGTGGCTGCCAGTTGGCTGCTGCAAAAGGAAAGCTCCAGCACCCAGCCACAGGCACTGCCTCTTTAACAGTGTCACCCTTCATAAAATTCAGAGATGGGAGGAATCCTCCCTCCTTCAGCACCTCTTCACACCTCCTTCTAAGTTATACACAGACACAGTGTCACACTCATCAGTTTATTGCTCAGGTTCAAACATCTTGCTCTTACTCCAACTGCCGCATTAGAAACAGATACAAAAAAAGGCACTAAAAGGATATTCTCCATATGATCATGATCCTATGGCTTCAGTCGCATTACGTTAAGGTACCTTAAATCACCAGCCTCCAGCTGGGGAGCAGAAGGCAAATATTAGTGCTGAACATCCAGTAAACAGAGGTACTCCTGCATGTTCCATGGAGAAGGGGACAGGTAGGGCTGAGGCAGGCTGAGAACTCACACCCATCTCTCCACTTTAAGGCTGTACCTGCTAATCCACACCAGGCCCTACCCGAGAGACATCAGGGCCTGGCTCAGGGCTGTGCACAGCGTTTGCCTGCAGGGCACAGGGAGGTGGAGACTGGGCTACATCACTGTATCAATGGCTTTCCCTGCAAAGTGTGTGAGAGAGAGAAAGCAGTTTGCAAACCAGTGAAAGCATTTTGTGAAGTATTTTTGCATCTGAGAGCTCCCCTGAGTGGGATTGAAAACACATTTTTTGCAATAAGATGGAATTCTGTAGACAAAAGGTGGTCAAACATCCACGGTCAGGTCATCAAGACTCCTCTTCCTTTCTTCCAGGGGTTGCTACACACTGAGATAATGATCAAATCTGACCAAGGGAGGGATGGGTTCCATGCTGCCAGGAGATGAAAGACAAATGGAGAATGAAACAAAAAATTTCCATTGTTATAAAAGAGAGGAAGCCTAGAATATAACATATCCCACACACAATGCTCCATTTTGGCCTGAACTGCCAGTATGATCTACTTTTAATGCTACTCATTTCCATGTTAAAAAGAAGAGCTGCTGAAGGCCACATCTGGTCTTCAAACACATTTAATTATCCTGTCCAGCAACCTCTTTCTTTTCAAACACTTCACTGGCAGGCTATCACTTCATATTCAAACTGGAAGTAATTCCAAGCTCAACCACAAACTGGAGCACTGCCTCACCTGCCTATTTAATTCCATATCCTTTGCCTTTTAATAAAGGAGACCCACACCTTTTAATTTTCTGGTTTTAGATAGCATCAGAAATAATAAGAGAGCACCTTGGTCCGGGTTAGTCTGTTCACATCTCCTTGACAGATTAAACACGGAGATCTCACACCAGGAAGCAGCAGAACACACAGGCCTAACTCTGATGAAGAAAAATGTTAAATTTGTCTCCTACATAATGTGCAGTTTTGTCTCAGATGGTGTCAAACTGGTACTCTGCAAAGTCAGGAGCAGCAAAAACTGCGTGCCATGCTAGATAGCTGGACACAGCATTTCCCTTTAATCCCAGTCACACTGCCAGCCATCAGTGCCAGTGAGGTCAGTGATGGATGAACAATAACGCAGTTGCAGGGCAAACATGAGGCATTTTCAAATGGCTGAACCCATTCAGCCAGCGAGGGAACACACAAGCAATCTTGTGGTCATGGGCAGGGAGGATAGGGAGCACCAGAGAGGAAAATCTAAACCATGAATGCCCAAACCCAGTAGAAAGCTTTTCTTCTCGCAGGGCATTCTGATACTATCATGACCAAATCCATCCTCTTCCCTCCTGGAGCTTACACAACTAGAAACACGTCCTTGCAGTTTTTCTGACTCAGTGAGCTCTGAGCCAGGCTCCTCTCCTTAACTGCAGGTTCCAAACTCCTCATTATACTGGAATTTTTCATGTAAAATTAAGAGAGAAAAACAAGGTCCTTATCACAATATGATTAATGGAAAATTGTTGTGCTTGCAGTTACAGGGGTTTGGGAGTTAATGTGCTGTCCTGCACCAAAGCCCTCAGCCGTGGCTTGCTGGAGCAGTCAGAGTCACTGGCCAACAGTCCTTGGCTCACAGTATCAAAGGAAATGAAGAAAGTGCAGATTTCTTGGGACAGGAGTTGGCACTCACTAGACTACAGCTCCAGCATCACCAGTGCACACCACAGAGATCTCCAGGTGCACTCAGAGAGTGCCTGCAGGACACAGGATCCACTAACCCAAACCCATCAGAACACTCATCCCTGACTTCAGGCCATTCTAACTGCAGCTCCTAACCTCCCTTAGTCCACTCTAGACAATCTGACTGTAGGGACCTTGGGTAAGTGAATTAAGGCTTTCCAGTGTAAACATGATTAGTCATGAGTCATACACAGTTGCCTTTGCAGCTATTTCACAACCCTGTATTAAAATAAAATAGTATTTTCTTATCTAGCAGCCAAGTTCCAAGTCCTCTTTCTGTTCGTGAAATATTACTCGGCCTTTTCCTGTCTCCACTCCATCAGGGAGTGTGTCATGGCACCAAACTCATCTGCAAAGGCACAAGGAAGGAAAAAGGGCAGAATTCACTTATTCAGAGGACAAAATTAATCTTGAGGTTATTGCAAGACATGTTCATTCAAAAGTGCCATATGAAGATAAAAATCTATCAGAAGATCAAAGCTGCAGCCTCATACTATGCAGCTCCTTTTATGTCACTGTTTCAGCTTCAGATGTGGGCTCGCTAATGTGAGGATCCCCACCAGGGAGGAGAGGAGGCCACAGAAACCAATCACTCCTGGATTGGTTCTGTAGATTCCCAGCGTGTCCAAAGGGCCTGAAAGATCACAGAGGTTCTTCACCAAGTCCAGCAGCAAAGGAGGATTCCTTTTCAGTATCTGAAAGAGCTGGCAGAGAAAACCATGCGCACCATCACTTTTCCCACCGTTCAGCTCCTCGCTGCGTTTCTGCCAGCAGGAATTCTCCTTTGCCTTTTCTTCCAGAGCAGCGAGTTCCAGCCTCCAGGAGATCTCATACCAGTCCCTGGCCAGATTCATCAGGAGTGAGTAGTAGTAGCACCTGGTAGCCCAGTTTTGCCACTTGGGTTTGTCGATGTCCTGCTGGAGCCCGACGCTCCTGAGCCACAGCACGGCGTCGCACACGAAGTACAGGGCCCGGCTGAGGTGCGAGGCCGTGAGGCAGAAGCGAGGAACCACCTCTGGCAGCTCTGCAGCTCTCCTGGCTGCCACCAAGGCGTGCACCACGTTGCCCAGTCTGAACACTGCAAGAAACCCCACAAAGGTTAGCACGGCCCGGCCTCACGCGGAACTTGGCCTGCCACCGTCCGCGTGTACTTTCACAAAACCGAGATGGCTTTGGGCGTTTGTATGCTTAAGCACTCGACAGAATTAGTGAGGAAAGGGGTGAAATCATCTCAGTTCTGTGTTAGCACCGCCAGCCCAGGACCTACACACGTGTTTTGTCAATAGGCAGGGTTTGCAGCCTCTCCTGCCACTCTGTTCTTGCACCTGGGTGCCCTCTGGACCAGTACCACCCTCAGCTCTGCAGGAGTCAGTGCCAGCAAATAAAGAACACAAACAGACCCTCTAATTTCAGCTGTACACCTCGCTGGATTTCACCTGACTCTGTGGACAGAAGATGTTACTGCATTAATCCTATTGCAACCATGAGCTGCAGCTTTCCTAAGTGTCCGTGAAAGCCGGCGATTCACGTGCTGAGCACAGAGACCAAAGTCCCTCCTCAGCCATGAATCTGTCAGAGGGACTTGCAGCTCCCTGCAAACTGTGTGGAACAGTGTATTCCATTCGAAGCCACAACATATGGCAAACCTGATTTCACCTGCTGCACAGTTTGGGTTTTGGCCCCTGAATGTTAATACAGCATTATTCAAAACACTTTTTACACCCTGCTGCCCTCTCACAGTGACAGCTGTTGGCAGCACCCAAGCCTGGTGGAACTACAAGAGCCCTGAATTTAGGCCTGATGTCTATGAGTGATTTGTTTAGCAGAAGCATGAGAACTATGGCTATGCTGATAAACCAACTGGCCTCCCCACTAGAAATTACCATACTCTGGAGCTAGTGGAATAATAAACAAATCCGTGGCACTACGATAGATTAAAATATTTGTCTCATACTGTTGCAGTTGTTCCAGGATTGAGCAATTGACAAGTGGGTGGAAGATCAAGCTGAAAACAAGTGATACAAACACAGTAACAGCGTAACCATCGTGGATGCAACCGTGACACAGAATGGAGCGATGCAAATGCTCAGGCTGTGCGAGAAGCGTGGAAGGGTATGGGATTTAGTAGGGTATAAATGCTAAAGAAAATTAATATGTTAAGTAGGACATAAAAGCCATATTGAAAGATGGTCCTTCCAAAGTGATTTTTTTTGGATGATGATCTTTTAACGCGGGGCTGTCTCGACCCATCAGCTGGAAGGACTAATGAGCACACAGTGAGCCAGCCTTGCCTCGTAACCCTGCTCTGTCCTTGAACAGAGATGACAGCTTGGCCTCTACAGCAACAGCTGACTGTTAACTTATTCCTCTCATCCTTCCAGCAGTAATTCCAATTATCTAACCGGAGAGGAGGCTGAGGAAGTAACAAAAGTCTATTTTGCCCTACCTAGCCTGGCAAGCCATGGCAGGGATAAGGTCTATTGATAATTTTGTAAATATACTAAAAGAGGTTTTGTGGCTTAAGGTAGGTTAACTACAGAAAACACAAGGCCAGGAGCTGTTTTACTGGAAGGAGCAAGTTAAGAAGGTCTTATCCCTCTAGACACCGGGTACTTACTTTTCCGGCCAGAGCTCATGCTAGATTCCAACTGCTTGAGTTTCATTACCAGCTTCTTTTTATCGGCTTTATTCTCTATTAAATAGCTAAGTAACATGCATGTGTATTGAGTGGCTCTGGAAGGGAAAAAACGAGAGGGGGACACAGGTGAGACACAAGACAATCACAGGATGGCAGCAGCAGCAGGACAGGTTTATTTCACAGAATCACAGAATTGTCAGGGTTGGAAGGGACCTCTGGAGACCATCCAGTCCAAGCCCACTGTCAAGGCAGGATCACCTGGAGCGGGTGACACAGGGGGGTTTGGAATGCCTCCAGAGAGGGAGACTGCAGCACCTCCCCGGGCAGCTGCTCCAGGGCTCTGCCGCCCGCAAATATAAAGAAGCTCTTCCTCATGCTGAGGTGAAACTTCTTGTGGTTTAGTTCACGGCCATTGCTCCTCGTCCTGTCGCTGAGCACCGCGGAAGGGTCTGGCACTGTGCTCTGACCCCCGCCTGCGGAGCGCAAGGTGCCCCCGGCCCGCGCCGCGCCGGGGCCGGGCCGTGCGCGGGGCCGGGGCCGCGGCCCGCCGGGACC
>VXBT01004785.1:96145-296007 GCA_013400235.1 Oriolus oriolus
GGCGGCGGTGTCACCCCTAAAGGCTTCCCCCGCGCCGGGGCCGCCGGCCGTGCCTGCGGCGGATCCTGCCGGGAGAGCCGGAGGAGCCCGGCCCGGCCCCTCGGCCCCCGGCCCCGCTCCGAGGTCAGGCTGCTGTGAGGGGTGGCGGCGGTGGGGGTGGGTCCGCGTGAGCACGGCCCCGCCGCGGAGGTGAAGCTCAAAACCAGCTGGTGTGTTGGAAATGAAGTATAAAACTTCCAGCGGGAACGCCGGCTTTCAAAGTTAATTGTCGGGATTTCACCCGGGCCGAATAAGTCCGTTAATGAAGAACAAGCTCATATTTTTGAATGCTTTGTCACAATTCTTACACAAGCTCGTGACAGAGTTTTTAGGCTCCCTTTCCCTGGGTGCAGCCTGCAAATCCCTGTGTGGCTGAGATCCCCAGAGCAGGACAAAACCTCCGGGTAACAGACGTGATACAAGGAGAAACGAGCTGTATGGAACAGGGTTGTTCTGGCTATCAATACTGAGAGGAACCCCCCTTAGACACCATTAATCCTCTCTTCCCCCATTACCTCATGAAAGAAGGTATTGAAGGACCCTTCCTTCTTCTGCATCCAGGGCGATTCCTGCATCCGTGGTGCGTTTTGCATCTGGAAGGGGAGAACCATGGCTGTGAATACACGGAAGCATCCCCTGGGGATTCCCCCGCCGTCTGAAAAGGACTGGCCAAAGGATGAGGAAGATTTCTTCCTGCTGGATCCTGATCGAGAGCGTGATGCATTGCCGCAGCCCTTCAGGATGATCAACAAACTGGTGATGCAGGTTTTTGAGAGTGCTATGGAAATCATTGAAAGAAGGGAGATGCTCCAAGAAGCACAAAAACGAAAGGTCCAGCCCGAAAAGTGCTTTCCTACAGCTGAATTCCAGGTACAAAGCCTCTCACAGCAGACAGCATTAACCACCGCAGCAGATTTTGTCGCTCCTCTGGTTCACGACCTCCCTCAGAATCCACCACCATCTCACTGGTTCGCTTTAAAAGCCTGCAGCTTCTGAGCTGGTCTGACAGGTTCTGCTTCCCACTCAACTATCACACCTCTCTGAAAAAGAGAGAAGCAGGTATTAAACACTAAATTCACCTTCTGCTTCCCAGGCTGGCTCCACCCTTGCTTGCTGAGGAGAAGGTAATTAGCCCGTAGCACACAAGTGGGCAAGCTCAGCTCTGTGTTGTGGGGAATACTCCACAGGGAGCACCGTGAGCAGAATGACAGTGCTGCCTTCCCCATGATTGTGTGGGGGTGTCCAGGAGGATACACTGGTGTCTGCTGGTGTTCTGTGGTTGCCCTGGGGGAGTTCAGCATCCCATCACAGCTCTGTGCTAGAGTGGAAGGGCTGAGTGCTCCTGAGTTCCTGGCCTTTAAAGCCCCTTCTGTTTGTGGGAAGGGGAAAGGTGGGAGAAAACTTTCTCATTCCTAACACAGACCAGTCTCTGACAGAGATGAGAGATCCTCCCCTGCTCTTCTGGGGAAAGAATGTGTCAAGGTTTTTCCCTTGTAGAATAAATCAGCATTTTCTGGTGAAAAGGCCAGGAACATACAATTAATATGGCTGAGGTATCCTCCACTGAGAAGGCAGTCAGGCACACTCACCTTTTCTGTTTCTTGGTAGGTAACTGAAAGAGCCAATTGCCTTGCAGTGTCTGGAAAATACGTCTTTGTCGGTCTGTCTGAGGGCCTGGCTGCCTTCAACACGTGTGACTTCAAGGATGTCTGTGCTTGGGATGCAGCCAAGACAGAGATCTGCGCCATCCGTGCCTTGGATTTGGGGAACGAGTGCCACGTCCTGCTTGCTGTGGATGAAATGGGTCAGTGTGACGAGGATTTCCTTGCCCTGGCTGGGGATAGCTGTGCTCTGGAGCTGAACTGGCTGCTGCACCACAGAAGTGTGCTGGATCAGGAGGAACATTAGGGTGGCTGGCAGGTTTCCTAGAAAGCCCTGCAAAGAGGGCGTTAGATAGCTAACAGATTGTAGGGTGACAGGGTGGCCCTAGGGCCTTGTGATTAGCAGAGGGTGTGGGTTTGGTGGCCTCTCTGGAGCAGCAGAGGCAGGTGCAGAGCTGAGGATGAAGCACAGTAAAATTTAGGAACATTTTGGGCTGGACAGAAAGAACTGTTTCTCGGTATGACCTCCTGCCTGTGACCTGTTCCTGCACCTGTAAGAGTTTGTTGGTTCATCTGAAACTCATCAGTTGTGGTGGAAACACTTTTCAGACTGGCTTATCCATCTCTGTGCACAATCAAAATGTTTACTGGTGCTGGCATAAGGAAGCCAGCAAAAGTTCAGTGCTGGAAACAGTGGGATATTATTCCTTGGGCCCAGGAAATAATGCTCACTCTCCTGCACATGTTGTGACAGCCATCTCCCAGGAGCACGGCTAACACTCACTCACTTTTCTCTCCCTCCTCCTGATACTTCTGTATTTCTGTTTCAGGGCTGGTCTGGCTCTTCTGCTTCCACAAGGAAAGCTTCCTGCTCGTTAAAATCCTGAATGAAGTGGTAAGTACTGAGCTAATTCCACAGACACTGGGCACGGGCTGGGAAGTAATCAATCACGAGGAGTACTAATTGCCCTCAGAAATGCATTCGTAGGCAGCAGCACTCCTAGACTGCTGCCCAATATTTATTCTTGCTCTTCCAACAATCTGCCTGGCCTTCAGCCTGTTGAGAACTGTGTAAGGCCGTGGAGCTCTCTGAATCAGTGATCTTGCTTTGATGCCAGCCTCGTTTCTCCTTGGCAGGAGGATGTCAGCCAGCGAAGCACTTGCCTGGAGGAGGTGCTGTCCAGCGGAGGTGATTATGCAGGAATCCTGCTGCAAGGCAAGTGCAGGGACCTGCTGTGTTTGGACACCCTTGTGGTCTAACAGAGGGGCAGCAGCAATGTTTTTGAAATGCTGCAGGCGGTCTGGGTACCCAGGGATCGTGTTTTAACCTTCCCAGCTCCTCCTCCAGCTTAGAGAGCTGCCCCTGCCCGCTCCCTGTCCCCTCTTTGGTGTGGATCAGGACTGATCCCACAAGTGAGCTGTCTGGAACGGGTCAATGCAGTCCCCAGCTCCCAGGAGGCTCGGTGAAAGCAGGTTCCCCTCTCTCCAGAAATACCAATCTCAGTTCCTCCTCTGGTTTGCTATGGCTCGCTTTTACACTGGAAAGATGTAGACCTGAAGAATTTTCTCTGCAAGCACAGGCCACAGAGCATCGAGAACCTCTAAAAACGCTACAAGAAACTCCTTGCTACAACATTTTGCTGTTGCATGGCAGCTGAATCTGTGGCAGGCAGGTTTTCTGGCCCCATGTTTGGTGGAATCTGCCTGGACACATGCTGAGAATGAGACACGTAGCATCCACAGAGAACTAATGTCAGACCATGTCTCATTTTCTACTTTCTACTCTACTACTCAGAGGCTACAAGTCAGATTCTTGGCTGAGCAGCTTCATGGAGTTTCCTTGGTGGATGTGGGACCTTGAGGAGCTGAGCTGGAGGCTGAGATGTCAGTCTCAGTCAGGCATGTCAAGCCTTAAGTGGGAGGAGAGGTGGGCTGCATGGAGTTCACAGAGATCTTTAGATTTCAAAAAATGCACAGATCTGTTTATAAGAATATAAGATAACAGAGGCTGCTTGCCTGAAAGACCTTTTCTCCTCATTTCCAATTGCTTAACGTGGTTTCCCAATGCAGACAGCACAAAAGCTTGGCTGGAGATCTACCAGTTGCCTAAGGATTCCTGGCTGACAGAGATGGAAAAGAATGCAGGAGCTGCAGAAGGGCTGGCTTGCAGCGAGAGGGGGTCAAGCTGCTTATCGAAGGTACAAAACAGCTCCCTCTCCCTCTGTGCTATTTTCTCTTACACCTTTTTGCCCACAGGTCTTCCCCCAAGCCTTGCTGCTGCAGACAGTGACAACAAGACACAGCCTCAACACTCCTATTGGCCCAAGGGGATGGTGTGTGTGTGTCTCTGCAGCTGCTGCAGCCACCCACCCCACATTTCATAAGGCCTCTGTGCTATTGGGACATGTTTACTCTCCCAAAACAGGCTTTCCAAAGAGATTTCCCTGGTCCCAGGGTTAGTGTTCCTGCTGCCCCTCCCTGAAACTGGCAGCTCATTTCTCAGCAGTATTGCTCCATCTGATGGGGCCCTGTGTAAGGGTATTCCCACAGGGCTTCTCCCTTATGTCACTGGGGGAAGGGGAAGAGGACTGGGAATCAGGCAGGATGCCTCTGTTTGGGAGTCTGGCCCTGAGGAGGGGTTTGTGTTTTAGATTACATGCAAGAGGAGCCTGGTGGGGTCACAGCCTCACCCACCTGAGCAGGGCAGAGTCTCTGCCTGTGTGCACTAACCACTGTCACCTCTGGTTCTTTGGCAGAAAACGCAGGAGCTGCTTGGGGAGGGTTCTGCAGAGATGGTCACTGGCCTCAGTGACTGCCCTGAGCTGTCACAGGGAATTTTAAGTGCTGAGTCAGTGCTTAACCCTCCCCTTTCTCACGTTCACCCTGCTGGATTTCACCTCTCAGCACACAGACACCTCCTGCCCAGCACTAACCCCTCGTGACAATTGCCTCCTAACTCCTCTTCCTTCAGCAAAGACTTTCCTGGACTTCCAAGAGGGAACTGCTTCTCAGTCTTGTCTTTAGGGCAAACACTTAACTTAGCCAAGCCAAACCCAAACACTCAGGCATTCCCTCTTTGCTGGTTCCATGTAAACTCTCCAAGTTCCTGCCCCTTTCTTCTCAGACATGGCTGATCATCAAGCCAGACCTTTCTGTTTGGCCTGGTGTCAATGTGTGTGGGGTGGTGGTGCTGGGCATACACTGGTGTTGCCCCCCTGTTACAATTTTCTATTCCCAGCCAAGCATATATGTGACCTCCTCCAGTTCTGGGCTCTGTGAAATAAAATCTGGTTCTTGCTTTCAGCAGACACTCTTCAACCTTTAGTCCTGCTTCTTTTTTTTTTTTTTTTAATCCTTTTCTTTTTTTCCCCTTTCTTTTCTGAGCATTGCTGTGACTCACACAGGCCTGTGCTGCAATAGGAATAATTCAGAGATGGTACAAAGACAGGAGTCTGGGAAGGACATCCTTAGTAATGTAGTTGAGAAAGTAGGGACCCCCCCCTCAAGCTTCTGTATTTGGGCCTGAAGAATGAGCCTAAACCCATTATCTCCCAGACAGTGCCAGCCAACCTTTGCATACACAAAGGAGTCTTTCCTAAATTCTTTAGGAAGCATTTGATTCCCATGGAGAGATGAAAACTCATCAATGTGGCACACAACACAGCTCTCAGGCAGGCACTTTTCTGTTGCAGGAGCTTCCTGTGTCTGCAATCCAAGCTGATGTAGAGCTGGATCTCCCAGTGCTGCTGCTGACAGTGAGGCCACCCAAACCCATTACAGGTCAGGACTGATTCTGTATGTGCAGCCTGCAGCCCGTTTCAGGTGGCAAAGGGATCATGGCCCCTATAAACACAGTAATGTGCTCCCTGGTCCTTTCCTGTCTTTCTAGTTCCATGTAATCCTGTTATGGGAGTTGTTTCCTACCAGACCATCTCACATGTCACCTCTGCCAGCACAAAATACTTCAGAGTGTCTCAGAGCAAGTGTCATTACACCCTTGGCTTCAGTGTCATTGGAGAGGGAGGAGGCTGCTTCCTAGATCCTAGCAGCACCCCTAGTTCATCACTCTGAGTCCTGCATTTACAGAAAAATGCCAAGGATGGGGAGGGGACAGACTTTGTGCTGGGAAAATGCCACAGAAAGGCAAGGTGAGCGGGATACTCAGAAGTCTTGCCCTAATCCCTGCCTTCAAATACTGGAAAATGGACGAGTGATGTGGAAAGTGTGTCCTGCTTCAAGACAATGCCAGCCCCAAACACCTCCATGGTGCCTGCTTCTCCAGGGCTGTGCCTTTTCCCTTTGTGTTCCCAATCCAGGCACTAGTTTTAAAGGCCCTTTGGATGCCTTGAAGGAAGTGGATGATGACAGCATGCTTGGCTTGGGGTACAACCACCTCATCAAGGATTCCCAGTGGGAGCTGCAGGAAGCAATCTTCTGTAGCACTTACCGGGAGTATCTGGAGGCTGAGGGCATGACCAAGGAGGAGATCCCCAGGTGAGTGGGAGCACCAACCAGGATTTCAGTCCATGAGGCGTCCACACAGGGCACTGAGCACGTGGAGATGGAAGCCCCTGTCTTAGCTTTGCTTCCTTCATGCCAAGGCTTCAGGGCAGGGGGCTGAAGCCATTCCAGGGCTTGTCACAGTGCTGCCTATTTATCAAAGCCTTTCTTTTACATAAATTTCTTCCTTTTTTCAGACATGCTACCTTTCATTTCCTCCTGCCTAGCCGGATCCTGATGGGACCAGAAATGGAAGTACAGCCAGGTAATCCAAATGGACAAAAAGCTGTTAATCTGTGAAGCACGGTCGGTCGTTGCATGACACTGAGCTCCAGTGAGAGCTCAGTGGGTCTGGCTTGCATCCACTTTGTAAATTCCACCTCCAAGGACATAAGCCTTGGTAAAACTGTCAGCTCTAAGACTTTTCAGTCAATTACCGGCATGGAGTAAAAATCTCCGTAGTTTAAAAAACCCTCACTACCTCCCCCCCGAAAAAACACCAAACCAAAACAAGCCCCCCCCAAAAAACCAGAAAAGGAGGCATATAGTCAAGGTGAAAATGGCAAACAAAGGGAGGGGTTGTTCTGGTTTAGTTCCTGTGTGAGCAGAGTTTCTATCAGGGGAACCATGAAAGCCCTAATGAGAGCTTTCTAATGGTGTTTTGGTGTCCTGGATTGCTCCTTTCTTTGTCCCCAGTCTTCTTCTCTTATTGTCATCCCCTTCTTTGTACCAGATATTCCAGCTGGCATCGGTGTGCATTGGGATGGAAACCACAACTTCTGCTTGTACTTACTTAACCATTCACCCAAGGGGAAAGCGGGTAAGAAAGTTTTGCTTTCTCTAGCACAGCACACTGCGGGGAGCAGGAATGTTCTGTGGCCAGTGGCTGTCACTCTGCCAGGTCTTCATGATTCAGGGAATGAAGAATTGAGAGGAGAGCTGACTCACATCTTGTGGGTTAGGCTGACATTTGGATTGTGGGGCTCTGTGTTGCACAGGCTGGCAGTGTTTTTAGTGAAAGCCATTCTGGTAGGAGACTGCAGAATGGTGCATGTTTAATGGGGAAAATGGGTGTTAGTGCCACGTGAGAGAAAGTTTTGCACCTTCTTACAGTTGTCTCTCTTCCTGCCGTTCTGTTTAGATTCTGATGTGATGCCTGATGTTGTGTGGCCATGTGCAGCTCCAATTGCATGCTCGGCCGTCAGTTCCTGCTCCAGGTACCTGGCACTGGCAGGTGAAGATGCAACAATAACTATTTGGGATAAACACCTAGGTGAGCTTGCCCTTTGGGACTGTGTATTGGGGTCACTGCGGATAAACTGCACCTTTGCCTAGGAGTTTGAGGCTCAGAGTTAGTGTGAGTAAGGGGCTGGTGGTGAGTTTACAAGCCAGTCTGAAAGTCGTTTGGGTTCAGTAGCCCTTTGAATGCTTGGCCAGAAGTTGCCAGCTCAGAATGTCTGTCCTGGCTCTTTCAGAGCCATCCCTACCCAGAGCAATGCAGGGGCTGGAACTGCTGCAGCAAGGACTGATCACAGTCTTGCCCCGAGGCTGTGAGACAGTGACAGTCACTGCTTTGCCACTGCACTCGCAGATCATCTTTGAGATGGTTGTGGCATCACAGTTCAGGCTGCCCTCAGTGCTGGTGCCATTCTGCCATGATGCAGGGACTTTCCTGGCAGAAGAATCTTCTTCTGCCATCTGCTTGTTCTCCCTCTGAGCAGGCCACACTCCAAACTAAGCTTTGCTTGGATAAATTACCAGTTCCTTTTTTCTTCCTTCCTCAGGATACCCACTGTCTGTGACCGCCATTCTAGAGGAACGTTTCATCCGTAGTATCCACTTCCTGTGTGGTTCTGCAGCCACCGGTGATGAGACACCTGGTACAGATCCTGCCTGTCCTGGTGCAGATCCTGCCTGTCCCATCATACAGCTTCTAGTGCTGTGCACAGACAGCTCTTTCTATTTGGTGAAAGCACCCAGGGTTGGGAAGTCCAGCATCACACTCCTGGCAGACAGGTGAGGTGAACTCTGACAGACCTCGCTCCAGCCGTGGCTACAGTGCTCAGGTCTAACAGGGAGCCCCAGATTTCTGTGGAGTAGAGAATTTCCTACTGCTTTTACCCAGATGGCTCTGCCATGCTGCTGTCAGCAGCAAGTGTGGTTTTGCTAGTGCTAAAATCCGGTGGTTTGCCAGAATTAAGGGTGTTTCTGGGTTCTTCTGTGCACCAGAACACAAATACTTCTAGAATAGCTCCAGGGCTGATGTTGAATTATTTGTGTCTCTGCCAGGTACCCATGGGGAGCATTTTCTTCTCTCTTCTACTCTTGACAGACTAACTTCCCCCTAGAAGTCAGGATAAACATTTCTTGCCATCTTTCTATCATTTTTTGTGTTCACTTATCCCCTTGGTTTGTGGAGGAGTGTCGCACGCGGACACGAAGGAACACACAGACACCAGCTCTGAAAGAGAGAGAACTGAGCCCAAGCCCCCCTTGGAGGGAGGCTTCTTTATTTTTATACACTTTTAGAAAACTTCACTGATTGGAAAATGACAATTACCACCCTTCAACCACATAGGTCAAAGGAGAGATCAATCAAATTTCTCCGCCTTAGGAGAAGGAATGAAAACATTTGGTCAGTTAGACATAACATGGCTTATGTTTACAGAAAGTGTGTGGGAACTCTAGCTACAAAATTAAAAACATTGAAAAACTGTGAACAGCAAGGCAACAGAGGAGGGAAGCTGCTGCTCTGAAGACTCTGGATTCGTGCCTCCATGGCAGGCAGGGGATTTGTATTTCCAGTGTAGCTCCTAGGCAGGTTTGCACAGAGATGGGCCTTGGGGGTTCCTGCCCAAAAGGAGACAGGCTTTGTCTCTAGAGGGAAGGGGCCTGGCTGGGACTTTTTGCCAGCCAGTGTGCCACAAATTGCCACTGTCATTATCACAGCCTCTCACTGTGTGCCAGGGCCATGCAATAGCAGCCTTAAGCATCCTTGTGCTTAACCCGTGTCTCTTTTACAGGCCTGAAAATCCAAATCTTACTGTCAGTGCAGTGGTGCCTGTCCTGGCCTTCCCCAGTGCAGTGAGTATTACTGCCAGCTCTCTTAACAACTGGGTGGGAGCACATGTCCAGCTGTGCTGAGATCTTGTTTCCAGCAAGGACTGTAACTGGGTGCCTAGAAGATAAAGAAAAGGGCAATCAGATACAGTTCTTCCCTCACATCTTTTCCCAGCCTCCAAATGTTTTTAGCATGAAGACTTCCTGCACCAGTTACAGGTCTGTGTGTAGCTGGTAATGCCCGAAGGATTTCTCTTCCATGATCTTACTCAGTATCCCCTTGCAGCCGTGGCCTCTAACTGGCCACTGAGGTGCACGTGGACAGGTCCAGCTGGGAGGTGAAAGGGTTCAGCCATGAAGCTTCAGCCATCAGGGTCAAATATGAGAGGGCATCCTGGGGAGGATCACAAGTCCAGCCAAGACCTTTCAAGTGGCCTCAGAAAGTTTTCAGGCATGGGGAGGAAGGGACTAAAAGCCACTCACCATAGCAGCCGTGCAGAAGGCTGGATCTAGCTCATTTCTAATGTACCCTGTTGCCCTTTTCCAACCCCAACCTTCAGCATTTTCAGTCCAAGTTCCCTGCTAGGCCTGTTCTTGATCTGCTGTGGCCCTATGACTGTGGGGCAGGCAAAGAAAACAGCATCACAGCTGGGGATGAGAAGTCCTGAATGTCATCCCATGAACTTTACAGAAAACGTTTTTTCACTTCTTTTACACCTACATGTCAATTTTGCTGCTTCAGGTCCTGATCTTCTCCTGGGATGGCACAGTGTCCCTGATGAACACTGACACATCCCAGACTGTTTACTGCTTCTGCACCCCACCTTCTCATGCTGTGGCATCCCCCTGGCAGCCAGTGTTCACAGTGGACAGTGTGAACTGCTGCTTGCTGCTTCGAGGTGGGTGACACCGTGGGGTGGTCACAGATACACCATCACTGGGTGGATTCAGCTGTGCACTGATCCTCCATAGTTCTTGCTGGGTGACTCCTGATGCAGTAGCTCGCTGTTGTTGTTTCTGCCTAGGAGATAAGCAGCAGCAGGAAGATGAATTGGCCCAGAGCAAAGCCGCTCAGAGCACAATCTTCCTTTTTGACTTCAATTCCTACCCGCTGAAGGAGGCTTTCCCAAAGAAACCAGATTTGCCTCTCAAATCCTTGCAGGAGCTGCAGTGGATTGACAGATGTAACATTTTCTTACGTGATAGGTTTCGCCTTCTGCCTGAGAGGTAAGTGCACCTGCATTACTGTAAGCTGTGGTGTTGCTGAGGTCATGCAAGGTCTCACCCTGGAGCTTCTGGGTTGTTCTGCGTGCTGAGAGAGATTTGTGTCTGAGTAAGGTTGGTGTTCAGGCAGCTGGGTTCCTGACAGCCACCCAGAACCCTTCCTCCTCTCCCTTCTGTCCTTCCCAGAACAGCTTCAGCTGTAAGTCAGGATGCCTGGAGCAGGCTTGTCATTCCAGGCAGAGAGGGCTTGCAAGTTCTGATGTGTTTTTGTGCAGCAGTTTGTGCAAGCTTGTCAGGGAATATGATCCTCACGTGTTTGCATATTCCTTTTTGATCCCACAGCCAGGCAGAGCTGGGATCTCTTTGTACCTCTCTCTCCCCCTGCATTCCCGGGCTCATGTGATGTTGAAGTGGGTTTGTGTTGGAGGGTTCCGTGGTTTGAGAAGGTCTCCGGCAGCCTCGGGGATGATGCCCTGCGTCCATGCCGTCATTAGATGGCACTGTGACATCTCTTTTGGGGGTCCTTTGCCTTGAATTCTATTGGGAACCCGGAGCTAGATCCGTGTCAATATTTTTCACCTTCTTTTCACTACGCCTTAATTCTCCAAGTTGAAACGGAACAGGTGGGTGCAGGTGTGACCTTATAGCACATATTTCCTGGTGGCCTTCCCTGATTCCTTGTCTCCAGGGTGAATCCTGTGGAGTTGGCTGGCTAGGTAAGTGCAGAAAAGTGCCACCCTATGCTACCAGCCACCTGTTCTGTTCCTCCTTCTCACATAAAGCCGGAGAGGAGGCCCTTGTCTGCCTTATACCAGAAAACTGGGAAGTCACAACCTCCAGGGATATCTTGCTCCCTTGGAACTGAGAGCTGAAGCCAGAGCAGCACAAATACTACTGCAGTGAGATCTGTGTCTACAGAGATCGACAGACAACAGAAATTCAGAGGTCCTTGCTGTCAGGAACAGTAAACTTGAGTGTTGATTGGCATGAGGGAATCACTGAGGTTTTTTGGACACAAGAAGTAGAACTGCTTAACTGGTATTGAGCCCTGGGGCCCTCGGGGGAGTTGTCTGAGCACTTGGGGAATGTCAGGGGCTGTTTTTGCTTTAACCACCCTTCTCCTTCCCTTTTTAGGCACCAAGTACTGCTGGAAATGGAGGAACAGGAATACTGGGATTGTCTGCAGGCACAAGCAGCTGCCATGGACAGTGAGAGAGAGAAAGTGAAGGGAGAGAAGAAGCAGTAGCCAGCCTTGCATCCTGAGGGCCAGGCTCATGATCCAGCACTGACATTTTGATAGACACTCTGTTCCAATCATCTCTCTCCCAGAGACCTGGAGCATCAGAGCAATCTGGTATGTTACAATAATACAGTGGACCTTAATAAAGCCTTTCCTCCATTAAAAGTCTCTTGCTCTGCATAGGACTGGCATTTTGTCAGACTCTGATTTTCTGTCCTTGTGTTGCTGGAGCTCACTAGTGGGTTTCATTTTCTGCTCCTACCCAGATGGGCAAACCAGCAGCATCCTTGTGCTTAACCAGAAACCTGGTCCTTTCAAAGGAGGCAGCAAATTGGCTGTGGAGGTGTCTCCCCCCAAAGCCTAGCAGTGCTAAGCAGCAGTGACACTGCAGAGTGTGACAGGCCTGACACAGGACGTTCTGCAGTTGTTTCTTTTGACTTCAAAGCAGGAAGTTTTGGGATAAGACTGCTTAGGATTACAGCCTGGAAACCCTATGAGAAAGCTTCAGTCTTTTTACAACTGATCATGCTTCCAGGATGACTGCCTAACCCACAAAGAATCTGACAAATCTCCCAGGAACTACTCCAATCTGTGTGCATGGGAGAGGGGTTTTTCCCCGGGTCTCCCTCTAGTGCCTCCCACAAAGTGCAGGAGAGCATCAATGCAGGGTCCCAGGGATTCAGCACAGACTGAACTGTGCAGATGCTCCCATGCCAAGGTCCCATTTCGGTTTTCATAGCAAGTTGTCTTATTTTGGGCTGAGTTTTGATGAGAGGTTTCAGCTCATACTCTGGAAATAAAGTCAGCCAGTCTGTTGGGGAGATAGGAAAAAGGAGAAGCATTCCATTTGTTTCACAGTCTCAGATGCCTGGCTTTGCTGTGGAGCAGGACAAGCTATTTGGATCGAACCTTCCTATTTGCTACCTTTGTGAAGGCTCTGAGGGCTGTGGTAAAAGCTTTTGTGCTGTCATTTTCCACCTGCCACAGATTACAGCTTCACAGCTCGTCTGATTGTTATGGATATTGGGACTGGGCTGTGTGAGCTCTGGCCATCTGCCTCAGTGCGAAGCCAGGCGGGTGAGCCCAAACCCCCCTCACTGCCTGTTTAAACCTGGGTCAGCACTGAAGTGAACAAGGAGCAATCCTCGGTCCTTCCTTCTGTTCTTGCTGTGGTGGCCATACAGCTTAATTATTTTGTTTCTATGGTACTTTCAGAAACAATAGGCCTTCTGCCATAGCCAGGCATAGGGGATTACTCGGGGCAGGAATTCCTGTTCCTGCATTGCTTCCCTTGCTGCAGAAAGCCAGCACGACCAATGCGTGGCCCCTTGAACAGCACTGGGTCTGGTTCTTGCTATTTGTGCAAATATAAAGAGCCTGGGGATCTGTGCCATTAATCCTACCCCATCTGCTTTCCATCCAGCAGAGGAGCAGGGCTTTCCTGGCATCAGAAGGGGCAGGACAGGATCTGCTGAACAGTTAGATGTGCTGTGCATCCACCAGTTTGTGTATATTCCTCTCAAGATGTACTTGTTTGTTTGCAGTTAGAATTTGCTCTAAGATTCTAATCATGTGCTTGGCCAAGATAACCAGGAGCTGGCAGGCTCCACAGAGAAAGGAAAACAACAAGCAGCTGCAGGAGGCTGATGAAGAGCCTTTGTTTTAACTCATGATTTCAGCAGGGGACCGTTTGTTTCATGCTTTTTCGAGGGATACAGAAAAATTGGCATGATCAGTGTGTTGACATGTGTGTTGGTGATGGAGCTCTGTGCTGAGCTCCACAGCACGTTCTGGGGACAAACACAGACACCTGACTGCTTGTTCAGAGACAATGCCCTTGGCAGCTACGCTTTTGTTCCCAGTCCCTCTGTGAGCCCTGGGCAGCTGTAGGTCTGTTCCAATCTCAGCTGTTCTGCTGCTGGAAGCTATAGAAAGGCCTTGAGTGGTATCATATATCCATACATGTATATATCTCACCATCAAAAGATGAAACTGGGAGTTCTGGCTGGGCCAGCTCCTAGCTCAGTGCCAAGTTCAGTGAACTCAGAGGTGCTGCCAGGGTATAATAGGAGCAATTTGGCTCTGTATTTTAAAAAAATGTAAAAGAAAGTTAAAAGATCAGTTGATGGTTAGAGAAGGCTTTGAGGGAGGAAGAGGAGCTCGGATCCACAGAGAGGCGCTCGAGCAGCACCATTCCAGCAGAGCCGGGTTCCTGCCCAGCCGGGCGGAGATGGTTTCTCTGTGCGAGAAGGGTGACGAGGCTGTCGTTTAATCTCGCTGAATTATCTGCTGTTCTCTGCAAGAAGCCAAATGTCATCTTACTTCTTTGCATGCTTGCTTGTGCTGTGAAGGCAGAGGAAATCAGCGGCTGATCTGATCTTATTTCCCCACTCCTGGGGCCGGAAAAAGTTTGGGCTGTTTGGGTAAGCCACGTCTGTGTCTGTTGGAAGGAGCGTAGTCCTCAGAAGAGCTGAAGTGCTGTGCGCTCCGGGATCTGCACTTCTTGTTGCCTGTGTTGCCAATTTTAGTGCAAAAATCCACATATCCTGTAGTGTCTAACCACATAGACCTGAAGCCATCCTGAGGAGGAAGCTGCAAAAATATCTGTGTCCTACCTGGGGGGAAATGTTGTCCCTGCAAGACACTGTGAAACATGCAGCGGTGCCTGGGGCAGGACAGTCCCAGCAAGTGCTTGCTCAGTTTGCTCTGGAAGTAGCAAGGGTCAAGCTGCCTCCCCTGCTGTGTGAATTTGTGTCTAGATATAGGTAGACCATGTACTGCATCCCATTCCTAATTTCTGAAACAGCTCTCATTGTCCAAACTAGTGTCGCCTCATTACCTCTAATGCCAGTTCCCCGTACCAGGGTGCAGTTTCTCATCTTCCTCTGAGCCCAGGCTGTCGCTGCTGGATTGTGCTGTTCAGCCAAGCCATGCAGATCAACCCTTTCAATCTTCCCTAATGCACTGTGCCAGACATCTCAGTCTGGTTTAATTTGGGGCTTCTGCAAACCCTTCCAGTTTGTCCCTGTTTCTATTCCAGTGTGATGGTGACCAGTGTTTCTGGTACTGCTCTGTCTAGGACCTGGTACAATGTTCACGTGTGGTCTCACATGAGGAGCCAGGTTCTGCTGGCCTTGATACCAGACTTTGCAAGAGCAGGACAATTGTCTGGGATGAGAAACGAGCCACGTGTTTGAGGCCAAGATACAGGATGAGGCTGGCTGAGCTTAGCTGAGGGTGCTCGAGAGTGAAGAGATTTGCATGATCAGGAGGGCGATGCTGTGTTTTGGCTCCCGCCCCGTGGATTTACGGGCACTCCATGCACCTGGAGACAGACAGTGCTTGTGCTCTGAGGAACTCACACCCTACACAAGCCGAGTGCCGGGCCTGGGGTGTAGAGAGCAGACTCTTTGTGCCCTAGGAGGGGATTTATCCTCGCAGGAGCCAGCTCTTCACGTGGCACACCTCTGTGCAGTGCCGTGTGTTGGCTCGGCCCCAGGAAGGGCCACGGTTTAAGGGAAGGGGAAGGCGAATGACTCATGTCACTGCAGGGCTGCGGATCAGACAGGAGGGAAATGTGCAGTGTCTGAGCAGTGAATTGGCTGTGCTGCCAAGTTTGGAACACTTCCACTGCCTCAAGCTCGTCAGACTGAACAGCTCGTTGGGTTGGAAGCTTCAGGTCAGCCCACTCGGGCAAGCAGCAGCTCTTCTGCACATGAAGGGCTGGATGGTCGGCGGGAGAGGGAATAAATTTGTGTTGTGAGAGGGTGTTCACAGGAAAAGGAGATCTGTAGGGGGAAAACAGCAAGGCCTGCGCTGAGCAATGAGGAAGATGTGCTAATTAGGCAAGGAAGAGGAACCTGCTCGGTTGCAATCCTGACCTAACAACCAATTATAGGATAATATAGCACAGTAATACAGGGTAAAACACTAAGTGGAGGATGCTTCTGAGTTAATTCCTTTTTGAAACACAGCAATCATTTAAAAACATCCGGCATCGTAATTTTAAGCTGCCCATCACTGACGCCAGCACTGCCTGTGGTCAGTTGTCACAGTGGTTGAACTACCTGTGCTGTTTGGATTTGCACCCTGTTTCTGATCTAAATGGGTCTCCAGCCTCCAGCTTGCTGGGCCTCTGAGAGATGGAAGAGCCTGCCAGCAAAAGGTGTGGGTTTTGTGGAGGGACTTAGAAGCCGAGTGTGTGTGCAAAGCAGATGCAGGGAGACTGAAGAGGCCGCAGTGTCCATGGAGGACCTGAGCAGTGGGTTCAGGTTAGAGGTGAGGGCAAATTTGTGCTGGCCACGGAGGCAGCATAAGTGTCTATTTCTGGGGAGTTGTGCAGCATCCATCAGTGGAGGGATCTCTCCTGGCCAGGCAGATTCACCAGGACAGAGGTCACCCTTGAATTTCTTCTAGCCCAGATTCCCTGTGATTCTCAGTTTCTAGAAGTGAAATGGCCTGGGTTCCTGAAGTGTTTCCCACACATTCTGCATTTGGGTCCTTTCTCTCTTTGAAGGCTATAACATGCAGAAGGAAATGAGAAAAGCATTTCACACAATTCCTGGGACAGTGCAGAGAGGCAACAGGAGCAGGGATACAAACCAGGAAAAAGGTTTACAATTGTCCAAACGGGAATGGAATGTTCATTTCCATCACTAGTGGCTTTTGCTCTTTATGGATCTCCTCTGTGACAGACTCCTGGCAGAGACTGAGGCAGTGATGGTAGATGAGACAGGACTAAACAGATCTGCCAGGCTGTGCTTCCCTCCTGGTTCAATAACTCGTATCCTTCGTACTTCCCAGTGAGCAGGCAGTGCCTACTATGGTTTTGTAATTTTTTCCTGGTCCTGCCTCTGTGGAAGTTCACATTTTAGCAATTCATTTTCTTACAATTATTTCTGCTAAAAGCATTACCAGGAGGCCCCTTAGCACTGGCAAGTGTTTGCAAAGGCTGAATTGTGTTGATCAGCATTGCAGACAAGCCCCCTTGCAGCAGATTAAATCAGAGTCAGTGCTGCTGAGTGGAGTAACAAGGGGCAAGGCAGGTATGAGTGATAAAAGGAGGAAGCCGTGAGTTATTTGGCTTTGCTATGATCACTTTAATCAGTGGTTTTCAGGAACAAGTTGTATTTTTCTTCAGTACACATTACCAGTGTTGTAAATCATCATTCCTCAGGGATCAGAGAGGCTGAAGTTATTTACTTGTTGGAACCAGAGTGAACAGATAGAGACTTACACATTTCCTTCACAAAATGAATCTGAATCAGAAGCCTTCCTCTGTACATTCTCCACTTCTTGAGGGAAAACCTGAAACCCAGGTCTGGACTTTACACTTGCATCTCACCACGATCACACCGATCCCAGTCTCCCAGACTGGGGAAGAAACTGTAAAGCCTAGCTGCCATTTAGGCTACCTGTTCTGCTTTTGTACTTCCATTTAGTCAGCCTGAACAGCAGTTTTTCTTTCTGAGCGCATTAAGACAGTCTCATTACAGCATAATTATTTTGTGGAAAGACGTGCATCTTGTTGCCTCATACCAGAGCTTCTGGAGGAAAAATGCTAACGCTGCCTGCAGTTTGATTATCATTGTGGTGACAGTTGTTTTCCCATTTAATTTTGACTTTGCTTTCGTTCTCTGGGAGCAGAGAGATGGCTGGAGCCCCTCTCCCTCTTTCAAAGATGCCATGCTGCAGCTAGGAAATGTTTAGCGAGGCACTGGGGCAACACAACAGACACACAAAAGGCACGTAATGAAATACAATGAATTGTTGGTGAGAAGATCAGCCAATTAATTCGTTCAGCTGTTACAGCACAAAACCCCCCATGTTCCCTCCCCCAAAGGTAGATCAAGTGCTGTTATGAATTCCTAAATCCTCTTTAGAGAATTTAAATGCATCCTCCAGCTCTAAGCTGTGGACTGACATAGCATTCCAGCAATAATATTTTCCCAAGGATGAACTGTTCCTGAGCAGAATGGCCACTGAAGTGCATTTCATATGTAAGGGATTTCAAGTTAGCAGGAGCTTATGGTTCTATAAGTAAGGTTTGTATCATCTGTCAGAAAGCTAAATATTTCCCCAAGAAGTTTGTAAAAAATCCTATGGTTTTCAAATTTTGAATAAAACTCCTGTGTATTTTTACTTGTCTTTATTATCTAATTACAGACACAGGGTGAAGAAGGAATAAGAACTCTAAAGAAGAAGGGTTTTTTTAAAATTATTATTATTTGTCTCGAAGGAGAAATACTGCTGCATTTTGTTTCATTAGTTTAAAAAAATTACAATCCTTTTCGCTGGAATGGTCTTTTGAGCAAAGCTTGTTTCAGTGTTTCCATGTGCATCCTCAATACTTTAGGAAAGGCAGAGATGTGGCTTGCAAAAGAAATCAATGATTTTGGATGCCTTTATCTCACGTACTCAACTAGAGTTCCTTCAAATGGACTGCTTTCACTGTCCCCCAAAGGCTTCCTTCAAATCAAATCAGAGTGTTTTGAGATTTTCAGATGAACCTAAGATATCTCCCTAGAAAGTGCACTGAAGATTTGGCTGTCATTCATGTGAAGAAAGAACTAAATTTTCCACTGCCCCTTAAAATTGCACTGGGCTGAAGCTGCAGGGGCCACCGGGCAGTTTCAATGTACACCGTCTGTGACATGAACTTCCCTGGCTCAAATTCACTCCTTGAATATGTTGACTTTAATGGATTTACACCATGAAAAAAGAAAAATTCTTATTTAAACCAACAGGAGGGAACTTCAGTTAACTGCAGCCGTGCTGAGGATTTGTGGGTGGGCAGAAGGCAGCTGCCTCCATACGTCCCTCAGACATTGCATCAGGGGTGCCTTTGCAGAGCCATTGGGCTTCACTGCTTCAGAACCAGGGGGAGACAATCTGCCACGGCTCTCTGCATCTCCAGGCCGAGCCAGAGCCTCATGGGCTTCCACTCAAAGCCCCTTTGCTGGAGCACCGTGGCCACCCCAGCTCTGAAACGCTGCCAAGCCACGACTCTGTTCGTCACCCTGCTCGAACATCGAGTTCTCTGAGCTGAGCCCCGCGTTTGCTGCAGAGCCCAGCGCCTGGGATCAGAAAAGCTGAATGGGGCTGAAATTTGGGCACATCTGCAGTCATCGAGCCCAGAGCCCTCCCTGCTACGTCTCTGTGCTGGTGACGAGTGGCTCGTGGGAATGAGGCCGTCCAGCAGAGACAGCGCAGCCGGTGCCCAGGCAGGGGCAGGAACCTGGAAACTGCCTCCCACTGGCAGCACGTTTCTGAGATAGTGTGGGGGGGTTGAACTAAATCTGCTGGAAATTCAGGGGCCTTCTGAGAAGGATGCTGAAGAGGGCAGGGAGCTGCAGGATGTCTCTTTTTCAGGAGCAAATGCGTTTTATGCAATCATTTTAGACCCCCTCTTGACTTCAGTGCCGTCCCCACAACAGTGAGGCTGATTATTTGTGCTAATGTCCTCATCTCTGGTGAACAATATTGCTGCTATATTTAATAAGAGAGAGGGTTATTACAGTATTATCTAGAAAGTGCCATAACCATTACAGGTTGCTCTGTGTCTCAAAGCTAGTTTTAATTAAAACTGCCAATAACTTTCGAGGTGTTTGACTGCTGGAGTTGAGACAAAGGAAGAAGATGCTCTGGTAGTTTCATTTGGTTGTACAATGAGTTATTAGATGGGTGGAATCAGGTTCACTGGCAGCTGAGCCCTGCACTTTCCGTGTTATCTGTGAGAGTCCATAGAGCCTGACTGGCCTTCCCAACACGTGCATATATTTGGGAGCAGGTTATCATTTCCCACAGGCCCATGGAAGGAGAGATGTTATCCTCTCTCACACCACTCAACTCGGTTTTATTGTGAGACAAAACACGAAGTGGGACTTTATGTTGCTTGGCGTGCCATTTGAACAAACTCCCTGCTAGCCAGAAATAAAATCTGGGTCCTCAGAAATTGCTTGGTCTGAAGTAAATGCAGAGATTTTTCCAGCTCCCTCCCAAGCTTCAGCAAGCCTGGACATCACATCTGCTCTGCCAGCACGTGCGGTGGAGCACGAGGTCACATCTCCCTTTACCTGCAGCAAGTAGAAAAGCTCCTCACAAGGGTGCTATTAAAAGCCTGAAATGAACATGCAATTAGAGATCAGACAAGCCTTCTGCAGGAAGGTGCTAATTACTCCAATCAGACATTCCTGTGTCTCTCTTTACCTGCGCACATCGGAGTTCAAGCTTTTGACAGACACAGCAAACTCGGAAAATCCATTTATATCCACACCTGGTGGCTGGTACAAGTGACATAATTGATCTGCTTTGCTTAGACCTTTGCCCATGTCCTGCACAACATCAATATGCAAACGCAGCAGACGTGAGCTCGGGGCTGGATTCAGGCAGTTTGCAGTTGGGTTTCAAACTATTCTTGGTTTGAAATGATTCCCCCCTTCACCATGTGCCTCCACCACCCTCTCACCCTCTGAGACTGTGCCTGTGCCTGGTGAGTTACAGGGCACATTCCTAGGAGGGAAAGGGAGAAGAGTCTGGGATTTCATGCACTTCAATGCAATTTTGTGAGGAGGCGACCACTTCAACCCTAGAATCAAAAAGGAATAATGAAGAATTAAATAACCTTTTCCTCCCACTTCCTCTGCCTGTGCTTTTTCTCCACAATATCACATGGTATGTGACAAGTTTTCTTCCCTGATGGAAGTCACTGGGCAATTTCCCCTCCTCAAGTACTGATGGGTGCCCTTCCATGTGCCAGTGTGCTTAGTACTGTAATCACTACCTCCAGGAGAAAAATCATCTCAGGTTTACCCTTACAGGAGTTTTACACTCAGATTTACAGCCTGTCCCTTTCCTTGGAGTGCAGAGGCAATCCTGCACCATTACATGGTTTAAATAATCTGGAGTCCTACCAAGTCATCCATCCCATTGTTGAAATAATATCATTAGAGGCCTTTGGAAGAAACTGTATGAACTTTGGCTTTATTTTGGTATCTAATCAGTACACACTGAGTCAGAATTAGCACCATAATATGAGAAAAAAGACAGCATATTTATTTGGGAAAATGCAGGCAGGCAGTGATGGTAGGTGTGAGTGATATTCTTTCTTAGCTGTGCCATGAAACCATTTTTTCTGAGCCTGAAACTTCAGCCTTGATTTCCTTAATAGCCAATTCTTTCATTTTGTTCTCCTTGTTCAGCCTTAAAAGTTATTTACAAGGTACTTCTAAAAGCATGTGATTTAGGCTGCTCTAATGCTTAGTTTGTTTTTGTCTCATCAAATTGCCTGCTGACCTGCAAGTAGTGGCCAAATCAGACTGAAATTAAAAAGGTGGTGGAATATGCCCCAGTCCCTCCTCAATCAATACCAGCCTAAATTACTGCAAACCTGGAGCCATGGTGCATGTAATACATCATTTTGTAACCCCATAAATTGCTTTTAGCCAGTCTCTTCTGATTTCTCTGTAATGGCCTTTCAGCTAAGATCAAGAGTAGCATCAGTTCTGCATCAGCTGTGTACCCTGCCCAGGGACTGTCTCACACTGGCACTGGGATGAGCTCAGCCAAATTGTGAGAACTCCTCGGTGTTGGTCATTTGGAAGCTGCTCTGAGACGCCTCCCCGCTGTGAATCGCATTCAGAGAGGCAGCACCTGCCTGCCACGGACTGTGGAGCCCTGCCCAGGGCTGGGTTCTTACTTATCCTTGTTTCAAGAAAGTGAGGAAGAGAGGTGGAGGGATGATACTGCAATTTGTTATGTGACCCCTGGATTACACGGCCCCACTGCACTAGCCCTTGCTGTGGTTTCTTCTGGCTAAATGGAGCAGTTTCAACCCCCAGTGGGGACCTGCAAAAGCCATGGTCCTGCAGAGCTCCTGCCGTGGCCTCAGCAGCCACAGCTGGGGAGGCGGCACCCTGGGCAGTGCCCGTCCTGCTCGTGGATCATCCCTTTGCTTGCACAGAGCCCCGTGTGACTGCAGGAGCAGGTGTCGAGCCTCCCCTCCTCCTGAGAGAGCCCTGCAGCTTCTGCTGAGATGGAAGATCCTCACCATCTGCCGGTGCTGCTGGCCTGGCCACGCCGCTCTCTTCCCAGCAGGACTGTGCCTGTGTCTCAAATCCCTCTGCGAGAGAGGCCCTGCCCTGCCTGCGGACCGGCCACCTCTGCAGCTGAGCCGAGGCCGTGACGGGCTCCGAGAGAGCGGCTCGGTCCCTTCCACTGGCCCTTCCCAGGGGCTGTGTCCAAGGAGTTATTTTCAAGTAACTTTTGAGAGAGGTGAGTTAAGCCCAGCCCAACCACAAGCAGGACCAACACTGCATCTCTTCAAACAGGACTCTTGCCTTTGATGCCTTTCCCCATCCTCAACCCCTTTTCTGTGGCTGCTTGCACGATGATCCCAATTTCAGGAGACACCTCCTTGTTTCCCACGAGCTGTATTGCAGAGAGACATCTGCTCTGGGTGCAGCCCCTGCACCCACCCATGCCCCCTCCCTGCGACACCCACAAGCTCCCACTCGCTTCTGGGGTGACCCACTGGGGACTCATAGGCTCCTTGAAACTGGACAGACTCTACAGAGCTCCACTGAAAAGAAATATTTTTACAAGAAAATAATGAAAACTTTAAGAAGAAAAGGTTTAACTTTTGGCAAAGAAAGATGTGTTTTGTGTGTGTCTGCTGAGCTGCCGAATACGCTTGGCACTGAGAGCAGCTCCTCTTCTCTTGGCTCTTCTGTTCCTCTTTTCCCTGGTGATTGTCTTAAAGAGTTATTAGGAACTCTTGGAAGAACTATGGAGGAAGCTGTAATTAAAGTACAGCCTTGGTCTGTGCTGGTGCAACGTGCAAGTGAAGTGATTCCCTGGGCTGGGAGAGATTTTCTGAACTGAATTACTCATGAGATGCTTGAAATTTGTTGACTTGATCTGAGCAACTTTTACCACTCTGAAATGCCAATGTAGGCTGCAAAGAGCTCAAAACACTTTCAGATGTTCAGAGATGGTCAGAGATCAGCTTTCCCTATCAGAAGTATCAAACACCCCCTCCTTCTACCAAAACACAAATCCTTTTATAAACATCTTAATAGGAAAATCATGCCTGCTATTGGAGGGCAGAAATGCAAATATCCTATTTCAAGCTTGCATTTTAAAATGAAATGAAAATTTCCATTTTGGTTTGTTTCCAGTTTTCCCGAGAGGAACGCCATCATTTTCCCACTGCAACAGCTGCCTTCCTTTCAAATGATTTTTACTTTGGAAGAAAACTAATTCTTCTCTTGGGACAGTAGTTACAGGGTCAGTCTCAAAGAAAACAAAACACTTGTGAGACTCTGGGAGAAAATGCCATGTTTCCCTCTGTGTTCCAATGCCCCTTTTGCTGCATAAGCCACGTGTAGATAAAGAAAGGCACAAAGGGCAGCGCGTGTGTTGGGGCAAGACTCCTGCAAACAGTGGCAGAGCAAACCTTTATTTTTCTAGGAACTTAAAACCAGATGCAACCCCAATCAAGTCAGGGTGGGATTTCCCAGCTCTGGCTGCTGAGGGAGAGAGCAGTGTAAACACTTTGAGGTTTGCTGTACTTCTGCTGCCTTTCATCAGGAGTGGACAGCGGTTTCAAGGTGACATGGAGAGGCCATTCCTGTGGCCTTTTTCTCTTGATGGACTTCGGGTGGATTAAGAGCTGCCCAGCAGTCACAGCACTTTACAAGCAATGCAGTCCTGGATGCAGGGATGTTGCTGGTGGCTTCGGGTGAGGGTGCCACTTGTCACTGTTACTCACTGCAGGGAGTCTAAAAGCTGCTCAGATCTTCTGTAACTGAATAAAATGCACATCCAGCTACAAAATTAATTCATTTTCCTTTCTCTCTGAATGTCAGGAGCAGCATGCTATAAGGTGGGTAAAGCCCTAATGCTTTTTTACAAATCTTTATTTGAGACTGCAGTATTTAAAACTTTCTGTTAATAAGAGTAAAGAGGCCTCTTAATTAATAGAGCTTGTAATAGCCACAGTGGCACACAGAGCAAAATTTGACAAGAGAAATTACTTCTGCAGAGACATGATAATGAACTCATGTGCAGATCACAGTACTGATAGGCATAATGTACTGCATCTGGTTTCAATTTGCAGCTTTGACCTTTCACCGAAAATGAATTTTAATAGGCAATTGACTTAAATAATTCCTATGTGCTCAAATCAATACTGGAACGTGATGGTTAAGCGGTTAAAATAATTGAGGAGTGTGAAAGGGGCTTTTAAAGGTTTCCAGGTTCTGCTCGGAAGGCCGGTGTTTGAGGAGGTCGGAGCTCGGGTCTGCGGCTGTGCTAACGTGCTGAGCGTGGCCATGGCTGCTCCTCCTGCTCTTGCACAAGGGGTTGTGCAGCTGAGCAGGATGCTGTGCTGCCTGGGTTGCTGTGGGAGGGAGAGCCCAGGTGCCCCGAGCTGGCCACACACAGGGGTTTGAGGCTCCAGTGCCTGTGTGGTCTCAGGTCTCATCTTCTGCACGTGCAGAGAAAAAACACGATTTGCGGAGAATCGTTTCTGCAGTGGCCCACAAGAAGGTTCCCTTTGACTGAGCAGCACGGCTGTTACTCTGAATTTCATCTGGAATGTGTGGATAAGAGTAGGGGATGTCCCACTGCGCCAGCAGCAGGTGCTCTCAGGTGTGTAGTGCTGGGGACCTGTTCTTGCTTCTGAAGCCAATGCAAAGAATTTAATCCTGCATTCTAAAAACAGGGGCTGAAAAGTGAAGGGCAAGACAGCACACCATATCCTGAGGCCTCATTCTTTCTGCTTGGAAAAGCTGCTTTTGTTTGAGGCTCAATCTCTTGTTGAGGGGTGCTGAGGAGCAGCAGGGGGCTTGTATTTAGGCCAAGCCAGTGAGAAAGCAAACCTCCTCAAAGATGTTTGGGGAGAGACAGTTGTGCTGGTGCAAGATCTTGCAGTGCAAGCAACTTTCAGTAGAGTTGCTCCACTTGGTGCTGGGGAAGTCAAATGTTGACCTGAGTTTGAAACGAGCACCCAGGAGAGACTTTTCCAGTGTAAAGTGCAGTGCTGACCCTGTTGGTAGGTGACAAATGTGTTCTGTGTCCTGTCACAATTTTGCTTCTGTTGAGCATTTCTGTCAGGAAGAGGAGGCTGAGTTGGGTAATGTGCCTGACTCAGGTTGAGGGATAGAAGGGGAAGGGCTGTTGGCTCTGGCTTTTGGATTTATAACAAATTTTGCCTTTATGTGTTTTACCTGTCTGCTTCTTTTTGGTAACAGAGAGATGGAACACATGCATGCACGTTTCAGCTCATTAAAAATAGTAACCCCCAAAATCTAGGGGCTTTACTTGCCTAAGGATTTGTGATAATGTTACCTGCTACCTCAAGTCAGATGGGTGGCCTTGCAATGCTTTCTGTCTCGCTGGTGAGGATGGCCCAGGGAGGACCACAGGCTGTGTGGTGCATGATGCTGATGTGTCCCAGCATCCAGAGAAGCCCCACACCTCCAGGGAAGAGCTCAGCATGGGTGAGCCGTGCCAGGAGGCATCTCACTCCCAGCACAGCAGCCTCAATCAAGGAGAGCTTTGCTGCAAATTCTGAAGCTAAATTTAAGAGTTCATTTGTAAGGAGTTGCCTCTTTTTTTAGCCCGGCTCAGCTCCTCAGTCTGCTTTTGCTGTGCAGCTGCGTGTGCAGCTGTAGTTGGGTGATGGAGGGAGCAGCACAGGGCTGAGGGCAGGGGAGGGACCAGCAGGGCTGTGCTCTGTTCACGTGAGGGCACTGAGCTCTCCTTGCTTTTGGAATGGGAGGGGAGGCTGAGAAAGGTTGGTCTGATGCTGGTTTGCTGCTGCAGTCCTGACATAGCGCTGAGGACCTTCTGCTGTCCCTGCAGCTGGCACCAGTGCCTGCTCACCCCAAACTGGGCAAGGCTCAGTCTCACCTGGGAAACCAGTGAGTGCAAGGTGACTCAGTGATGGACTAAAAAACTTGGCTGGACACGCAGCAAGCTGGGGCTGAGCATCATCTGACTCCAAATGAGATTTCTCCCCTCTTTCATCTGCTTTTGATCTTAGAGCTGGACTCTCATAAGTAGGCTGAACAGTGACAGCAACATCATTGTCTGTATTTTAGCAAATGCTTCATACTTAGGAGATTCTTCATCAAAAAGGGTGGGCAGGAGCTGGGTGACAGTGAGCATAGATGTGTTTTGCACATGCTTTTTTTTTTTTTTTTTTTAAAGAGTTGGAAATTCTGCAAAATAGAAAACCTTTTTTAGCTGTATTTGCTCTCACAATGGAACAGCTGCCAGCTCAAATATTTTTGTGGTGCTTCTGTAAATAAGGTTCACAGGTATGACTGATATCCTTGTGCCAAGTGGCTGCTCCACTCTGTGACTGCAGTTTGATCCCTATGCAGAATAACTTCTTTAATATACAGGGGAATAATCATAGATTGTTTTCCCAGGATATCCCCTCTCCGGGAAGATAAAGAAATGAAATCTTTCCATCAAACTATGCTTCTGCTTAATTAATGCATGTGCAGACCCTTCAGTGGAGTTGTTGTTCCCAGGTGTGACACAGAGGAACACAGCAGTGGATGGCAGATGGGCCTGACATGGACAGAAGAGGAGCAGGGGGAGAAATTTTCCCTTTTCTCTTTGAGTAACTGGACATCCTCAGCAGTGCATCTGTCATAATGCTGCCCAGATAATCTGTCTTCTGCAGCCTGGAATCTGATAGGGTTTGAGACTGACAGCGTGGAAAATAGAAACTGGCTTGGCGCTGAGCAGGCTGGCAGGGAAACCTCTTCCTGGGGGTGGGATTGACAGCGTGGCAAAACCAATTACCCTGGGCCCCAGCCTCAGCTCTCCAGGGCTGTGCCTGTGCAGACAACACTCTTCCTGATTGTGATGGCTCTGCTTGTGCTCAGGTGAGCAGTTGCTAGATGCTGAGGGTTGCAGCTTTCGGGGGTTTTGTGGTCCTGAACTGCTCTATGGAACTCGCTCTTAAAAACTGCTTTTTGTGGCTGTTATGTACTCCAACTGTACTCCAGTGCTAAAGCGATGCCTGGAGGAACAGCGCCTTCTGGAAACATCACTTCACTCCTGTATCTTCTGGAAAGTTCATTGCTGCCTTGACAAAATTCAGTTTTTATTTAAAATGATTAATGTCTGTGAATTTAATCAAGGCGTGTTCACACAGCGGTGGCTTTGCTATAATAGCTCGATTTTAAACAGCTTGTGTCCTGATGCGTGAGGTGTGTTATATTATTTGACAGCAGTGACATTTATATTTGTAATTACTAAATGGTGACAATCCATTGGAAAGCCTGCCCCACTCGAGGGAAGGAAATGGATGGAAATGCAGGGCACTGGAAAGCACAAAGTGTCACAATACATCAGTGCATCCCCAGATTAAAAAAGCCATGGATGACATTCTCCTACTAACAAAAGCACATACGTGTTCCCAAATAAATTGCTGAGTTTTAATTATTTCTTTTGTATTCATGAAATATTCTCTTCCTGCTTGTTGCCTGGCACAGTTACCTCTCTGTTTCATAGCACAGGAGCATCTTGAAAAGCAGAAGATGTCATGGGCCTCTCAGGGTTTGTTTACAGAATGCTGAAATATTGGGCAAGTCAAGCCGGAGCAGAGAACCCCAATCTGATATAAATCTTGACAAACTGGTCAGGGAAAAAAATGTTTGGAGCTGCTGTTTGTGAGGTGCTGAGATGTAGGATAAACTTATCAGCTGGTAGACGCTATTTTGAAAGTGGCTTTAGACCATTAGCGCTTTGCAGATAGGATCCCTCCCTCTGCAAGAGGAAACTCGGTATTTATCAAAGCACTTGAGAGCGGGTTAGCAGTGAAAGGAGATGTCCTCGGGCCTGCAGGTAATTAATGGTACTTATCTCCTGTTTAGAGAGGTGCTGTTGGACGAGATCAGTATCTGGATTTTGCAGGTGGAGTAAGAACAAGGAGCTCTAAATGAAATTCATAACTTAGGTGGTTTATGTGACCTGCTGGTGGCACTGGGCCGTGCTTGTCCTTGACACCAATCTCCTTTTCTCATGTGCTTGGTCTATTAAAGCTTTTCCTGCCCTCTCTGGGTGTCTGTCCTGGCTGCACAGCAACACACTGGGGGAAATGGACTCTGTTGTTCCTACAGAACACACAAATAACCTCCTGCAGAACTGTTCCTCTGGCAGATACAATGCTTCTCCCTGTCCACACAGCCCTCTGGGGGCTGAGAATTTCCAGGAGCTGTGGCATGTTAACTAAGAGCTGGGAAGGATGGTGCCCTTGTGGGTGTACACCCATCTTCAGGGTGTCTAAGATCTTAGCAGCTTTGGTTTTGTTTTGGGGGTTTTTTTATTTTTCTTTGCAAAACTCCAGTTGCTGAAGAGGTCTAGCTGTAAATAACAACCTTGTGACTTCCTCAAGTTCATGTTGCACCTGGATTTTTTCTGATAGTCATAATAGATATTTTCTTTCCCTGCGTATTGGATTTATCCTTCGCAGGTGCTAATTTATACTGATTGCAGCTCATCAGTCGTGCATCTTGTCTGCCACAGGGTTTCTTATGCTTTCTGATTTCCTGAAGGAAATGTGTATTGACAGCTCTCAATGAATCCCACAGTACAAGGAGGTGCGTGTGGTGCCAAGTCCTTGCAGAGTGCTGAGTCCCAGATACTTCCCTGACAACGCCTAATGGTTTTAGACTCAAGCAAATGTTTCATTATATTAATCCAACAATGCAAAAGTAGCACAAGTCTTATGAAAATCTTTTTTTTGCCAAAATAAAAACACCATCAAAAATAAGTGACCTATCATCTTATCATAGGCTCTTCAGTAGGTGGCAAAAGCTGTCCTTCAGATAATACTGAAGTCCTCTCCCTCAAGTGCTTTTCCAGTTTTTTTAATCAAACTTTCCATTTGGGAATGATCTATAAACTCTATCAGTACTTATGTGAAAAGATGTTCATAATTCAAAATGAAGAAATGAAATATTTAGGCAAGACTAATCCTGAAAACATCACTGCTTTAGCTGCATAGTCATTCATCTTATGACATGGACACATTTGCTTGGCTACAAACTTTTCCTTTGAAAAAAAATCTAGTTCTGTTGTAGCTTAAAATATTGAAGTGGGGAGAAAGGACAAGTTTGGGAAAGGAACAATATGGGAATAGAAGGTGATGGCATTTAAACTGAAGGTAAAATGCCATATGTCTGGCACAGGAGCAAGAATAATTAAAACTGCTGTGTTTTGGAGCTGGTCCCTAACCATATGTACCTACTCAGTGCAGCTCTACAGGTTGCTGTCCAAGGTGTCCCCGCAGAGGCAGCAGGACAGAGTGGTTGTGTTGCTTTTCTCAGCCTGGGGGAGATGCTCCAATGGTCTTTCTCGTCCTGGGATGGGTTAAAAGTTGTAAGAACTACCTGAAGGGCGTCTTTGCAGCAAAGAAATTGCTGATGTTTCCAGGGTACCCTTTGGTGCCTGGTGGGTCCTTCCGTCCCCTGGGCTCCTGTGCCATTTTGGGATGGGGCCGCTGCAGAGCTCCCACAGATCCCATCCCTGCCTCCAGGGCATCTCGTGTGCCTGGCTCTGTAAGATGGAATTGAATCTTCAGTGTCTTGAGGCTGGGAGGTTTTTTGCTTACTTGTCTGTAGCATTTCCCCAACTAAAGCCTGACTGCTGTTGTGGCAACCTTGAACTTTTGCAGCTTCTCGTCTTCCAGCTGAAATGATTCAGTCTGGCAGGAGTCTGGTGAGGCTCTGAGCTGCTTATGAATGCATAGCTTGTACCAATAAGGGAAATTAATAATTCCTGAAAACCATGCAACAGTTTAGTCAGCTGTTCATTTTCTTGTCAGCTTTTTAAAGTCGAGAGGCACTGTGGAAATTTTACCCTGCCCAGTTTGGGGGGACTGGTGCACAGACTGAGCTGGAGTGTTGGGTGGGCTGAGTGGCTGGCAGGGGTCAGTGCTCCTTCAAGTGCAAGGTCCTGTGAAACCTGCTGGGAAACAGATAATGGAGTAGAAAGGTTTCACTGAGCAGCTTCACGTGACATCAAAATCCACCCAGATCTCAGGCAGGTGGAGCCACAAGGATCTTCCAGAACATGCTCAGTCCCCATCTTGGGACAATCAACTCAAAATAGGGCTTCAAATGAGTGCAGGGGCACGGGGCTAATGTGGAGCAGCTGGCACACTGAGCTCAGGCAGCTGTGCAATAAATATCTAGCCCAGAAGATGCACAAAATATCTGCCACACATCCCTGCAGACCTGAGGACTAGAGCACAGCATGTCTTGCAAGCTTTGCAAGCTCCAGCACTATCTGCTCTGTCTGCTGGGGTCAGATGTGGCAACTGCTTGGTACACAGCCCTGCCTTTTTACAAACAGTTTGGGACTGAGGAAGCTGTCTAAATCCTGAGGATGCTTTGAACCCTATACTTGTTGAGGGGATGGACCACGGCTTTGGAAAAAGGAAAGCTGTTCTCCTGTCCTCTTGGTGAGGAACAGCCACAGAAATTCTGGATTATCCTTGTGTGGGGGACTCTGTGCTGGAGCCCAAGCCCAGCTGAGACTTCCCAACCTTGCTTTGCATAAGGTGATGCCCACTTTTGAGAGCAAAGCAGTTGTACAGAACATGAAAGCAAACGAGCTCTCAGGTGCTGTGCTTATCTCTGATTCATCCTTAGGAAAGAGCATCCTGGTGTCATTCCCAGAGGGGAAGCAGCTGAAGCCAGTTGCTGTATTTACAGCTTGTGGTGCTCTGCAGCCTGACCTCTGCCCCGTGGCAGAACCCTTTCATGGTGCAGGATGGTGCTGGAGTGGAGATAAGTTAAAGGTCTGAGGGCTTTATTAGACTAAGTATGAATGATAAAATTGCACTGGCGTCCCTGCAGTTGTATAATTTAACACAAGATTCAATTAGTTTTATCCTGCCCCTAAATTTTTAATTTTTCAGTATATTGGACTGGCTTCCCCTCATTCCTCTACTGAAAAACTTGCAAATGCTTCATGGAAATATTCAGCCATGAGGAGACTGAAAAACATGAACAGTTTTGGAGATGCTACTGGCGCTGTTGGTACCCACACAAATTGCTGTGTGGGGTCAGGGAAAAAGGGAAGCAGCTCAAAGTTTAACTCAGTGTCTTGGCCCAAAAGCAAGGATCCCAGTCCTGTTCATAGAACTTGCAAGCAGGTGGGATCCTTTTAATATTTCTCACTCTCCCATGGGAAAGCTTTTCCAGCTATGCCCTCATCTAACACTTAGACATTTAACTAGCCAATGTATTCGTGCTGGAAATTAAGTCTAAAAAATACCTCTTGTGCCCAAACTCCTTTTTGTCTTGCACATTGTTGGTGGAGCCAGGGGTCACTCCAGCTCTCAGGGCTCTCAGTGTAAAAATAGGCAGGGCCTGATGCTGGTAATCTCCCTGATCTGTTCAAAGACTGCAATTGTACCACTAGACTTTTCATTTGTGAACTGAAATGAATGATTTTTAATCTTCTTTTGTGAGATTAACTAAATGTGTATGGCTCTTTGTACCTGTTACCATCTGAATAGGATCTTTCCTAAACTGGGATGCCTGGGCCTGAGCAATGACACTGATCTTCAGCTTCTCCTGAGCAGACCTTCCATAATAATTGCAGAAACTCATTAGCCTCTCTTGTGGCCCAGTCACATCATCAGCTTGTTCTATCAACAAACACACAAAGGTTGTCATCTTCCCAGGGCATCTATTACACTCAAATAGAAACTATTTTTTCCTGTGGGTTATTTTTTTTTTCCCTATACTTGTTTCAACACTTTCCCTGACATGAATACCTGGTTGTTTCAGCATCTCTATGGGCACGTGGGAGATTGGCAGCCATCAGTATTGTGTGTCCAAGAAGCATCTCAGGGTGAAGGATATTGGGCCAGATTTGTCAGTATTGCTCAGCAATTCTGGCTCCTGGACAGCAAATCTGAGCAGCTGTGTTAAGGGCAGTGTCTCTCTGGGAAGATGCCACTGTGGAGATGTTTTTCCTCTCCCTGTGGGGGTATTCCTGCAGACCCTGCAGGTGGCTGGAGGGGAGGCTGGTGTGGGCTTTCCAGCCTTTTCCCTTCCTGGTTTGGGAAATGGTGGAGGTGGGAATTTGAATGTGTGAAGGTGATGGGATGAGAGGAAATGGCCTCAGGCTGTGCTGAGAAGGTTTACAGAATAGATGACAGGAAAAATTTCTTCACTGAAAGGGTGGTCAGGCAGTGGAAGAGGCTGCCCAGGGAAGTGGTGGAATCCCCATTCCTGGAAGAGTTCAAAAGTTGTGTGAATGTGGCACTTGAGGAGAGTGGCTTAGTGGTGAACACGATGGTGCTGTGTTAACCACTGGACTCCAAGGTCTTTGAGGTCTTTTCCAGCCTCAGTGGCTTCTGTGATTTCTAGAGTGGATCAGGGCTTTGCCTCTGATCTCTGGCTGCCCAGAGCCTGTGGTGTTGTCTTCTAGAGTAAAGAAATCAAGCGTGTCTCTCGTCTCAGCGAGGCGTTAGAGGAGGCACTGTTGTGACCTCAGGGGGCTGTGTGGCACTGCTTGGGTTTCCATGGTCCAGTCTGCCCTGCTGCACTTCAAGCTGTCCCAATTTTAAGCTATTTAAATAATAACTATGGCAATTCTCCTGCAGAGTCAAATGCAAAGCAAGTGTGCTAAGTATTCTTGGACAACAGTGGGTGCTGAGTGATGCTTGAGGTCAGGCGGCCTCAAGTACCCAAAATTGGCCACTTGTAGCAAGGTACAGTTGATTTTTTCTTCTTGCACTGGATGGAGTAACACACAAAGTATTGTCTCTAATCATCAGGTCAATTCCTGTGAAAGGAAGTCTGATCAAACCCTTAATTTATCTTCAATTGATTAGATAGTACTGACATGTTGAGAAGACACTTATAAAGACTACTTCAACCTTAATAAATTCCAGAGGAAAAAAAAGACAGTTCTTAATTTTCCAGTTGGCTACATAGAATTTGTTAAAGCCACATTCTGTGAAAATTGGCTCACCCTAGAGAGCTTCAGGTCTATCACATTGTGCCTTAACAAAGGGCCTCAGTAAAGCAGCAGATGAGTATCAAAGACCTGAATGGCTGAGTGTGGTGGGGGGTTTAAAATTACGTATTAAAGGGATTGTTATTGCCCTTGTGAGCGGTACAGCTCTTTTAGAGCTTTTGGTGCTCTCAGAAAGGAGACCTTGGCATCAGGAGGAGGAAATACAAATTGATTCAGCCAGGACTGGTGATTTTTTGAATCTGCAAATTTAACCCAGGTTAACTTAGGCCTTTTGTTTTTCCTCTTGGAATCCAGCCACCCAAAAATGCAATGGTGTCTGTGCAAAGGGCCTGGTCCTCCTCGAGGGTGCGAGGACCCACAGATGTCTGCTCAGGATTCCCAAGGAGCCAGTCCCCGTGAGATAAACAAGGCACAGCTGCTGTTGTGGGCACTCATTTACAAAGGAGACCCTTTGTGCTGACTCCAGTGAGCGGCCTCATTCCCCAACGGAGCAATCACCTCACCAGCAACGGGAACGTGTGTGTTCCTCGGGAGTTTCTTTGTGGATGTCTTGCAATAAATCTGCTTTATGGCGCTGTTGGCTGAGCTGATACCCACAGAGGGGATGATTGCCTAGCAAGGGTGTTGTGGAAGGGGAGTGCCTCGTGTCTGGGGGTGATGCATCCTCGTTCCAGTGCTGCTCTTGATTCCAGCTCTGTGTGGGGCTGTGGTGTTTGCAGAGCAGTCCTTTCAATATTGGTTAAAGCTATCTACAGCATTGGGTAGGGCTCCCTTTTCTGCTGGAATAGAGTTACTGACTGTATGCACAGGGATGTTTCCAATAGGATTATTTTATAAAGCAGAAAATAAAACAGAGCCCTCTCCAGCCTGAGAAACATACTGAGTTTTTCTTGACTTCTTACTGAATGTAGAAATTAAAGATATTCTTAAAGAAAAAGAAGTTTTTATTTTTCTCTTGCAAGGCCAAGTCTGATCTTAGTGCCATTTTTTTCACTGATTTCAAGGAGCACTTGTTCCTAATTTGTAACCACAAACTTTCTACTACGTGAATTAGAAGTAATTAAAATCTAAATGGGCTCTTTCTGGCTGAGGTCTAAGGACTTCAAATACTGTAGCTGCAGAATAGAACACCTTCTAATCAATTGTAGCTGATCTTTGCTCCTCTTTAGGACCTGCAATGGGAATTTAGCAAAGAAGAAAATTAAAAAAATAAGATCCTTATTTTTGAGGGTAGATATTCTTTTTCTTTTTTTTTTTGCCATCAGTGTTGCGCTTGGTGAGAGCAGGTGAGTGAAGGCTGTTTGTGAGGAATGGGGTGGATCCAGCAGAGTGGATTAGGAAACTGAAATCTGTGGTTTACCTTTCAATTCACTTGTGATGGCTTGAAAATGAATCCAAGTGGAAAACTTCAGGTAAACTAAGCTCCTCTTGATCTAGTGGTTTAAAATCAGTGATGGGGAGGGCAGGCAAACACTTAAGGAAATCACTGTCTTGATGGGGACTGTGGCATTTCTGTCTTCCAAGGGTGTGTGGGGAAAAAATGATGTGAGACGAGCTCTGGCCAGATCCTGGGTTTTCATCCTTCCCCACCTTGAGCAATACATTCTCAAGGACAAGTTGGAAGCACTGGAGCATTTTGCCTATACTGCAAGTATCACAGTAATGAAAACTTCAGTTCAAATCACTGCATAACTCCAGGACAACTGGAATTTTTTTTTTTTCATTTAGAGCAAGTAAATTTCTAGCTCTTGTGGAGAGAAACCTTGAGCTAAGTATAGCCTAAAGCATTTAAACAGACGGCAGATGAAAATAATGCAATGGTTGCAGCTTTTTTAATAATGACTCTTAGGGCTTAATTCATGACTTTAAAGCTCTTGGGGTTGGAAGTCTGAGGGCTCCTGAGGTCTGAGGCACATCAATAACAGTAATAGCCTCTCCGTGGATTGATGAGCTGAGCAATGAAGGGAGCCAGCTGTGCTCAGTAATGGTGGCAGATACATCACAACTTCTGAGCAGTGCCCTGTCTGCCGTACCTGGGGTGCTTTCACCTGGGAAATGTGGGCCTGAGCACGTCAGCCGGGGGTCCTGACCTTGTGGGCGCAGTCTTCAGTTCTCAGCTGAGCCAGACTTCTTCATCTCCAGCAAGTGTGTGTCCTTAAGGAAGGCAGGCCTCAGGGATGGTCTCCAGGCTCTTCACGGTGCCCCCCATTCCCATCGTGGCTGTCTCTCTGAATGGAGACTCGTGGTGTTGGTTTGTGCCCTTGAACCTCCCCCCACCAGAGCCGTCACCTGGGGGCTAGTACGGCTTCTGCATCTCAAAGGGCTCTGCTGGAGGTGCACAAAAGTAAAATCTTTGAACCTAGATGATTAATGGTGGGGGCTGTAGCTGCAAATCCGTGGATTTTGCTCGTAACAGAAGTAGTAAGGCAATATATCCCAGCTATGAGGGTAGCAGTGCAGGCAGGGCTGCTACCGCTGGAGTGGAAAGCTGCGAATAGCTGTATGAGATTCCGACTCCCTCCTCATCTGAATGGAGGGAAAAAACCCAACCCACCCTGTTTAGCAGGCAAGTCAGCTCTCCTGCAGTCTGATAAATACTCCAGGCTTGATAGTCTTGCTTCCCCCACAGCAGTGCTGGTAGCCATTTGCCAGCTGCTTGCTCTGACCTCCAGTCACCGGTGGCTGTCAGCACACTGTTTTTCAGAGGTGCCAGTGTGAGATCTAGCAACAACTGAGTAATCTGCACCGCTGCCTGAAGATCTATTGGGCAAACCCAGCGAGGCAAGAGCCAGAGCCGGAAATTTCCTTGTGCTTCCAGTCTTAACGGCAAGAGGTTTAAAAAACAAGAAAAAAAAAAAGCCCAAAATGAAAAGGACTTTCAAGTCATATAAAGCCATACTCATAAGCCAGGCTGCCTATGAACAGCTTATATGAGAGCATCTATTTGCCCTAATGTTGATTTGATATAAATTAAAATATAGGAGGGAAACAGAGCTCTTGAATGGGCTTTAATGTGCTCTGTGCATAGGAGCAGGATGTCAGTGTGTTCCTCTGGCTAAACTGAATTCCAGGCTGTTTTCCCAGGTGAGATTTGTTTGGTTAACAGGAACTCAACAACATGGATGGGTCTTGTGCGGCTCCTAGCTGTTCTTGGCAGTCCTGGTCCCAGGCAGAAGGGTGAGTTGGCCCACTTGTGCAGCAGATGTGTGTGTTTGGGCCTCTGAGAGGTAACACCTCTGTCCCAGCAAAACTTCTGATGGGGTAAAGGCCTGTCTGTGGAAAGAAGTTTGAGCTGTGCTGAGAGTGTTGATTTTTTTTTTTTTTTTTAATCACATTCCATAAATATTCTGCAGCAAATAGCAGTGGCTACAAAACAAAAATGTATATGATTTCGTTATCAGCAAAACACTTGCACTGTCTCTTGAATTCTCAATCAGAAACTTTGCCGAACCAGCAATTCTTTTTTCATTGTTTCAGCCGAGAAAGTTTCTTGGAAACAAAAATCACGCTCCAGAATGAATAAACGCTGATCTGAAAGTTCCCTTTCAAGGGGATGGTTTGCTGGGCAGGAATTCAAGTTCTCTTGTTTGAATGAGGCAGCTTGTTCTCTTCTGGAGCGCTGCGAGGCAGCACCTGTGGCACCAAGGGTGGCTGCCCCTGGGCTCTGGGACACCAGCTGCCACCAGGAGTGGGATGGCAGTACGTGGCTCAGGGTCCAGCTCTGCAAAGCACCCTCAGCGGTCTGGCTGCTGGGCACAGCTTCCTGTTCATTCAGCATCTCCTGCAAGATGGAGAGGCTCAGGTTCTCCTTTTCTTTGCCAACAGCTCTGATACAGTCCAGGAAAAGTGGATTTTTCTCTGCCCTCTTGCAGTGTTTGTTCTCTCTAGGTGGTGGTTGGCACCGAAAAGTCTCTCTGTAAGGACAGAGCAGGAAGGCAGCATGGACTGGGCACGTGTTGGTGCAAAGGGTGCTGCAGCAATCCTGCTGGCCTCGGTTTTGGGTTGGGTTTTCTTCCCAGCTGTGTAGTGTGAAGAAGGCACGAGAAGCCCGGTGTGTTTTTGGAGCCCAGAGCCTCTCTGAACATTTTCTTTCTGCCCCTCTGGGCTCCTTGCTCTTCAGGTAAGGGTTGGCCAGCACAAAGTCAGAGGCCTCTTGGGTGCTTAGGGCTGAAAAAGCCACTTTCTGTTGGAATGTGGAGCTGGTGGCACAAGGCTGTCACAGTGAGCCAGAGCTGCTGTGTGAACAGAGGCATCTCCCAGCTGCTGCAAAGCTGAGACAGAGGTTTGTGACTGCAAAGCCCCTGCTGTGAGTGCCTTGGCTGATCTCCTGGTTTTTCCTGGTCTCCCTGTGTTGTCCTTTCCACATGAGCTTGCAGGAAAATGTTCTTGCTTGCTTCCCACTCCTAGCTGTGCCCAAGCAGCCCTGTTGGGATCCTGATAGGCAAAACAAGCTGGTGATGGACCTGAAGAGCTAATTTCCTCCACCCTATTTAGTGTTGACACTTGAGGTCACTGGCTGTCTTGTGTCAGACCCTTAATGAACTTAAGTTCATTTACCTCTGTTAAGCCATCCAGGAGCCTCTGCCTGTAATTACAAGGTCTGCATCTCTGACATGCTCTCTTTCCTTACTCATTTTCTCAGCCTGTTTTGAGCCTTCTGCTCAGGTTCCCATGACCCTGGGTCGGACCAGTGGTCCCTGTGAAACACAAGAGTTTGTTGTGAGCTGTCTGCTGTGCTGGGTCTTAGGCTGGCTGTCCTCTCTTGTCCCCAGCCTGTGGCCCTAATTACAGGTACCTTATTGAAATGCCAGATCTGCCTGCCTTGGAGTCATCTTTAACCCCTTCTATCAGCGAATAGCTCACCTGATGCTCTTGCAGCAGATATTCATGTGGCCAGCAAAACCCAAGCTGAGCAGCCATTGCCATCTAATTCTTGGCCGATGAATCACAGACTATCCTGAGCTGGAAGGAACCCACAAGAATCACCAAAACCTAACTGGTCCTGTCCAGGACCACCCCAAGAATCACACCATGTGCCTGAGTGTTGACCAAGCAGTTCCTAAATTCTGGCAGGCTTGGTGAATGAGCCAGCAGTTTCCTTGAAAGCAAGTGCAGGTTTATTTTCTTTGGGTTATTGTAATTTTTTTATTTCTGTTGTATTGCTTCTACACCCATAGCCTACAGCAGCAGGTTAAAGAAACAGCTCTGCTCTGTGAGATGCAGCAAAGCCTCTGGAAAACAGCCTACCACCTCCACGCAGGGCGATGTCTGTGCTGTGCAGAGTAATCTGCACCTAGTGCTTTGGGGTGTTCCTGGCTGTTTGTGTTAATTTGGCATCACTGCTGGAGCCCTAAAATGCCTCAAAGACACAATCCAGACTCACAGCTTTCCACTGTTCCCTTTTTATCTCCCTGAATTAAACAGCAGAAGTCTGTGATGGTGATTTTGCGTGTGCTGTATTCCCATGTCACACTGCCAGGCCTTTAACGCTGCACGGCAGCTCACGGGCACTGAACGGGGTCGGGGCCTTGGGGTGCCAAAGGGGGTCTGCTCCACCTCTCCACCCAGGCAAACACTGATGAAATGTGGATATGGGGGCCTGGCAACATGGTGTGGTTAGAAGGCTTCCCAAAGCTTCAACTGCTGCTTGAGACCATTTCTCCTGCTGTTACAGATTCTTCCCTCCCTCAGGAAAGAACAGATAAGCCAAAGTCACCATTAATCTGTGTCTCATCAGTGCCTCTCTGCCTTTTGCTGATGCTCTCCAGTGGCATTTTCTAGGACCTTATGTCTCCATCTTACGGTCTGATCTGGTTGATGATGTCCCACCTTGATTCCTCCTTGCCCAGCTTTGACTCGGGGAAGTTGCACCAGGACAAAGCTTCACATGAGCTGACAGAATTTGCTGCCCTTTGCTGTGCACAGCTGCTGACTCCAAAAGAGATCTGTGCAAAGGGTGCTCCTTAAGAGCTGAGCACTGGGATGCTTTTGACTGCCTGTATAGATGAGGACACAGGCTGTGGCTGAGAACCACCCATCTGTGAAGCACAGCCCAACCAGTGACCGTGTGGGGTGCACAGGTTTAGCAGATTTAGAAAAAAGACCCTGATTTTGTCAGTTTGTGGCCATTCAGGGACCCCTGTCCCGTTGTGGTGATGGGAGGTGAACCTGGACCTCGTGTGTGTGGGGAGGGGAGAGCCAGCAGGAGGAACCTTTGGGAGGATGCACTCTGGGCCTCTGCATGTGTAACTTCTTTTGCATCCTTTAATAGCTCTCTGCAGCAGTAAGGCTGTTCAAGAAATGTCGTCTCTAGCGCTGGCATTAAGCTGAAGGAAATGTTAGATTACATCTCCCACCAGCAGACTTTAATTTGAAGACACACTGTATTTAAACAATCAGAAGCGTTGTTTGGATATAAACAAAAAAATTAATTCCAGTGAAACCTACTGAATCAGCATTAAATATTTTGGGTTCGTTGAATGTGATATAGGTTGTTTTCAAGAAAGCCTTAATTTAAAAAGCAACTGGAGATTTTTAACTGCTTATCTTCCAGTCTTGGCCAATTATACTCTGTAGCCAAAATTAAAAAGCATTAGATAAAATATCTTTCCTTTGGAACAGAATGAGCATGCAGAAAAGGAAGAGCCTTGGAATATCCTTGCCTAGAATTTCAAATAAGCTTCTTATCTGATAAAGCTGGAGATACTCATCCAAAGTCTCTGAAGTCAGGAGGGCTGGGGTGGGTTGTGAGAACATCCATCAAATACTGCCCTGGCCTCACTGGTGTGGAGCATTTGCCTGAGCGCTGAAATTGGCGTTTGATCGAGCGAGAGTTTTGTCACCCTGTCTGAGCAGGACCCCTGTGTCAACACTGACCAGACCCTGTACCAGCCTGCCAGCAGTGCCAGCACAAGGAGGCATTTTCTGCTCTTGGGCTGAGCCTGGGGAATTGGTTGGACTCGAGGACATTCAATAATTCCTTCTTCCGACTTATTTGCCAAGACTTTTCGAAGGACTTCCAAATGCACTTCTCAAATCCCTAAAACCCTTTCTCAAAACTCATTGCCCACTTTAAACTGCTGTGAAGCATTTTAAGGACAAAAATCTTTTCCTTTCAAATACTACAGGGGTTTAAATCCTCCTCCCACTCATTCCTTGGGCTGTGCTTCCTGCAAAGCAATTATCATCCTTTGCTAATTTTTATCAGCATTATTAAATGCTTGGAGTCTTAAGCAGATCTCACATTCACCTGATTAGTGAATACTCAATATTTAAACCCTCTCACAGTTTTGAACTCTGATCCTGTTGTACTCCTTTAATATGTCCGTGTTTGACGGCAGATTTGCACCAGGGGTGACGTGCTGGTAGCTCTGTAGCACTTTTAGCTGAGCTGTTTTGTAGTGCCAAGGAGACCCAGCCCTCCTGCGTGGTGTCACAGCTTCCTTGAGGACACAGCAGGGCCCTCCAGTGCTCAGGATGAGGCCCAAGTGGCCCCTCCTGTTGAGAAGTGTGTCTGGCTCCTGCCCTCCACACTGATTCTGCTGCAAGTGTTTTGCCAGGCTTCTCATCAGCACGGTGTGCTGAGTCAGAAAAATGTAATTCACCATGTATTAGGAAGAATAAGCAATTATCCCTTGTCAGTTACGCCTTCAATCAGTGCATATAAACAGCTGGTGATGCAGAACAGTCTTCACTTAAAATCAGAGAACCTTTTAGGAGAGCTGGTTCATTTCCATATATTTACCAAATTTTCTTCCTATAAAAATACCATGTCTTTAAAAAAAAAAAATCTGTGACTTAATCCTTTCGGTCTCTGGGGCAAATGATGTATTTTTAGGTGTGACTAATTAGTGAACATGTGGAGGGGGGATTTTAAAGCTGCTCTGAAAAGAGCTCTGTCACTTGAAACCTTGAGGAGGTTGTTGCTGGTTATTATGCCTCTCAGGCTGTGTCTAGCTCAGATGGACAAGGTTGGCTCCTGATCCACAAGTGTCAAACTCTTGTCCACCAAGTTCTCCGGGAGCCTGAAGTGTGGGAACCCTCCACAGGCAGATCCCAGAGGGAGCAGTGCCGGTGCTGCATGTGGGGTGATGCTCCTTGGTGAGCATCGCTAATGAGCCATTAAAGGGCCAGGCAAAGCGTGTGTGACAGTTAACTTTGACTTTAATTCTATTTAATAGTTCATAACACTTAATTTCAATATTTAACAAGCTTAAACAGAACCAACAACTTGTGTGCTTTTTATGTTAATTGGCAATATTTTGCTGCTGACTGCTCCTGTGCTCTTAACCCTCCTAACTCTTTCTCTTGACCCTAATTGATGCTCTCCAGGCTTTCTGCTGTGACACAGCTGAAATGGGTTATTTCTTCTGGTTGTTACTGAGTTTGAATAGAGAGCATTCACCAAACTGAGGGGGAATGACAGCTGAGTCACTGGCGATGCCTCCTGAGATGGCTGCATGGTCTGGAGGGGGTGTGTGGTCAGCCAGGCACCTGCAAAACCTTTGGGGGAGAACATTTGCCCTTTCCCTTGAATGGCAATGCCCAGTTTTAATTGCAGACCACCAGTATTTCCAGACATGAATGCTTTGAACCACCTGAGGCCGAGTGCAGTTTGCAATTGCAGGCAGAGGGAGGAAAACTGCAGATCCTCTCCATGACTGATGCGCCTCATCTACCAAAAGAAGCTGGATTCATTTTGCTTTGCTAAATTGTTGCTGTTGTAGGCCAAAATGGACTTTACCAAGGAGTGGAACAAATGACACCGTTTTGCGGGTGTGTGCAGTGGATGGCTTGGGACATGACTGGTTTCGGGAAGAGGCAAAAAAGAATGAACAGCTCTCAGAGATGGTTTTGTGGAGAAAAGGCCCTCAACCCTCGCCCCCAGTGTGGCAATATTTTTTCTCTGCCACCAAAGCTAAGCAGGGATTGTTTTTCTCCTCTTGAGGGATGATGGGTAAAGCAGCAGCAAAACCCCTGCTGTGCACTGTCTTCTGTCTGATTAAATGTTAGTCAGGGGACTTCTCTCCATCCAGGGCCTCTCTGCCTATCACTTGTAGAGCAACAGAGTACAGTGATTTGTCCAGCCTGTGCTCCTCTTAATAGAGGACATCATATTCGAGGATCTAATGGGTACTGGGAGCACTTCTACTCACCTCATCAATATGCTTATGGAGTGCACCTTCCCTCACCTTTCTCCAAGGTATCTGTAAAAGTACAGATATGCAGTCTGTATCATTAAACCAGAGGTAGTAAGTACTATTTCTTCTCATGGGGTTGTGAAAGTATGTGCTGTGTAAACTCATTTGCACCAGCCAGAAGTTAGAGGCCTATATCTAAACTTCATCTTATCACTATTTTATCACTGGAGTTAATACATGGTGATAGGTGCAGATGATTGACTGAGGTTAATTTGTGTGCTGACTGAGAGGTGTGGTAGGGAAGGGAGACATCCATCACAGGAATGTGTTTTATATATATGTGTGCGTGTGTGTGTATTGGGATCAACTGCTGCTGCTCAGCTTATCAGGAGGAGCAGAAAACTGAAGCTACGTCAAACAAAACTAGAATTATTTGTGCCTCTGTCACTGCTGCTTCTTGTCTGGATCAGCCTGCGCTGAGTTTGAGACCTTCACGTGTTGGGATGTGGAGGGGCTGTGCCTGGAGGGTTCCCTGGGCTGGGGCACATCTCATCCAGCGTGTGCAGAGCTGCTCGTGGTGCAGGGCCTCACCTGCCCTGCCCTTGCCCTGCTCCTGTGCCATCAGTCCCTCTGCATTAGCAGCGTGCAGGGATCACTCTCCAACAGCCCCAGCCTGGCGCCCCTTCTCCTGCCAGAGGAAGGTCATGCGTTGGAGAAGCATTGATTCTCCTTGCTGCGAAATGAGAGCTCCCATCAGTGAAGTCTGCAGCACGTGGGCAAGTAAAACCCAAACCGCTGTCTGAGGCCCCGGTGGTGCGGATCCTGAACAAGCGTGTGCATTTTGCTTGGCTGTCGCCTTCAGACAGGGACACTGAGCAAACTCTCGTAACCCTCACAGCTGGGATGGCGTGGCCCTGGCAGCAGGGAGGTGCTGGTGGTCTCTCTTCCTTCTGCTCTTCCCTCCAAGCATTCCCAGCTCGGGGACAGCAGTGCTCAAAGCCACGTAGTGACCTGCAGAGCAGAGCCATGCATTGCTGCTCCCTGGGCTGTGAGTGAGTGCCCCACGAGTGAGGGATGCCGTGAGCCTCCCCCCTGGTGTGTTGATGGAGGGCTTGGCAGGCCTGGTCCTCTGCTCGGGGCATCTCCGCAGCTCAGCTCACGGTGATCTCGGCTCTCGGCGAGGGAACAGAGCGGCTCCTGGGTGGGAGAAACGTGGGCCACGCCAGCCAAAGCTGTTTGTTCTCCGTGGGAAGCAGTGTTAGCAGAAATTGGAATTTACAAGGCCTTGCTGCACGATTATTTGAGTGTATATTGGTCTCTCCCCTCTCCTACTTCTTTTATGGGTTGGTGCAGTCCCTGCCCTGCTCCAGAGGAGCCAGATGACCACTGCCAGCTGTAATAATAACTCTGTGAGCAATAACAGGAGCTGCTGCAGTTTAGCAATTGTTAACTATGTTCTTCATTGAATTTTGTTATAGCTGTGCAATTAAGCTCACCTTAGTATGTTGCACCTAATGTGTTTATTAAGAAATCTAGTGAACCAAAACAAACACATCCGTACCATCTGACAAACTTGTTTTCCACCAAAGTTAATTAAAGAGGAGGATTCCTCCTGACTTAAATATTTTCTTGCCTTGCCCCTTAAAACCAGCTGATTTTAAACTAATCGGATTGTTAACCATTCTCAACAGAGAGCAATTCTGACTACAGGAGTTTCCCAGATGCTTGGGAACATAGTGGGCACCATGCAGGTTAAGCAGGACCAAGCCTAGTGCAGGGAAGCAGGGCAGGGAATATTTTATATATAAAATACAGGCAGTGAGAGGGAAGCTGGTCCTCCAAAGCCAGGAGCTGAGAAGTCTGAAGAAAGCCCTGGGGGATTTTGGCTTGGGTGAACTCACTGCTAACCTGGAGGGCACTGGCTTCCTGTGAACTATTTTGTCTTTGTCTTGGGGGAATTTTGCAGTCTCTGCAGGACTGTTCAGTTTAGCAGGCACGCTGGGTTTTGACGGCAATGTCTCTTTCAGGTGGATGTTATTGCAGGTGCTGTGGGAACTGCTGTGTCAAGGCGGAGCCAGGTCAGCAAATCCTGCAAATTCTTTAAATGTTCATGTGTCTAGAGAAGGAAGTTTGCAATATCTGTATTAATGTAGAAGGAGGCACTGAGGAAGGCCTCCAGGCACATGTGTTCCTTCCTATTTTGTTTTTTATTCTTTTTTTTTTTGTTTAACTACATCACTGTTCTAATAAAATATAAAGCTGCCAGAAAGAAGCACTGTCTTTCTCTTACATTCATAGACCAGAGGATACTGACTTCCTTAAATCTTCCAGAGGGAAGATGTGCCCAAAAAGGTGATGAGTGGAGGCAGGGTTGAACACCAGCACCTGAGCTGTGCTGGCTTCCCCAGTGCTGGAGGACAGGCTCTGGAGAAATGAGGGGTGTGCTGTGAGAGAGCTCAACCAAAAGTGTGTGTCTGACCATTCCCAGGGAGAGCCAGTCTTTCCCAGAGAGCTTCTGAGACAGTGACTCTAAAGCTTGCAAGCAAACTTTGTTTTCTAAAGACCACTGAAGAGATGCTGTGAGGTCTGTCATTCTGTTCAGCTTAATACTGCAATCTCTTCAAAAGCCATCATTGCATCTGCTATCTGTTAAGTAAGAGTGATTTTTTTTTTTAATAGTGAGAAAGCTGTTTACTTATATTTGAATGTCATCTAAGATTAAAAACTTTATTCAATTACCTTCTGAATGGTACCTAAGTATGATCTGATGATAGACAAGTAGTAACGTGAATTGATTTGATTTTGTCTGAGAGATTCATCACAGGTGGTGAAAAACCAAAATATTCCTCAGCAGTAAATTAATATTCTTTCCCTGCTCATAAAAGATCAAATGCTTGTGGCATTCATATATATTTTAAGCTTGTTAAAATTCAAATTGTGGATGGTCTTGTAAAGTTTTCTATGGCCCTTTGTGAGGAGTAGCTGTTTATCCATTATTTCTGTGATGAAAAGTGAGTTCTGGCTCATCAATACTGATTTCCATTTCACAATGTCTGAACCTCTGGTTTCAGGGAAGGCAGAGCCGTGAGTTGCTGCATGGCTAAATCTTTTTAAAACAATTAAACCTTAAATTACATTAGGACTGGACATTCTTCTGTCTCCCTAAGGAAAGCCAACTTCTGATTTTACATGCTGCTGCTCTTTGCAGGTGCTTTCTAGGCTGGTTCAGCACCTTCCCACCCTGTTCCCAGTGTCTCTCCCACTTTCTTCACTGTAGCCAAAGGCTGAAAGACATGCCACAGTGCAATTAAACCAAATTATCTTCAGCATCCTTGAGTGAGTGATGCCCTGGAAAGCCTGGTTTGGCCGTACTGCTCACATCTTGGCTGTGTCGTTCCTGTCTGGTTCCTGCAGCAGTCTATGGAGATACCAAAGCGCAAAGGCACGTGTTTGGAGAGGGTAGCAGGCCCTGCTGGGGCAGGACTCATCTCTTCTGTAATCTCTCTGATCGTTTGTGTGCTGCTGGTTGTTCCTGCAAATAGCTGCTGAACCTGAGATCGGGATGCTTTTGATTAAGACATGCTGGGATGGAGACAGAATGTGCCTGCCTGATGTTTCCAAAATAGGAAACCTTCCTAGCACTGCCACATTATGGCTTGGAGATGGGAAAATTATGCACTGGCTTCTCAGGAATTTTCATATTGTGGTTTTTTTTTTTTCCTCTGTAGCACTTGAGTCACATTCATTTAATAACCTTACATGGGGTGGGCTTGGGGGCAAGTTTGTGCAATGCAATGCAGCTTAATTTGAATTTTATAGCAGTTTAGCACCACTTGGTGTGTGCAGCCTTTCCGGGTTTTATTCCTTTAACAGCCATACAGACATTTCCCTGCTGACGAAGTATCTGCCCATAGAGGGGAAAACTGTGCTTGCAGTCTTGGAGCTGGAGAGTCATTGTGCCTGGGGAAAACTCGGGCTGGGAATGTGCTCCTGCAAGGTGCCTTTGTACAAGGTCTCCCAAAGGGCGGCACAACCAGCTAAGGCCCAGGCCAGTGTCATTCCTGTTTGGTGCTGGACTTTCCTGGCATGGCCCAGGGAAATTGTGCTTTGGGCTTTTCAGCAGTAGGCTGGGTTTGACTGGTGCTGGGACTGTACAGATTAACAGCCATGAACACTGAGTTTCCCTGTCTGGTGGCAGGAGAATGGTCCTGGTGCTTTCCTTTGCCAGTGGTTGTATTTTTCTAAACCTCATCTCAGTGCTGCTGGTCCTTGTTGGGCGGGGGGTTTGGCACGTGGCTGGTGTCCATCTTTGGTGCCTCAGGAGAACCCACAGTGTAGAGCTGAAGTATCTGGGCCTCAACTTTGTCGGCATGAAGCAAACTTCACACCAAATTCATTGGCAGTGATGTGAGTGAGTTTGCAGAGACAGGATGGGCTGAAACTACGTGAAGAAACAAGGCTGTGCTGCAGCTCTAGAGAGAACTGCAGGCTTGGGGAGCATCAGAAACTGGATGGTTTAGGACATAAAATTTCTACAGAACTTTCCTGAAACTAAGGACATACACACCACTGTCCTTGTCTACATCAAAGGACAATAAATTGTTACATTCCCTATAGAAAACAGCTCATTTTGTGTGTAGGCTTATTAAGTACCTAAGATGTGAGAATTGAATTTCATCAACCACAGAAACTCAGACTAACCTTAAAAAATTAAGCCACTGCTAAGATAAAAGATGAGAGGGCAAGAACATAGCATGTGTGTATTCTGGTCATCTCTTGGAGAGTTTCTTGCTGCTAATAATTTTTGTAGCACCCCTTCTTCTTCTAGTTCCAACCAGCACTTTCCCGTGCAGTTTTATTTCCAAGTTCCTCACAGATGTCCAAATAGATTAGACCTACCACATTTTTCCCGTTGAAAACTGGTTATCTTTTTAAAGGAAGATATTGGATTCAGTCTGGCATGAGCTTCTCTTTGTACACCCATGCTGCATTTTATACTGCTTTCCATTAACCACCATATCTTTTAATTATTGTTCCCTTCATAACTTGTTCAGGAAATCCTCCACACTACTGCAGTCGGATTAATGGGCTTCTCTTAAACATAGTTTTATATTTGCTGTTTCCTAGCACACGCTGCCATTTATGCCTTGATAGATTTATTTTTTTAAATTACCATTATCCTCAGGAATTACCCAGCCCCCAGAACTTAAGTGCGTTAAGCTCTGGCTCTTACTTTCACTTCAGATGGGAGTGATTTCCATTTCTATTAACTCCTTCATATTAGTCATCCTATTTGTGCCCCATCACTCAAAATCCACTTTTTGGAGTGCAAATTGAAGTTAAATTTTCATTTAGGTTTGGGATTGTACCAAGTTATGTTTATTTTCTACTCCATTCCTCTCATGCAAGAGCCCCCTCCATGGCAGATGCTGCACTGAAGAGGCCTCGGTCTGTGATGGTGGCCCAACAGGAGAAGCAGGGCATGCAGTGACTCTTTCCTGGCGTGATCCTCCAGTCCTCAGTGATTTGCTTTGAAGGTGCCACGAGGAGCCCTGTGCCTTTTTGGCATCTGTTTTACGTGCTGCACAGCATCTCGGTGCTCGCCCTGGTTTGTTTGGGCAGCAGTGCCTCTGGTACCCTGCGGCTGGCTCTGGGTCCCGCCAAACTCATCTGGGTCCCGAAGGCTCGTGCTCAGCGTTGTTGTGTTGTCACACACGTTCCTTGGTGGTTTCTCACCTGCCATGTTCAATTCCATATTCACTCCCCTCAGTGAGCTGAAGTTTTGTGAACTCCATCACCACCTTGAACGTGCTGCTTGCGATGTCCCTGGGGTGTTTCTTCACTTCCCCTCCCTGCGCTCAGGGATCTTAGCCCTGATTGGGGTGGGGAACAGCAGCACTCTGGGAATCCTCTTGGGGCTCACCTAGTTAGACATGCAAGAAGTTCCCAGGTCTGCTGTGACATTGGTGTCACTTTATATTTTGCTTTTATTTTCTTCCTCGTGTTTTGGTGTCTGGCCTTATTATCAGCGCAGGGCACTTTGAACCTTTGCAAGAAGTGCTCTCCACCCACTTGCACTGGATGAAATGCATAAAGGACGTGGCATAGTAAAATAAATTCTTTGATGAGCAGTTCTCCACACACAGTGTGCTTTCATACTCCTTCCTACAAGCCATGGCTTGAATGGTGAGCTGTGGAGATGCCAGATGGGAGTGATGAGCTCAGGAGAGTAAGAGGATGGAAGTGTCCCCAAGGAAGGCTGGTAAATGGGATGTGCTCAGGGAAAGGGGCCTGTGTCGGAGGTGGGGCGGAGGGAGGAATGACAGTAACTGGGGAAAACGAGGGGAAAACAGAGTTCTCCTGCCAGGACTTTGTGTAGGTTGCTGCCATGGGAGGTAAAGAAGCGGTTTAGAAAAACCCAGCACCCGCTGGAATGCTGAGAGCAGAACACTTCCTGCTAAACCAGAGTCTCCCAGTCCCCGTGCTTGGCCAGAAAACAAGCTTTTGTTAAAAGAGGCACTGGCACTGTGCCTCAGAGCAGAATGAGAAATGCCTTGGGGTTTCACCAGGGAGAAGACGAGGAAGAAAAAAGCCATTCTTCCTAATTTGATATTCAGTGCAGTTTGTCCCGTGTTTCTTAACACTGCCTTAACACACTCTGGAAGATGCCGTTCCCTCCACGCTGCTGTTATTTGCTTTATAGTTATCATTTATTTCTATTTATGCTATCTAAACTGCTCCTGCCCTGGGCACAAGTACAAGACACATTTTAGAATGGGAGGAGGATAATCTAAACTGTCTGAGCTTTTCCTGAGCAGGGAATGGCCTTGAGATGACAGTGGAGGTTTGCTGGGTCAGGCCAGCCACAGGAGCGGGACAGATCAGGAGGCAGGAGCTGAGCCCTGGGGCTGTAGCCCACCCTTCCATACTCCCCCTCTTCTGAGGACCAGGAGAATCTGGTCCTGAGGGAAATGCCAAGACCTTCATGGAGTCGCCTTTCTGCTGGGGTTTGCTCCCGTGTGTATTTGACTCACACACCTTGCTCCTCGCGGTGCTCCCAAGGCTCTCTCCCCGGTGCCAGGGAGGGAATTTGCTGGTGAGGGGCAGGGATGCAGCCTCTGTTTAATTGTTTAGCATGTTCTTTTAGTATTGTTGGAACAACTCTCCTGACCCCACTGAGAGAGGCCAAAATCTCCCATTAGATGCATCTGAACCCCCTGAGAAAGGGCTGGGATACTTGAGCTCCAGGAAAAACCTTTTCTTGCATGAAGGAGGCTATGCTGTTTCTACATATTTCTCTTTGGGTGGTTTTAGTAGATTCTTTTCAGGCTCAGTCTAGACATGGGATTGTGTTTACTAGAAAAAACCTATTTTTCTTAACAGCAGTTTAAAAAATGTTCTTGGCTGATGTAGTCTGCCCCTCACAATGGCAAAGAGGGTAGTGTTATTTAAGACAAAGATTTCAATTTCGTATAAGGCTGAAATCTGCCCTGAAAGAAACGTGCTTGCAATTTTATTTTTTTTCTTTCCTTTCAGCCAGGAAAACATGAGAATGCAGCCTGAAAAAGACCAAAGTCTTATTGTGCTTACAGGCTTTTTGTGTGATCAAAACCAAGTCCTTTCAGCTCAGACAGGGATCTGCTTTATATCTAAGTCCAGCGTACACTGAGCTGGTTGTACAGTGCCCCAAAACATGTTTCTATTGGTATTTTTAAATAATTAATTGAGGGGTTTGTCGATGTTGTTGCATATGTTAAAATCAGTTAGGTTAAGGGAGAGCAACCAGTTTCACAGCAGCGTTAATTAGGAGAAGAGGAAAGAAAATTGCAACAAGTAGAAAATCATGTTAGCATCCTCTAGGGGATGGATCTGTTCTGAGTCACAGCAGTACCTGTGGGGCACTCAGAGGGCTGAAGAGCGAAAATAACCATGACTGTAGGTCTTTCTGTGCTCAACAGAATAATAGTGGAACACATGATTGCAAAACACTAGTTTGGAACTGCTTGTAGCTATTTGTGCACAACAATTTGTCTGCTCATGGAGGGTTTTCCTATAACAGCTGGGGAGGCTGTGATGAAAGGACACTTTTTATTTATTTAAAAAAAAAAAGTGGCCTTAGTTTAGCTCAGAATTTTTTTTTTTTTGTACAGAAAAAAATTTCTGCTTGCTGGACCTGCTGAAAGGAGGATTCTGGGGAAGTTGTGCCTGAGGAGGGTGGGGATACAAATTGCCTTGGTGAGATTGGGTAGAATAACACAGAAACAAGTCCCTGAGCAAAATACTCCCTAAAAGCATGCAAACAAAAACTGCAGAGGGCTGCAAATCGGCAGCTACTGTGTGATGGTGGTGTGGTTGGCTGGGGTAGTGCTGTGGGTTGTAAAGCTTCCTGAGCACTCCCCCTCGGACCTGCCTGCCTGGAAACACTGCTATCTCCCTACTGCTATAAGAGAAGGGATAATTCATCTGCCTGTTTTTTCTTCCTCTTTTTTTTTTTCTTAAACATCGCTAACCCTGCAAATTAAAAAGGGACCCGTGAGTAATTAGGCTTTTCTTTTTCCTTTGTTAAGTGAATAAGTGATGGTGACAGCTGAAAAATGCATGTGGTTTTTCTGTCCGAGTCTCCAGACCCTGAAGGTCCCCAAGCACAGGGGAAAATATTCTGAGATACGGATTTTCTTGGATTCCCCACGGAATATTTTTCTCGGGATTTTCAATTGTCTCTGTCTACACAGGTTATAAATCTAGTTCAGTAGAAGCAAGACAAATTTTAATGGAATTTTTTGTTAAAACTAATTAAACATCTGGCTCCCTCATCGCCACGAACAGACAGAAGATTAAGATAAGGGCCAACTTCAAATTTGAACAGGAGTTTTGGAGGACTTTGTAACTTGCATTCACCTTTTGCTTTATCAGTTACTGTGTTTTCTGGCTGTTACAGGAAGCTCTTGGTAACTTAGGTGTCCTTGGTCACTTGCAGATGGCCTGCAGAACAGACTTTACACTGGCAAGCATTCAAGGAATGGAAACTAATTGGTTAAGGCCACTGTCTCCAAGAGTGATTCTTGTTTCCTTATTCACCTCTTCATCATCTGCAGTTTGCAGACGAGTCTTGACTTCACGCATCATAGTTCTGTCACAAACCACACCATCTGTCACGGAAATGCTGGGAGGCACTTGCAAATTTGGATCAGACACCTTTATTTCCCTTTGACATTTTGGTGTAGGCAAGGCCTAATTGGGTTTTGAGAGCGATTGCTGTTCCTGTGGATAACATCTTCCCATAAGAGATGTTCAGAGCCCTTTGCCTCGTTCAGCTCTTAGCATGGACAACAAGAACTTCTCATCCTTCGCTGCACCTTCTTGGCTGTTCCTGCTCTTCGCTCCAAAAGCCACATCTATTACTTCTCTTTGAGGCTCTTGAGCCAAAATTTGGTGTTGAGTTGCCTCTGAGGTAGGCTGAGTGGGAAATGAGGAGCCTTCTCCAAGAGAGGGTCCAGATCCAGTGCTGGCCCCGTCCACGCCTCTCTGCTTTCCCACTTCTCATCCCCACTTGCTCCTCAGGACGGGGTTGCTGATGGTCTCCTGAGCCCGAATCTGAACTCATCTACATGTGCTTGTTTTAATTCCCAGCTATCACCACGCTTGTCCCTTGCTCTGCTCTTGGACATCTGCAGAAGGTGCTGTTCCTCTACAGCCTGGCACCTGAGCTCATGATTTGTGGCTGGTTGTGAAAAGCTGACAGAGTAATGTCCCCAACAGGACCCCTGTCCTGGTGCTGGCAGGGAAGGAAGGGTAAATCCAGCTCCTGAGAAGAGCTTGAGTTCTCATGGATAATGGAAGTGCCTTGGGGTCACAGTCAAGTTTCTTCAGTCAGACCTTCTGCTCACCTTTTTTTTTTTTTTAATTGTTTAGCATGTTCTTTTAGTATTTTCAGTCCTTTTATTCTGTCCTGATTTCAGCTGTGAAAGTCTTTTAAGTGATTTTGGCAAGAAATCTTTGAGAGCACTGGCTCGATATTCTCCCATGTTTAATATTTTGATGTAGTTTTTTTAATTTCCATTTTCTTCTTTCTTTTTCTCTTTTGGCTTTTCAACCTTCATTTGTTAAAGAAACCTTTAAAACCAAAGAATATTTCTCATCTATAATGGCATGAATAAATGAATGTGAGCTCTGTGATTAATGTGCCTTTACGTAGTTTTATGTAGTTTATCATCCCAGAAGAGGGGAAAACTGCTTTGTACTTGTTTTCTAGAGAGTGTGCAGGGAGCTTGAGACAGCATCCGGTATTCAGGGAGAAAGCAACAGAAACAAAAGGATGAGGATGCTCTGAATGCAGAAGGTAGTTATTAAAAAAGAAAAATCATTCAATGAGAGCCCAGGACTTGTGCAGGGCAGAGGGTTTTTCCCTCTCTCATTTGACAGACCTGCCATCTTCCAAACTGAAGCTGTGATTTCAAGGTGGGATGTAAGTCCTGCTGCTGCCCCACCGGCATTGCTCGGTCCCACTGTGCTGGTGTGTGATGGCAGCGATGTCTGTAGTCATTTTGGTGTAGGAAGGGAGGCAGTGAATTACTCTGGGAATAATTTTCCCTTCCCACTGGTACATTCCTGTCCCCTGGAAGCACCAAGAGGATGCTCTGGGGACATGAGGAGTGCCTCCTCCTGTGACAGTTTAACTGCCCGAGTGCTTAGGCTGGCATTTGCCCTCCAAAGGGCTGAGGTCTGTGAGCAAGCGAAAACAAAACAGAAAGTGGTGCTTTGACACTGATAGAAACCAAAACTGTGGTGCCAAATCAGAGCAGATCCAAATCCTGTAGAGGGAGAAAAAAAAAAAGGCTGGAGCCGAGATCAATGTCTGTGACATTCAGCTGCTTTTAGCAAAGAAATCACATAAGATATTCACTTAGTAGGAGGAAAGAAGGTTAAAATGGTTTGCTGAGAGAACAATTAGGCAATCTCCACTTTTTTTTTTTTTTGTATGAAACAAAAGCAAATTCAATTTTCTGGCTGTGCAGGCTCTTTTCCATTGTTTGTGCCTGAGAGAGGGTGTGGGGTCAAATGTTTCTGGTTTGGAGAGTGCCCAGGGCAGGCAGGAGGGAGGAGCAGGGGATGGGGCACTGAGGTGCTCGTGGTAGGGAACCTCAGGCAGGAAGGACGAGGCTGCCTTGGAGCTGCAGACCACGGGGCTGCTTTACCTTTAGGTGCAGCTCGTATTTGTCCACAGGGGATATTTCAAGCTGTTGAGGTGGGGGGGGGACTGGACCTGCTCCTACAACCAGCACTCTGTTTAGAGGAGGAGATGGAAGTGTAATCTCTTAATTAGTTTGTTCCTCTGCTGTAGAAATGCCTCCCACTTTTCAGGGCTGGAGTCTGTACTGCACAGGTGAGCTAGGTATGAATTATAGATGTGAGCACCAAAAACCAGCGCAATTCACTGAGCTCTGGCTGTAGACCCTCTTGAAACTGGATGGATTTTACTCCTCCTCTCCACCTCCCCCTACTAAATCTAAGCTATTATGACATTTCAAAAGAGTTTTAAATAAGGCATGGTGTGGTATAGTTTGCATCACTTGTTATCCTGAGGGATGGTGTAGCTTTTGTACTCATTTCCTCGGCGTTGTCTGTGATGGATAGAACTGCCTTCGTCTCAGTGAGGTCTTTGAATCTAGCAAGCCCTGACATCTAATGCAATCTGAATAATCAACAGAAGCAAATAATGAGATGCCAGTGTCGAGAGGAAAATTCCCGCAGCTTAATGTCCCAGTGCAGAGCATGGTGTGCCAGCTTTGTAACCTGCTAATTTAATAATGGAGCCAACCGAGCTGCACACATAAAGCATCTTCCAGTGTGCCTAGAAATTAACCTTTAAAAGCCAGCTGACTTTGTCTCTCAAAGCCTGTGATGCTAGGCCTGTGGATTTTTGGTAAGGTTTAAAGGTTTTGGGTGAATTAGGTGGAAGGGAGCTGGATGAACCTGGTTTGCCTGTGAAAACTCAGGTGGGGTTGTTGTTGGTTGGTTTCTTTGTTTTCAAGGGCCATTGAGCCCAGTGCCCAGCATGGATCAGCCTGGACCCCCCTGATAAACTTGCTGTAGCCTTAGTATCTGCAACTGTGAGCATCCAGAAAGGCACATAGTAATGTATGGCAACAGGCACATCCCTGCTTTAATAAAATCCTGCTGTTTTGCCTGACAGCACTTGAGAGCTTCAAGCTGAAGTGTACCCAGCTACATAGATACTCAGTTTTCTTCTTTTTTTTCTTTTCTTTATACAAACCAAACTTTCAAAAGAGCTCTAAAATATTTCCAGTGCCTTTTCAGTGCAGTGTTAAAACACAACAGCTGGATAAATATTTTGGCATCTTCTGGGGAGAAAAGAAACATGGGGAACAGTAACAAGTAAGGACAGCCTTTCAGCCTCTCTCTTTCTGGGCATTTGGTGAAAGCCAGGCCAAGTTTTGTGCTGGTTTCTTTACTGAAGGTCCCAGCAGCTCCCTTGCTCCATCTCTGTCCTGCTGTGAGTGTGCACCGTGTAACAGGATTTGCATTTGCTGTTTGTAGTCATGGAGCCAAATCCAGCTTGATCTGAACAATTTTCTGGGTTTTCCATCTGTTTGAAATTCTGATGCAAACTCACATGTCACTTGTACAAGAGGCTGCAGATGCAGGACGGGAGAAAGCTCCTCTGAATTGGTTGGACGCAGGTGAATGGTTTCATTATGCTTATGTGGGTGTCCTTATTTCATTTGGGCTTCTAAGGTTTAAATTAATGTGTGACAACATTAACTCTAATATTGATTGCTGACCACTGTGATAACCACTAGTACAATCTCCAGTTGTTTTCCACTATTTTCTTCTGCTGTGCTCTTCTATTGGCAACTAATCTCTTTAAAGCTAAGTATAAAAACATCCTTCTTCAAAATAACGTGTTTCCTTTGGAGGCATTTCAGACACATTTAAGAACAAACTTGCTCTAGTGACTTATTGCAAGCCCAGAGGAGTTCTCTAACATTGCAGCATCTTTTCTCTCTCTTTAGCAGCTGTTTTCTCCTTTTTTCTCCCCGTGAAAGGCAGCCTTTGTGAGACAGGCCCTCATGGGAGCTGCTGTGTGATTAACCCTCCCACCACCACGGACAGATTGTGCCCAGCACGTTTTTTAAGCTCTCTCACACCCTAGGCTGCCTTTTGCAGCCCCACACCAGCTCCCCTCACTCATGTTTTCCCACCTGCTCCCAGGCAGCTGGGTCACCTCCTCACATGGTTTAGGTCTAGAGTTGGTCCATCAGATCCAGGGGATTGGTTCCTTTGGGCAGCTGAAAACCTGGTGCCAGGCCAACCATAAAATGTAAAACGCTGGCTGTGTACAAAGGGCTCGTAACACTCCCTGTCTCCTGGGCTGGGTCGTGCCAAATGCTCCTGAAAGATGGGAACATTTTGCAAGATTCTGAGAACCAGTGCTGGATGCTGTGTAATCCCTTCCACAAGAGCCTGGGAGATGAAGAAGCCCAAAGTCCACTAAGAATTGTCTCTGCCTCTGTTGTTTTTGGAAACGGGACGTGAGGTTCATAACTGCTATTAAACATCACCCTGTAATTACCCGTTCAGAGTCCAGGGTTTCCTGGAGAAAATAATAATTTTTGGCTTTGTTTACGAATGCTGCCAGCGCCATTCCTGCCTGTGGGAGAGTCCTCCTGGGGAAAGTGGTGATTTTTGGATGCTGGGTGCCCATGTGCTCCATGGTGTCCTACTGACACGAGGAGAGTGTGGAAGGACCACCTGATGGGCCCAGGGATGCTTCTGGCTGCAGTAAAGGAGGGACTGTGAAGAGAGCTGAGCTTCTGCTGATCAGGTTAGCTGAAAATAGGTGAGATTGCAATAAAGACAAGTTTAATCACATTGAGAAAAGCAGTAATAACCTAGTTTTGGGCAGGCTCTGGGATCCTTTTCAGTTTTTTTCTGCAGTTACTGCCTTATGAGAAAAAGAATGGGGGAGAGAAAAACAGATGTCCCAGATACAGCAGGCATTTCTGATAACTTGACTCCTAAAATAATCTTGCTTTATAGAAATTGATTTTGTTCTTTTTCTTTTACAAAGAACAACAGAGAGAAGGAGTTCATGTTTCCACAAATCCTCTCTAAAGGAACAGTACTATATAAATCAAACTCTGGTTCAGGAGGTTTACTTTTTTTTTTAATCTTTAATATTTAATTTAAGCCATCAGTTTGGACTGACATCTATTTGTCTCGAAAGGGCATAGGTTTTTTATTTTCTGTGAGAGAGTGGTATTTTCCCTTTTAATAGACCCTTTATATCATGCTAGGGAAAGAGGAAGAAGCTACAATATTCCCCCGAGCAGTATCACGCTCATGACACCTTGTTTTCTCTGCTATGGATTCAGACTAAAATAAGGTACTTCAAGTTTTTTTCCTTCTCCTTAAGCCCTGGCACATTCGGAGGATTTAGAGCCCACCAGAATAAAAGCAAGGGCTGGGATGTGTGCAGCTGCCTTCGCTGCCGTGTTTCCCAACTCTTGGTGACCACTGCAACAGTTGGAGCCGTCACTGACCCGTGCCCCAGTTGGGGTTTCTGAGTTGATGCTTCGAAAAAGGAGGGAGGATGTGGGTCCTGAGGTCCTGGGACCCCCTGTGCCCCTGTCATGTAGCATCCATCAGCTTCAGAGAGAAACTTCCCAGAGCCAGAAGAGCTTCTGAGCAAATACTCTATTAGTATTATTTTTTCTGAAGGTTTTCTTTATGTAAAAGAAAACATGCTTTAAGATCCAGCAGTAGGTATTAAAATGAATGTGTTTCTCTTCCAGGAGTTTGTTCAATGTGCAAATAAAATCAACCTTCATGCACAAAAGCCTGGAAGGTTTCAATGTAAAATTCATTGGGTTTTCAAGAGGAGAGTGTGGGGCTTTTCTCTGCATGTGTAGTAATGTATTGAGAAAGATCCTCATCTGCATAAAACATCAGACAGCAAATGCCAATTATGGATTCATAGACTAGAAAAAAATGTTATTCTTGATTTATCCTTGTGATAAGATTTATAAAGCACAGTGATAGCCCATGCTAAAAAGAATGACTCCAGCTGGTGTAAATAAAAGCAATAAACTTGATGGTAAAAGTAATAATATCAGCCCACAACATGATCTGAACAGTATGAGGCAACACACAAATTGGTAGTGGATGTCCAGAGGAGAGGACTGCATTTCCTATTTGCACTTGAGGGATATATGAGCTCATTTGGGTCTGCAGGAGGGTTCTCATGTGTGACTCAGAGGAAGAGCTGTGAGAATTATTGCCCCACTCACTGAAATACCAGTTTATACTGAAGTCTCCACTTCTGAATTTGCCTCGTTCGTTGCAGGATGGGGTTGGCACTTTCCAGTGTGATATGCAAGGACTCAAAATGTACATCTCAGGAGCCCTCCATCTAATTTTATTGCAGACTGCAACAAAATGTAAAAGCAAAGCCCCACGTTAGTAGTGTGTCATCAGAGCAGCTCTGCTGTGATAATGTAAAAACACTCCAGAAGATGATGTGTTTGCCCTGCGAAAGAGCTGCTCGGGGATGCTAAAATGTATTACCTGAGGGAGGAGGGCCATCCAAGCAGGGAGTGTGAATGTGCTGCCCTGAAAGCTTCAGCCTGACAAAATGCCTGCCTGGGGTGCTCTGCCTCTGCACAGGGAGGGAAATCATGGCCAGGGCTTGAGCAAGGTGCTACAGAGCTGGAAAAAGCTGCCCCTGGTGTCTGTGGGGATCTCCTGCCAGTGACAGCCATGATTTTTGCACCTCTTGTGAGGCTAGAGCAGGATAATTTGACTGAAAAGGAATGATCAAAGTATTGATGAGTTGTGGCGTTGACTTTCTGTGCCTCAGTTTCCCACATATTATTTAGTGTCATGGTATGTGATGATTAGGCATGGTATTTTTTTAAGTTAGTAATGCTACTGTAGAAGTGTGGATAATGGTTATTTTCTGTGACTTAAAAGCCTGCTCTACCACTAGCAAAAGAACTAAGTCAAGCATTACGGTTTCTGATCCCCGTTAATGTTAAAAATCCCATTATTCTGAGCTCCCCTCTGTATGAATCCATCCTGGCTGCCAGCAGAGGCACAGGGCAGCAATCAGCAGGTTGGTCCTGCAGGGACAGAGGGTCCCAGGTGCTTGTGTGCACATCAACAGGTTTTGGATGGATCTGTACCACTTCCCTGCCAGGGTACAGGGCAGGAGCTCCACGGTGCTCCTGGCTACTGGCCTGTGACCAGGAAAACACAGCTGTGGTGAAAACCTCACCACTTAAAAACCTGAAAGTATGACACTCTTGGGGACTCTGTGGATGGTATGGGCTGAATGGAGGCTTGGAGATCTCTGTGGTATCAGTTATCAGGTCTGGTGTCTGCTCAGTGTGAGAACCTAGACCTCAGAGGATGGCTTGGGAGCAGCATGCTGTCCTCCCATCCCATTTGTTTTGGGCCGTACAAACCTGCTCAGCAACAGAGCAACTTTGTGGGCAGAGAGGGAAAGCTTATTCTCCTTTCCTGTGCGGCTATTCCAAAAACTCACGTTTCTGAAGAAGTTTTTTTTTAGTCCGTCAATTTACATTTATTTGTTCTTGTGCCAATATTCTCCCTCAGCTGAAATAGCTCTTCTCTCTCCCCTGTGTTTACCCCCTTGATGTATTTATAGAAAATAATCACAGCCCCTCTCAGGCTTCATTTTGCAAAGCTAAATGGAGCAGCTTGTCCACTTTCCTCTTACAACCCTGGCTCATCCCTGCTGCTTCTTGCTCTGAACTGGGCACTGCTGAGCACAGGACACGCTGTGGGGCAGGGTATTCCCAGCGAGATCCTCATCCTTCCCAAAGATCTGTGCCCTGTGGATGTGTCAGCACCCTCCCCAGTAGCTGTGTGCAGAGCTACTCATCCCGTTCCTTTTGATTTTTGGATGGCCACAGCCTGTCAAATGCTCATAAGCATCCTTTGCTTTTCCCCCTTCCTCTCCACTGATAAGCTCCCAGGTGCTCACAGATATTCTTGCTGCTCCTCCAGGACAGAATCATAAATGATTTTTTGCGTTTGACTCATCCCTCAGCCTCTTGTTCTGTGCAGTTTCTCTAAGGATGCTTCCCAGCTCTCTGTCTGATGCCTCTGAAGGCATTAGTGCCTTTCTGCTCTGTCTACGGATAATTAATGAAAATAGTAACGGAAATGGGTCCCAGACACAGAGGAATTCCTCTAATAACCTCCCCCAGCCTGCTCATCCTCCTCTCGAAATGGCATGTCAGCATCTCTCCTGCTGGGTGGGTGGGGAAGTAGTTAGCAGTTGTGAGTTAATCCAAATAATTTCCACTGAACTTAATTTTACATGTCAGCTGTTTTGCTGAAGTCCTGATGGGTTATATGTGCTGCTGTAAAAAATGAGGATTTTTATCAGAGAAAGATAACAGTGTCCCTGGGTGTGATTTATCTTGGTGCATTTTCTCCTGCCACCATTTGCTTCCAGAGCCCTTTTCTTCAGCGTGTATTAAAAAAGCCTCGCTTGCTTGTGAAATCAGACTGAAGAACCCGTAGCTGCCCAGATTGCTTGTCTGCACTTCTAGAAAAATTGGAATATCATATTTTCTCATTCTATCTGATTGCACAGATTTATTAAATAAATCCTTGCCTTGTAGCTATCTTACATCCAGATTTTCAAACCTGTGCAGGGAGGATGATGGTTCTTTCTTTGATGAAATCTACTGAAAACAGACCAGTAAATGAATCCCAGTCACCATGCATTTAATAACAAATGCAGGCAAATAAAACATCCTTAGGGACTCTCATTTTTCAAGCTCTGTGTAGGTAGCATGGCTTCAGGCTGCAGCACCGCCTCTCAGTGCATTTAAACACCCTGCCACCTGCAAAGAGCAGTAGTTGAGATACACAAAGCATTTGGCAAAGAGCGGCTGCAGAAAGGTTTGCAATGAGCTTTGTTATCGCTAACAGGCTTGTCATTAAAGTGGAATATCCTGTATGGACACTTCAACTTTTATCATTCCTCAGAAACAGCAAGCTAACGTGGTATTAACTGAACTGGTATGATAGATGGCTGTGTTATAATTGAATTAGTTGGGAAGCATTGACCTTTTTGATGTATAATGTCTCTGAATGTGAACAACAAATACAAACTAATGCTTTTATGACTTTGCTGGGTGAGTTTAGTCATCAACTGGCTTGTGATAAATAAGACATTGTACGCTCCAGTCAATGGAAAACATGTTTGCAGCTCCTGTGCTTGTGTTTCTGTACTCTGTGAAATCAGCTCTGCCAGCACACGTTACCCAGGTGTGGCTTTTGTATTATGAGCTAGACCCAAATGTGAATCCAAGTCCTCAGAGGACCTTATACTTGCTGGCTAATGATAAGCCCAGCAGCTAGTGCTTGGTGTTAATTGTTTTCTCCCTTACTGTGTGGCCAGATTAGCTGACAACGACCTGAGGAGATTTCTGCTGTTTCTGCAGCACCTCTCCTTGTCAAAATAGTTGTAGATCAATAGCTGTTGCCTCCACAAGCCATAGCGAAAGCGGAGTTATATGAGAAATGCAATTAGAAGAGAGGAAGCTATTTGCAAAGAATTCATGTGGTTTGTTCTTGTTCTGTTTCTACACCTTGGTCCTTCCAGCTCCAGAGCGGAAAATGAAATTTTTCTGCCTTTTATTCAGTTTGGGCTTGACAGAAAAATCACTATTGCTCTAACCTGGGACATTTTATTAGCGTTTATCTGACCGTGATGAATTCACATATTGCTGCTTGCCACTGGAGCCAAAATAAATGATCTCCAGTGGACAGGGTGCGTGGGGTACTGATGGATGTCTGATCTGCCTCTTCCAATGCAGCCTAGGTCAGGAAACCTTGTCTTGAAAAACACTTGTTCACTGTCTTGTGCAAAGTGAACTGACAGGTCTCAGCCTACATTTTGACAGCTCCAAAATGGCACATCCTTGGTGCAGGAAGATCGCCCACTACCCCTTGTGCCCATGTGTAAGTGCAGCTAATTCCTGGTGGCTTTGGTTTTCTCCACCTCACTCCCAGTTTTGTGCAGTTTTCAGGTACTTTCTTGCACACAAGAATTTCCAAGCCCCTTTCCAGGTCTGAGACTCGGCCACAGCCCAAGAGCTCACAGCTATAGCAGCTTTCTCACGGTTACTATTGATTTAGGTAAAAGTATAATCATTGCATTCTTCCCGCTTGTGTGTCTGCCTCTTGCCCCAGGCCCTTTCTTTTCCTCTGTGGGATCAATTACCTTTTTATCCTTGGATGCAGCCTGGCATGCCCTGCTGGAGCACAGAAGCAGGGCCACTGCTATGACAGTTTGGATCAGAAGAGCCCCTCCAGTGCAAGACCTTTGTCGCCAGGAGGGCCAGACGCAGGCATTTTGGGGAGCACTGCAGAAATGCATAGTCATGGCTTAATTTTCATCTAAGAAAACAACATATATTAGTGTCTCCACAGTGAGGTCAGAGTAAACCATGAAAGAGCAAAACCAGACCAACCAGTTAGCAGCAGAAATTAAATTAGTCTCATCACTGCTTTTGTATGTCTGTGTCCCGCTCTCTATTTTTAGGTACCCCCCAAAACCCATGTATGGTTCTGATGCTTATCACTCCAAGTCTAGAAAGTATCATTGTCTATAAAAAAGCTTTTTTTAGCTCTTAGCATTTGGTAATATTTGGTGGTGGTGAAGTTTTACAGTATCAGTACTTAAAGGAAAAGTCTCCTGTACCGCCTTCTCTGGCTCTCTGCATCAGTGTCAGATGCAATAAAGATATTTTGAAATAATTTTGTCTTGTAAATTCAGGAGCAAGTTCTTGCTGGGCTCGATGCAAATGTTCAGTTGTGGCAAAGGGAGAAACCACCTCAAAAAGCATTTATTTGACGGGGAGCTCGGATAGGGGCGAGAGGGCAGAGCTCTGTTCCCTTCCTATGCATGGAGCGGGGAGGCAACAGCTGCATTTCCCTCCTTCCCAGCTTCAGCTGGGAGCTGAAAACAGGGGGCATGGCATCACTGCCTATGAGTGTAGCTCCCAGGGCACGTACATCCTTGACCTTGGCACTTACTGCCTGGCACCAGGAGCCAGGCTTGACTGGTTCTTGGTACCTTCTTGCACTGAGCAAACCTGCTCAGCTCCAGCCCAGCTGTGAATAGATGCAGCTTCTTGGCACGAGGCATTCCCTGGGATGCTGCTGCTCCTTGGACTTGTCCGTGTACCTCCAGGCAAGACTTTCCCGAGTCCTCGTGGATTTGATGCACAAAAGCAGGTCAGGTATGACACACCTCATGGGTCCTCTCTGGTACAGAGTGGAAGAGCACTTAATCATTCTATCCCTCCCATGAGCAAAACAAATTATGTCCAAACTGCCATGTAAAACGTGGTTCTACATGGTCCCCACTGACAAAGCAATTATGGAAGAGGCTGCAGCATGTGTATAATCCCCCAGATGGCACAGGGGAAGAGTAAGGACTGAGAATAACTCACACAGAGAGCAAACCTTGCAAACCTAATAAAATGCAACACAGATACAGAAGGAAGAGAGATTCTTTCTCTCTACGACCTGCCCATGGTCAATGGGAGAAAAGATTAAATGCTAGAAAGGTTTCAATCTATTTGTTGTGGTTCAAGAGCCTCGTACAGGATGTGTCACAAACAGTTCACTGTCTCCATAATGTAGTTTAAGTTACTGTGATCCATATGGGTCATTCATCTGCTGTTTTCTCCAGCACGGAGAAGCATGGCTTTTTGGCTTACAAAGACATCTTGTTATGATGCATCTTATTATATCATGCAATGCCTCCTGTGAATGAGCCAGTGGCACAGGGGAGGAGTACAAGAGAATGGGAATACACGAAGACGCTGTTCCCTGGCTCTGCAGTGGCACTCAGGTGGTGTCACACCGCCTGCTCCGGCCTCACCAGCTACTGGAGAAATCCCAGGGCTGCTGAGATCAATATGCTTTTTGCTGACAATTTCAAATGAAGAGAGTGATTTAACCCCACCAAGCCCAAAGGCACAACCTGATGCGTGCTGCTGCCAGGATCTTTGGATTGCAGCCAGTGAATTTTGTGCCACACTGAGGTACAAAAGTGGCCTGGAGAAGACAGCAAGGAATGACTTTTTTCCACAGATACGTTCTGAGCTATTCTTCACTCTGGGAGCATAAAAACATGCATGGCCTCGGAGGATTTTAAGGCAGACAAACTCACCTCAGAGGCATGGATAGTACGAGCAGAGAACAATTTAGAGATTTGAGCTGAAGCATGTGAAAGAGCTCCTTTAGAGCTTCTACAGACCTCCTCCCAGGGACGCTGACCTTGGCCCCCACACAGCAGTTGTTGTTGCAAAAGTTCACTTTTGGCTCTCCACTTTGCATGGGCTCAGCCAGAACTTATTGCTCCATCCCTGAAAGCCTTGGAGCATCTGGTTAATACATGGTCCTTATTCCCCCGGTGAAGATCCAGGAAATGGTTATAAACAAGAGCCGGGCCAAAGAAGCCAAGGTTAAGTGGAGGTGCATTCCTGCCCACCATCAGACATGAACAAGCTGGACCTGGGACTGTTCCCACAATGCGATATTGTTTCCTGGAGCAAAAGTGACAGAGGAGATGGGAAACCAGAGTTTGAGCAAGCAAGACAGAAATACTGAGGGAGAAAAAGGCAAAACAGTGCAACTTGATTCAGCTGGAGAAGGAGTCAGAATCAAACCACTCCATCTCAGCAATGGCTGCTTTCCTCCAACCCACCTGGCAGAAGTGAGAACTTGTCCTTTCCCTCAACTATGATTTGCAAAGATTCTTGCTTCATTTTCCAGACCGCAAGGCTGGAATTAGGATGAATAGCTCAATCTCATATGACAATTCCAGGCATTTTTCTGCTATTCACACTGTGTCACACTGCTCTGAGGGACACAAACCTGTGAGGATGCTGGGCTAGAGATGTTGGTGCTCCCCAGCCAAGTGTCCAGAGGTCTTCAAAGTTGGGGGGGATATTCTGTATTAAATACATCTTACTTTTAAACCCAAGAGGAGATTAGGCACCAGATAAACCACTGAAGGCAATGACGGTTTCTTAATTTCTTGATTTCTTCAGTGGAGACTGCAGGCTTTTCTGGAAGACACTTTTTAATCAAATGCTAACTGCTGAGCTAAACACAGTGGTTATTGAGTGAAATGCTACAGGATACGTTATTCTGCAGACCGATGAGCTAATAGTCTCAGCTGGCCTTAAAACCTGGATGGACATTTTAAGGAGATTCTATAAAAAGGCCATCCCAATAAATAATTACTCAGGGCAGTAAAAGCTAAGGCATTTGTGAATTCCTTGGTGACCACAAGAAATTTGAGGACTGTTTAGTGTATTACTAAGTGCCAGTGAGCACAATCAAACATCCATCGATACGACTGGAAAGTCTCCTCTGGCTTCAGTGGACATTTGGTCCAGGTCACAGGTGTGGAAATGGTGTGAGGGCTAAAGCCAGCAGGGAGGCAGAGCTGTGCCGCCCTCCATCACAGAGCATCTCTGGATGAGAGATATCTTCCTTCAGGTTTTGACTCTCTTGGGACAGTTATTTTGATTTTCCTTTTGAAAACCTTGATGGCCTTGGGGACTTGGGGATGAGCCAGTAACTAGCAGAGAGACAGATTGCATAGAAAATTCACCTGAACGTGCAAGAAATCAGCACGTACTCTGCACAGCTTGGAAGCGCCTTCACCTCTCTGGCACTCGGTACGGAAGGTAACACCTTCCCAAGAGCTCACACGGAACAAATAAGTCTCCAGCCCTGACCCGAGATCCTCCACAGCCTGTTGTGGAGCTGTGCTCGAGGGAGCCTTGCAAAGTAGCAGGTGGTTACCTGTCACACTTGCTGCTGCCTTCACCTGTGAGATCGAGAGGAAACGGTGCCCAAGCAGCCGCAGCGATGGCTGGGTACAGGTGAATGTGGGCCACGGTGACTCCATCTGCACTCGCTCCCTCCTGGGGGCTGCACTTGAAAAGCAGCCCCTCGATTATCTTTTCCCTCACTTCTGACCGAAAATCAGTTGCACCTGTGCTTTTGTGCATGTTCACTCCAGAAGGGGAGCTTGTGTGTGCCATGTCCTGAGAAGTGTCTGAATCTTACCCCTTCTGCTCGTGGTTAGCAGTGCATTCACAAAAACCCAAACTGAGACGTGAAGGCTCATTTAGAAAAGTATTGGTCATGAATATAAATAACAAAATTGTTCCAGTTTTGAGTTTAAGTTGGTTAAACAAACTTAAATGTAACATTTCTCCTCCAGATGGATTAGCCCATGGCCACTTTAATCATCGGTGTTTTTCTACACAGTTTTAAAAGTACACTTTACAAATGCTCAAACATGCAGGAGAGAGGTGGTGTATATTTTTCATAGGTGTTTGTGCCAGCAAAAGCCAGTTGTTCCCACGCCCACTGAAAAGAAATTCATGTAGCAGAGGGAAACTCATTAAAAAATTTAGAACAATATTCACGAAAATATTTCATCTTACCCACCCTACTCCACAGTTACTGTTCTTTATGTTTGTAAATACATTGAGGGGAAAATATGACTTCTGCCTAGAACTGCTGTCAAGTTATGCTGCTTTGAAGAATTTGGCATATTCTCCAGTCAGCACATCTGGTATGGGTGGATGCTCTTCAACAGACTGATTTTTTTTGTTGTTGTTGTTGTTGTTTTTTTGGTTGTTATATTTCAAGTGATCCTGTGCCAAAGCCCGTTTAGCTGAACAAGAAGTTTGCCCATTATCAATCACTCACTGATAACTGCTGCCAGCTCCAAGATGCATCTTTCCAGGCACAGCCTGCGTGCACGCTGGCTGCAGGAGTCAGCCTCAGCAGTATTGGGACCCTGCTGAGATTTCAGAGGAAGTGCAAATACGGAGTACTTGATAAAAATAGCAATCTGCAGGCTCCGTACTGCTAAGTGCTGTTTAACGATGCAGAAAGTTTTAGTGTTTGTCTTTAAGCTGGGAGAGGATTCAATGTTTCACCCAGACCGCGACAGAGAGGGAGAAAGCAGTGCCCTGGGCTGTCTGGCTCTTCCCCCAGAGGTTGCCTTGCGCTCCCAAATCCTGGTTAAAGACTTCAGGGAGCACAGCAGGCTCAGAGAGACTTGTCTGTTTGGAGTGTAACTAACTGTACTCCCAGCACAGGCTATGCTTTGGGCTTTGGATTTTGTCTTTCTCTTAGAAGCAAGCCCAGAAGAGATTAAGGACTTGCTACTGGAACACCGGAAAATATAAACCAGTCTCTGCACTAAAGGTGGTATTGGCAAAGGGCTGTTTTTTCTACAGTTTAATACCATTAGAATGCTGCTAGCTGTTTAAGAAATGCCTGTGCTGAAGAAGGTGCTAGGTAAGGTCATGTCCCAGTTAAAATGAAATTTGTTTTCTTTTAGCTCTTAGGAAAAGAGATTCACCAGGAAAATGTTTGGGGGTTCCTGAGAGCAACTAAAACCCCAGATCGACTGAAGGGTTTTTGGTCTGGCTTTTGTAATGGCACAAATTTGCCCAGGGGTTGCAATAAGGAAGGTGAAGAAAAGACTTGCTGCGTAAAGACTTGTTAGTGCTTTGGAACGAGCCCTTGGGGCAGTCCCTTTGCTGTCACTGGGACAAGCAGCCTGGTTTGTACGAGTCTCTGAAAGGAGGAGCACACAGCAGCGGTGTGGTGCCACAGCCACTGGCATGAGAAAAGGCAAAGTGAGAGCCCTGAGCCCAGGCTTGCTGATGTTTGTGCTGGCTCACTGGATGCACACTGCTCCAGAGGGGTTGCAACAGAGAGGAAATTTTGCAGGAGACTGCAGATAAGACAAGAGCGGAGAAAACCTGCCCCTCCACAGGCATTCACATGGAAGGGGGGCCAAAAAGTTTCACAGAAGTATCTAGTGAGTGTTGCAGTGATGAAAATCAGATTTTCTTTCCTAGACATTACCCTCAACATTAGTTTCCCCTTCTGCATCCATCAGCTTCAGTGTTTCCAGCCCTGTGGAGCTGTTCCTGTGCACAAATAAAAAGCACCACTGGTGCTGTGAGAGAGGACGGTGGCCATGTGTTCGTTTTTGTGTAGCTGGAATTGGCATCGTGTATGAATGAGGAACATGCTCTGGCCCTGACAACCAAATTGGGCTGAAATATCTTTATATGAAGGCTGTGCTAGAGAGGGAAGAGACTGTGAGGAACTGGGCACTGTTTCTGCAGCACTGTGATGCCGATCAGACTGGGAAAGGTGGGTGTGCTCAGTCCTGGACACCCCTGGCTCAAGGAGACACCTCCTACAGCCCGTGGGTCACCTGTTTAATTTGGAAGGAGTTGCTGAAGCAGAGGGAAAGGAAGATGGGAGGCCTGGAGGGAAGGTGGAGCCAGACAAGGTAAATGTGCCAGCTGCTGAAGGAAAGAGGAGATGAAAGGGAAAAGAAGAGTGAAGAACAAAGCAGAGATGTCAAGGAAAGGTGGGGAGGGGAGACAGGAGTTGATGGTGCCAAAATTAGATGGAGAACTGGGACAGGGAGAGCTGATCTGGTGCTCTCCTCCTGGGCAAAATTCCCACTGAAGCTGCTGTCAAATCTGGCCTGGGGAAGAAGGAGAACTGGAATCCAGATTGGAAAACAAGGGAAAAGGGAGGGGTGGTGGCAGGTGCCACTGCAGACCTGGGGCACCCCAACTGCTCAGAAAGGGTTTCCCTGGCCCCAAGGGGAGCCAGCCCTGCTGCCCTTGGGACACACCACCCAGTGTAAAATCAATGTCTTGTGTTTATGAGTCTGCACCGTGTTCAACTGTTTCAAACCAATTTTTGCAGGTGATTCCTAATTATATGCTGCTAGTCACAACCCACAAAAAGCTAATGAAACCCTTGCCATCAATTAAATGTAATTTCTGCATGCTGAGGCGGAAGCAAGGAAGGTAAAAGACGAAGTCACCAAATTTTCCTCTGGCTCCAGCTATGGGAGCCAGCTCTGGAAACTTCTCAGAACCTGGGCAAAACCAGGTAAGATCAGCTAGACCTGAACTAGGGGTAAGAAACGTTTTCTATTTATTCTCTGGTGTGTGCAGTTCTGAAGGGTACAGAGAGCTCTTCTCACTATTCTGATGACCTGAAGGCATGTGTTCTAGGAAATGGTGTAGGGCTGAAATCATCCAGCCATGAAATTTGCAAGTAAATGCATACTTATAGACAAAAAAAATCTGACAAAAGAATGGAAAATGGGGCCCAAGGACACTGCCTCTTTCAATGCTGTTAAGTAGTGGTAAGAATAATGTAGCATAAACATGTTTTTTCTTCCATTTGCAAGGATGTATGTTTACCTTCTCCTCTTGTATTAGCTGCTATGTGTGTTAAGTGTCTTTACAGATATTATGTATAGGCTGAATCACACACAATATTCTTCAAAGTCAGTGGAAGAACTTGCACATCAGTGGGTTTCAGACAAAAAGCCCCTCCTGACCCCTTGTTTCTCCCAGGAAAGCAGAGAGCTCTGTTCCCAAGGTTGTCAGAACAAGTAAAACCACATAGTTCTAAGCCAGTTTGTCCATAGCGGTCTGATGGCCGTGGTGTGCTTGTGCATACAACCCTTGGAATTAATTCATGGAGGAAAGGAAAGCCGGCAGTCCACTCCCCAAACAGAGCTAGCGAGAGGAGAAGTCGAGCCTTTGACATCTTGCTGCTTTATTTCACCCAGCAACACCTCTATTAAAAACTCTCTGCAGCATTTCTGCGTGGCGTGGCGAGCCAGCCAGCAGCAGGGGAAGAGGCAGCGCTCTGACTGAGGTAAGACCTTGCCTGCCCAGACTGAGAGCGTGCGTGTCCTGGTGCTGCACGTGCGCCACGGCACACCTGGGGTGGGGACTCCCACACCGTGCATGGCCCCTTCCTGCACCCCCAGACCCCATCCCTGCAAGGACCACCTGCCTGAGGGGGTGTGGGCAGCTGTGCAGCGCAGGCACTGTGCACTGGTGGCCTCGGTGCCCCGGGGGCCGTGGGCAGGCAGGGTGGGCACCCGGGTGTCGCCATGGAATCCTAGAACAGGTGAGGTCGGGAAAGACCTCTAAGATCATCAAGCCCAACTATTAACTCAGTACAGCCAAGTCCACCAGGAAACCGTGTTGCTGAGTGCCACATCTACACGTCCTTTAAGTACCTCCAGGGATGGTGACTCCACCACTTCCCTGGGCGGTCTGCTCCAGCCTTCACCTTTCAGTGAAGAAGTATCTCCTAATATCCAACCTCAGCCTCCCCTGGTGCAACGTGGGGCCGTTTCCTCTTGCCCTGTCGCTTGTCACCTGAGAGCGGAGACCGACCCCCACCTGGCTACCATCTCCTTTCAGGCAGTTGTAAAGAGGGATAGTCACCCTTGACTCGCCTTTCCTCCAGGCTGAACAGCCCCATCTCCCTCAGCCGCTCCTCCTCAGGCTGGTGCTCTCCATGTCCCCGGCTGGGAAGAGGCTCCTTTCCCGCTGGGCACCCCCTTTCCTGCTCGCCTTTGCGCCAGGCGCTGTCCCCGCTTTGCGGGCGCTGTCCCCTGCCCGGACAGCGGGGCTGGCGGGGCAGGGGGAGCCGGGCGCTGTCCCCCGCCCCGAGGAGCGCCGGGACTCACGCTAATAATAAAAATAATNCAACCTGCTGCCGCCTTTGTCAGCGCAGCCCGGCGCTATGGCATCCTGCTGGGGCTTCAGGCTCGGGCTCTTTCTCCTCCTCCTCCTCCTCCTGGCCGGGAAGCGGCTGCTGCAGCGGCAGATCCAGCCGTGACGGCCGCGCTCCCCGCGCCGGAGGCAGGCGGAGCCCGCAGGTGAGCCCCAGGTATGGGAGGGGGGCGCGGAGGGGTGGGCTGGGGGAAAGGGGCGCCGAGGACAAGCGGTCCCCGCTCTCCAGCCCCAGGGATGCTTTGGGCTGCCGGGGAGCGGGTTCAGCACCGGCTCCCCCCGCCGGGCTGGGAGAAGGAGGAGTAAGTGCAGGTAAGAGACCCCTCAGCCCCTGTGGTCCCCACCGGTGCCCCAGGGTCCTGCCTCTTTGTCAAGCTCTCTGGGAAAGGGGGTACTCCAAAATCTTGAAACTCCGTCTGGGACTTTGGCAGCTCCACTTCAGTCCCGCAGAGCTCGATCTGCCCGAGGGGAGCAAGTGGGTGACCCCTGGGCTGAGCTCCAGGGCCCCCAAACCCCAAGCAGGGACTCTGAAAGGATGGGGATCAGGGAAGCTGGACCCACCAGGGTGAGGGAGCAGTCAGGTCCGGGGTGGCAGTGAGATTGTTATAGGTTTGCTGTGCAAAAATCCAGGTTGCCCACAGATGGGATAAACGGCTCACATTTAATTCAATTAGACTTTTTTGTGTCTGTCTGTCTGTCAGTGTTTTCAGTGGTGTCTCCTTGTACAAAAATTTCCGGTGAGACTGTGGCTTGGATGTGCTCTAATAATGCATTGGGAGGACAGCATTTGTGTGTGTCTGCATGGGCCAAGAGTTGGCAAAGAATAACCAAGAGTATATGATGCAGTAATAATTCAAGTAATTTATTTCACAGTTTTAGAATGATTGTTTGCACTTTCCCAGATCGTAGAGATGCCTTAACCTGGATTGCATAACTGAACCATGCAAATAATCAGCCTAATGTGCAAGAAAAATCAAAGGCAAACCGTGTTCGACTTGAGCCTTGGCACAGCTGTAAGGGTCCACTGCTTTTATACACAAGTTCCCTATTAATTTATGCACTCAGATCCTTTAAAAACCCCTGAATTCTGGGGTGTTGGGGAAGCTGAAGTGTTGTGCAGAGTCCTTTCACAGCAGAGCCTGCCTCTGTTGAGGAGCTGGGTTTGTAAAGCGCGGTTTTCCAGGGCTCATTCACACAAGACAAGAGCCAGAAAACAGCAACTTCTTCCAGTGCTGTTCCCAGCGACCCCCGGTGAACCTCGGAGGAGGAGGAGGTTGGCAGTGGGATGGGTGCGGAGTGTGCATCGTTCCCGTGCACAGCAGCAGCGAGCCGCTGGCGAGAGCGGGTGCACAGGCACCGTGAGCTCCCAGCATGCTCCCAGGTGTTCGTTCCCTTCGGCTCTGAAGGAGTGAATAAAAACCACACCAGCGAGGCAGGGAGCCAGCACCCACCTCCTGCCTGCCCCAGGGACTGAGCCCACCCTGCTCCCGCACAGCCAAGGAGACGGTCCGGAGGAGACAGCCTGTGCCGGACTGGTCAGGAGGACTTTTCTCTTCAATGAAAGGTGGAGAGGAGCAGTTGCCATTGCAGGGCTCCAAAGTGTGTGTTTTAGTTTTCTTTTTAATGAGCGGCAGAAGGCTGGAGGGAGGAGGAGGAGGAGGAGGAGGAATAAGGTGTGCGGAAACGGGCATTGTTTCCCTGAGTGCCAGCTCCTGTGTCTGTGTGCAGTGGAAGCCAGATGGGGCTCGAGGTCCCCGTTCCTTCATCAGAAATTTCTTAATGTTTTGACAGAGAAATGTGTTTGTGCGTGTGGGAGAAAACAAAAACTGAATTCCGTCTCGATGGGTTACACTTCACGCGAGGCAAGCGTTGCCTGCCTTGTTTTATAGTATCTGGTGTTGAGAAGACAGGGTGAATGATTTATGAGCTCAAGTTAATAGTAAAACAGCGTATCACTGGCTCTGTATTGATGTTCTCCTGTGCTGAAGTAGCTGGCTCTTTCTGAGGGAATTTATGCAAGGATCACTCGCTGCCTGCTGCTGCCGTAGTGGCATTCTAGGGTGGCCCGTTAGTCACCGTGGGGGGAACAAAACAAGGATGCTGTTTCCCTCTCGGCTGGCAGATCAAAGGGAGAGGGGAAATGATGACTCCAGCAGTCACATCTGTGTATTAGCTGCACCTGCTGTGGATATTGGGAAACGGGGAGAGCGAATGTCAGTGGCACAAAGAACAGGGAAGGGAATGAAGGAGGAAATAAGAGAGGAAGATAACGTGGTCTGTCTGCCAGTGGCCATGATTCAGACTCGTGCAGGGCACCTTGCCACCCTGCAGCTGCTCGGGGAAGTCGAGTGGTGGGACTGTCTCTTGAATCCTCTGCTGGGGTTTGTCTGCCCCAAAGTGTGCTGCCCTTAGCCCATTTGGCAGGGCAGGGTTTGGGCTGAAGGAGCCACAGGGAAGCAGCCAGGGCAACTGGGAAGCAGTACTAATTTCATTAATTCCTGTGGATGGCGAGTTTATAGGACGTGAGGGGACCACCCCCACCCCAGTGCTGATTTGGGAAGTGGTGAGGAGGCAAAGTGCATTCTGGCTTTTCTGCAAGGAAGAAAGCTGCATGAAACAGCCTGCAGGTTCCCCTGGTCTGGAGAACCACAGGGGAGAGGTTTCATGGAGGCTTGGTTCCTAAAGACACCAGAAAATAGAACAGCATATTCCTTTTGTGCAGCAGAAAGCTCCACTGGGGATGGAGGTTGCAATCATAATATTCTTGGGCTTCTCCTCCAGAGGCTGAGACAGTGGGTTAGTGGTAAGATGAGAGCTCAGTTCATTGCTCCTGGTGCAGGGCAAGAAGACATCGATTTGTGGTAAGTCTGGAGCTCCTCTGCCTGCAAGGAGAGCCAGCCGCCATCGACTGGCTGTGCAATACGATGCTGCACAAGTCCATGCTGGGATATAATTGTGCTATTAGAGCAGCAAATGTCAAATCTCGGGAAGCTGAGTCAAAGCGACCCTTCCAGGGTTAATATAAGAGAATCATTAAGGATGAAATGTTAAGTGGCTCCTTTGGTCGGAGATGGTCTTGCTGAAGATAAATAAGCTAGATCCCATCCCTGTGGCTGGAAAACTCCGTGTGTCTGGAGACCAAAGCCAGTTTGAGGGGGGGTTTGGAGGGTGCATGTGGCTGCTGGCAGTGAGGGTAAGGCACAAGGACACTGGTGGAATTGAGGCCATCTGAGGAGACTCTGTGCTGCTGCTCTTGCTGTGGGTGCTTTAATTCGCTTTGCTGCTTTTGACTGATTCGTGACCCTGTACCCTCTTTAAAAGGCCTTCCTGTGCTTATTTCAGAGCTCTGCATTTATGGGCCACGTCTGGGTCTATTCTGGTCCTGCTTTGAGAGATAATGAATGAACGTGGACGTAACGGCCGAGATGGTGCGTGGCCAAGTGCTTGGCACCCGGGACGTGGCAGCTCCTGGGGTGGCCTGCCAAGAAGCACCTGTCTCTGTCGCAGGCTGTTAGGAGGCTTGACAAGAGACAGAGGAGCTTAATGTGCCACTAAAAATTTTGGCACTGGGTTTTTTGCATCCCTGAACCAGGAAGCAAGATTTCAAGGCCCTTGAAATCATCCTGTTCTTCACAGCCCAAATCTGTTGATGCTCCACTAGCAGCAATGTTTCTGATGCTCTGGCACAAGGGAGCACCAATTTCCATGCTCAGGCTGAAGCCCGGAGATACCTTTCACACCTAAAGTGCTCTCACACCAAAAAGCTGTTTGTGAACAGCCAAGGGGTGAAGAGGAAATTATTCCCACTCCTAGCTAGCTTTCTTTTCCTCAAGGCCTAAATCTGATTTTGCAACCTGCCTTTTCAATTTCCACCTCCCGTGGCTGAGTCTCAGTTGAATGAACTGGCTGAATTCCCACCTGAGCAGGTTCAGCTCTCTCCTGGTCACCCTTGTCTGAAAGCCTCTGTTGCCTCCCTGACCTCTCACTGCTTTATAGCTGACTGCCACCTGCCAGGCTTGGGTCTGGGCTGAGCTGATCCAGCCTAGCAGAGCTCTCCTGCTTGGTGTCTGTGCTTCAGTGCCTCTGCCTTACTGCTTGGGCATGGATTGGGGTCCCCAAAACAAGGCTCCTTGTTGGTGCTAAGTAGAAGCAACATGAGATTGGGGTTGTGCAGCAAGGCTTCGTCTCAGCTTGCTGAACTTGTCACCACTCAGCAGCCTTGCAGATCAGGCTGCACCTGAGTTTTACCAGACTCATAGTGGTTAGAAACCTGAATTGAAGTTACAACATCTGGTGATGCTAAGAATGGCTTGGTACAAAGCAAAAAATTTCAAGAAGCTGTACCTAGGATGTCCTCACTGGGATGGGGAGGTAGAGACAGAGAGGTGGGGAACAAAATGGGTTGACACTTTTCAAAAATACATTATCGCAAACTGGCTACTTGTGTGTTTTAGCAGGAGTGTGAGTGGGGAGAAGGCAGGCTGCTGGCAGGCCAGTGCAAGGAGCACAGAGTGTGCATCAGGCTGTGAAAATGCATATCCAGGTGAGGGGTTTGCAAGAAGCTGTGAATTTACAAATAGGAGGAGATAGTTGCTTTTGCTGGTGTTCAGCCTGGAGGTGACAAAAAGACATATTTTCACTCCTGTCCCAAGTGTCAGATTTATGACTTGCAGAAAATTGACTTGCAATGCCAGTCCCCTGGCAGTTGGGAATGTCTCTGAGCCCCACATGTAAAGTTTATTCTGTGAAGATGTCCTAGGTTACCATGTAAGATGTAACCAAAAGCATGTATTCTGTTATCTTCACAATCAGTTAAAGCAGATGGGTGGGGCAGTGCTCGTTATCTCCTACCTGACTCATATCTGATAACACCCTCCGGGGAGCTATCTCTGTTAATGGGCAATCAGGGACCCACCACGTGACTCACAGAATGACATCAGCCCATTGTGAGATGCTCCGCCCAGGGGGGAGGAGCCAAGCATTCCCACCGGGATATAATCTGAGGTTTGGAATGGTCTAAGCAGTCTTTACCTCCTGGATTACCAGAGGACAAGAGCTGCATCACCTGGACCTTCAGGTGAAGACCAGACCCTTCTACAGGATCACTGCTTCAACAAGACCACTTCAAGTGGACTGCTACCACCACCCTGACCAACAGGGTGTCAGGTTGTGTCCTGACTCTGTCAGTGTTCTTGTACTATTGCATTTATTTTAATTTTCCTATTAAATTATAATTCTGACCTGCGATCTCCCCCTGGTTTGTTTTCAAACTAGTACAGAGGACTTGGTAGCCTTGGTGGTAACTAGCAGCGTTTGGACCTAGTATGAAAGAGGCTGTGCCTCCAAGGACACGCTGCTGAGAGAAAAAGGATGCAAGCACTCTCCTCCAGCCTTTAGCGTTTCTTTTTGGAGATGAGCACAGAATAGTAAAACATTTTTCTCCGGGAAAAACCCAGTCCGGGTTTTCCCCCATTCCGTATTCTGGGAAAAATCCAGTCCGTGTTTTCCCCCATTCCGTATTCTGGGAAAAATCCAGTCCGGGTTTTCCCCCATTCCGTATTCCGGGAAAAATCCAGTCCGGGTTTTCTTCCATTCCGTATTCCGGGAAAAATCCAGTCCGGGTTTTCCCCCATTCCGTACTCCGGGAAAAGTCCAGTCCGGGTTTTCCCCCATGCCGTAATTTGGGATAGGGTGTCAAAAGTGTCAAATTTCCGACAGAAATCAGATTCTCACGTGACACAAACTCACTTGGCCACATCCCACACGGAGCCCCTTGATGAACAAGTTTTCAGACTTCTTTGAAGTGGTCTCACCACCTCCACCTGCTTCACTTTTTAGTCTCCAATGGCAGCCTGATGTCTGTAAGGTAACAAGAACCACATGAAAACTTTCCTAACTCTGTGACAAAGTACTTTTCCCAGTGCCAATCACCTTTGCTCTGGTCACAGCTGGTTGAAATGGGGTTTATTTATTCTTTAAGAAGTGATCATGCAAAATATGCCTGTATCTATGTGCTGTCCTTAGAATCCAGGAAAGCTTCAATTTAGAAAACTTAGCACCCAGCAGTATTCAATGCTGTAACACCATGCTGAATTATTTACTGCATCTAACAGAATTTGTTTTTAAAAACTGCTATTCTGATTATTGCCTGGATCCTGCTCACCTCAGGTTTGGTGCTTTTAACAGTGAGCTAGAACAGTGCATTAAATTCCTGATTATTGGCAAAGCAGCTCTTCTATTTTTCACTACTTCTCATGTGCATAAGGAAAACTTGGCTAAGGCAGGCTTGCAGAATTTGGCCAGATCTTGGAATGCTAGCACTGGGTGCAGGAACCTTTCGTCTAAAAAAGGTGGAATAGGTGAGGCTGGTCCAAAACAAAAGGGTGAAACAGCAACCCTGGGATGTGCTGTCCTCTGCAGCTGCTGGTGTTCAGTGCCATCCTGAGTGCCACCACACCTCTGACACAGCCAGTTTCTCTGGTCTCTGAGCATGTCAGATTAAGTTTCACTTGATTTGCATAGAGCGGAATGTACACGCAGCTAGAATTCATATTAAGTGTAACTTTACAAATACTGAATCTGGAAATACTGTCTATTACACTCATTTCCTTTGCCAATTCAAAATTTCACATTTGGTCTCCAGTAGACTAGGAAAAAAACACTAAAAATATTTCTTAGACTATTGCTGAGCAATGTTTTTATGTACTGTAAAATACTCTACTTTATTACTACATTTCTTAATATTCTCACTTTTTAAACTACATATAAATCCATGCTTTGAAATTTTACAAAGCTGAAGATCTGGTAGGCACAATGAAAGATAGAAACAGCTAAGCATCTTAAAACCAAGATGAGCTCACCAAGAGAAGTGCAGTTTAGCTATATACATAATGTACTCTTCAGTATTTGCTACTTTTTCATTTTTTTATCACAATGAGAAGGATCCACTTGCAGAATCTGGTCCATCAGACCTCAGCTCACATCTCATGAAGATTGTGACTGATGGCTCAGGAGGAGAATACGCTGACCAGGGTTTTAAAGTGAAAGTAAAAGATCGTTCTTTAGACTTGTTTTGTATTTGTTTGGGTAACTATTTGTTAATGAAAACTGAAGAACTCTGGTTTCTGATACTGATTGCAATCACCGGTGTGTAACGTCAGGGCACGAGATGAAACAGGAGCTGTGGATTCTGGAGTGGTGCTCAGGAGTCCTGAGGTTTTTGACCAGAAGGTGCCTTTTAGAATGAGTATTAAAAAACCTTGCAATGTTGACTTCAGTGCTTTGCCATTTGGGTGGATATTCTGCACTTGATGGAGGAGAGGCCAGTTGCAGGGGTCATCTAAGGGTGGGAGTGAATGGGGGAAGACACCATACCTTTTTGGGAAAGGGAGAAGATTTCTGTCATTCCTATCAGTAAGAAGATTTCTGTCATTCCTATCAGTAAGAATAACAAAGACAGAGTGGCCAGACTTGGTAATTGGCAGGCTGCATCATCCTGTGCTCTGTCTTTCCTGGTAGCCAACAACGGAGACACCGACAAGAATATTCACAATAGATGCATGAAAAATCAACATCCTTTCCTAATCCGTAATAGCTGAAGGTTGGTTTCGGCTCTGAAAGTGCAGGGGATAATATTCTCCCAAAGATGTTTGGTGGTGTTAGCTGTGCTTGTTCGAGCTATTCCTGTTTTCCACATAAATGTGCAGCTTTTGCTCTTCACCTCTGCCCTGTTGTTTCGGGATGGTGAATGGAAATGCACTCCTAGGCGTCACTGCGAGCACATCCCTGAAGAGGATGTTCTCTGTCCTTGATATTTCTCTGTCTTCAAATCCATCCTGATTGGCAGCCAGCCCTCTAGCATCTGCTGGATTGGTTTCAAGGTTCAGTAGGATTTTTTTTTTTAACTCCTTCTGTTCTTTGCTAAATTTTTGACTTAAGAGCTGAAACAGGGCTCAAACAGACTTTTCACATGGGACCTAGCAGCTTTTCCATTCCTGAATCTTATACTTAGGAAAAGGTATTTCTGGAAAAAAATATGTCGAGGTATCCAAACGAGATAATTCAGAGTAGAGGAGAAAATAATGGTTTAAAGTAAGCAAGATGGTAATTATGTGCTCAGATAACTTCTAAAAACATGTCAGAAGTTTATTGTCAGAAAATCTGCCTCAGAGCCATTTGCATTTCAGATATGAAAACATGTCATGGTGCAGTGGATCAGCCCTGGTTAGGCTGGGACTGGAATTATTGCAATTTGATGCTGAAACTGTGCTTTGAGCCTCTCATAAGTTGGTAAGAAACTCAGTGACAGTCCCATGGCAAGCAGGCTGGGATTGTCTATCTGTCGTTAGTTCAGCCTCTCCAAACCTTCTGCTGCTGATTCACTTGGTTGCTTTATCGGACGTTGGCATAAAGGAGATTTCTTGGATAAAACCCTGATTCCATTCACGTATTGATTTATTGGATGCTGGGATTACAGCCTGAAGTTCAGAACATGAGGATGGGTTATAAAAGCAAGCCCTGGACTGCATGGTTAGGGAGTCAGGCCCCATCTCTGGCTGAGTTGCAAGGCCCTGGGTATTATCTGTGGGTGACTTACAATCTTTTCTGTGTTGCTGTAGAAGTGGGACGCAGTTGCCAGGCTGAACGGCAAAACACGCTTAAGCCATGGAGTCCAGCCAGGAATCCTCACTCTTCCTGGTGAAGATATTGGAGGAGCTGGACACGAAGCAGAATACTGTTTCTTACCAGGATCTCTGCAAGTCCCTGTGTGCAAGGTTTGATTTATCCCAGCTGGCCAAGCTCAGAAGCGTGCTGTTTTACACTGCTTGCCTGGATCCCAATTTCCCAGCGACTTTGTTCAAAGACAAAATGAGATGCACTGTAAACAATCAGCAATCAAAGAAAATCATGGTTGCAGCAGATATAGTAACGATATTCAACCTCATACAAATGAACGGGGGAGTGGCCAAGGAGAAGCTTCCAGTTGCAAGGCACAAAGTGAAGAAAAAGGAGTCCTTTGAGTCCTGCAGGTCTGACACAGAGATCTGCAACGTGGCAGACTGTGTGCCTGACTGTGTGCCCAACTGCGAGCTCAACGACCAGGACTTTAACCGGGGCTTTCCAGTCACGAGGTCTTCGAAATGCAGAAAGATGGACTGCAAAGACTGCCAGCAGTTCGTCCCCTCATCAGAACCCAACTTCTTGCTCGGTGTTAATAAGGACATGAAGGGCCGTGCTGCCTCTCTGGACAGGCTGCAGGCGCTGGCGTCCTACTCCATCGCCACGTCCCCACCATGTGAGATGCAGAGTACCTACTTCCCCATGAACATCGAGAGTGAGTCTATTTCAGACCAGGATTCCTTGCCTATAAGTTCAGGCATAAAAGAAACTTTCATTTCGAATGATGAGCCGTTCGTGATGCAGTCGTGCGTCCAGAAGAGAAATATATTCAAAGAAGATTTTCATAATCTGATTACAATATCTCCCAACTTAATACCATCCAACAAAACACCAGAAGATGGACACAGAGAGGCTCAGAACAGGAAAGAAAGCTCTAAGCAGACTTTCTTCAACCACAGCTTTGAAATGCCATACAGCAGCCAGTATTTGAATCCGGTTTATTCTCCTATACCAGACAAAAGGCGAGTAAAGCATGAAAGTTTAGATGATCTTCAAGCTTCAACATATTTTGGCCCAACTACTGTTCTTGGGCCCCAGGAAACCAAAAAGTGGACTGGAAAGCCAACCAAGCAAACTGCCTGGCCAGCTAAAAGCTGGAGTTTAAATACTGAGGAGGTCCCTGACTTTGAACGCTCATTTTTTAACAGGAAGCAGTCTGAAGAGAAACCACGATACCAGAGTTCCAGCAACCCATCTCCAAACTTTCCTTCGGTTGACAGGCATCAGTCCTACCTAAACACAAAGGATCAGCAACCAATTATGCAGGCAAACTACGCTGTGAAACCCAATGGGCATAAACCTAAGGAGATTCCTTCCATTCTAGATGTGGAGAAACACGAGCCCGTCAAAAAGTTTAAGGACAAAAGCATTAACTGTACTTCTGTGCAGATCTTAAGCATCGACAGGACCATGAGTGTCGGGACACAAACGGAGCAGCAGGTTCTGGACCACAAGAAATGCAAGGATTTGTGCGCAGCGGGCCAAGCCAAGTACGGCGAGCGGCACTCTCTGAAGCAGTCGGATGATGACTCCGAAATCGTGAGCGATGACATCAGCGACATTTTCCGGTTTTTGGATGACATGAGTATCAGCGGGTCCACGGGAGTGATGCAGTCCTCGTGCTACAACAGCACTGGTTCCTTGTCTCAGGTGCATAAATCAGACTGTGATAGCTCGCCTGAGCACAATTTGACTAAGATCTCCAACGGGAGTGCCTGTAACAAATTGGATAAAGTGGTCAGGGCGGATGTCAGCAACACGGATGATGAACTGAAAACGAGTGTCTGCAAATTAGTCCTGAGGATTGGCGAAATAGAAAAGAAACTGGAATCTCTCTCAGGTGTCCGAGAAGAAATCTCCCAAGTCCTGGGAAAATTAAGCAAGCTGGATCAAAAAATCCAGCAGCCAGAGAAGGTCAGTGTACAAATAGATCTCAACTCTTTGACAAGCGATGCCGCGTCAGACGAGAGCAACTCCCCGCAGATATTTCAGTGCCACAATACTCCTCACGGGGGCAAACTGGAGAATAATCCAGAATGGTGCTGTTCGGATGCCAGTGGAAGTAACAGCGAGAGTCTTCGAGTAAAAGCCTTAAAAAAAAGTTTGTTTACTAGGAGATCATCGAGATCATTAACGGAAGAAAACAGTGCAACTGAATCCAAAATAGCAAGTATTTCAAACTCTCCCCGAGACTGGAGAGCTATTACTTACACCAACCAAGTTGGCATTACAGAGGAGGAGATGAAAGAGAGAGATGGAGGAGAAAATAAGGACTGGCACAGGAAATCTAAAGAGGTAATTTCAACTTTAACTCACATAATAAATGCTTAAAAATAATGTGGTTATGAATGTCTTCCATAGTCATCACAAGCCTTGGGGTATGACAATGCTTTGCCCTGCCATGTTATGCCTGCCTTTATTGTTACCATAATTGAGTGATTTTGTACCTGTAGGTTCCTGCTTGGCAGCTGCAAAATGGCCAAGGTGCTCCTTAAAAGCTTTGCTTTTTTGCAAAGGGAGGGTGGTAATGTGGGTGACATGTTGGGAAGATGATGGTATTCTTCATCATCAGTAGCAGTATAAGGAGGCCTGGTAATTACCTCGGTGAAAAGGGTGTGGGGAAAATTGAAATTCTCTAGTGATTGTTTTAGAAGGGATATTTTGAAATTGAATTGTGATGGCTTTTATCGGAGAAGTATGTACGTATTTAAAAGCCAACAAAATAGATTCATGGATTCAAACCCCTCAAGGAAAAAAACCCTTGCATGTGTATGGTGAGATGCTCGTTGTAGTTATGTTCTCTCTGTCTGGCTTTCATGGTCATTTAAATGAGTCTTAAGCCTCCTGTTGTGGAACTGCAGCTTCGCTGTGCTCTTGGTTTGGCTGGGCAGAAAAACTCTGCCCATCCTCCCAGCAGCTGCCCAGTGCCCCCTTCACTGACCCCGTGGATGTCCTGGCTGCCCTTGTGCAGGGCTCTGGGTGCTGCTGTGTTGAAAGTGCCCAGGGCAGGTGCTTGTTTCTGCTTGGGGAGGGGAGGGGGTCCTGCAGCCCCTTGTGGGTTGTGACCACACAACAGGCATGCTGTGCCTCCTTACAGTGGGGTGTGGGGGCAGAGAAGGGTTGAGAAGAGAGAGGAAGAGGTTTGATGGAAATAAGTGTGGTTGGGTGAACACAAAACCACAAACCATGGGTTATTGCTAGACTGCAGCGGGGGAAGAAGGCCATCCTCAGTAAGCCCAACCTTGGCTTTTCTGTAGATTGCTCTGCTCAGGATGACAAGCAGACTTTGACAGTCCCTTCCAGACTCCTTCAGTGGACTGTGGCTGACACTGGGTGGTACCGTGGATGCTGCAGTGTCAGGCTGGGGGCATCCCTCAAGACTGCTTCGTGTTAGGATTTGATCTGGAAACAGGAACCTGGAAGCCTGCTTGTGTCTCTCAGCTTTTGCAGATCAGCTGGGCTTCTCTGGATGTCAGGGCCATTTTCAGAATAGTTCTTTGGTCTGTAAACAGCACAAAACCTAAATTTCTCCTGCTGCATCAGCATTGTGTTCGTGTTATAGTGAATGTGGAGTTGTGTCTGTAAAATACCTCTTTGGTCTGGCTACGAGAAGAAGGTGGGCAAGTGGATTAAGGCCATCAAAAACCTTTGTCCTAGCTGGTAAATTTTTTATCATACGGTGATTCTGAAAAGAATATCTCTGTCTTTTGTGTTTGACTCCCTCATAGTCTTGTTTTTTCTCTCAAATTCTTTTGAACCCTATTGCAGGCAGACAGGCAATACGAAATCCCACAGCCACATAGACTCCCCAAACAGCCAAAAGACGCTTTCTTGATTGAACAAGTCTTTAGTCCTCATCCCTACCCTGCATCACTCAAGTCACACATGAAAAGCAACCCACTCTACACAGACATGAGGTTGACAGAGCTGGCTGAAGTGAAACGTGCCCAGCCATCATGGACCATAGAGGAATACACGAGGAATTCGGGGGATAAAGGCAAGATTGCAGCCTTGGATCTACAAGTGAGTCCCATTTGTTTAGTTTGAATGGCTTGATTGCAAGAGGATGTTGCCAGAATGTGGATTTAAGAAGGGATTTGGATAGCTCAGGAAAGAGCTGTGAATTGTTGAGCCTCTAATCTTGCTGATCCCTACCCATCCTGGCCAGGGACAATGAAGAATGTGAATGTTTCCTTGCTGGATGGTGATCCTTGACAGGTTGATGCTCCCAGCTCATTCTGCAATGGAGAGATGTCTTCTAAGCCATCGTGGCTTTAGTAGCTCTAAAGAAGAGTTGGGGAATAAGGGAGTGCAGAGGTGAACTGGTCCCTAACTGCAGCAAGGCAGAGTGGTGCAGGAGCTGGAACTGCTGCCTTTTCCTCTGTGTTTGTTCGCTCTGAATTATTCACAGGGAACTGCAGTGTTAGGGTTTTATTTTTTTCCATTTTACTAGGAAGACGAGACATAAAATACTTGTAGAAGATGTTCGATACCGTGACTGGTTTTGAAACATGTCACTGTTGCAGCTTTGAAGTGGCTGTTGGAAACCAGCCAGGCAACTAATGGTGTGTCTGCTTTGCATTTTGGTTCAGCTCCTAAGTGTGCAGGCTCTTGTGCAACAAGCGCAGGAGACAAATTCAAACTTTGCATTTACATTTTCCCAACGCAAAATCACAAACCTGACGTAAAATGAGCACCCACACTGGATACCCTGTGTAGTCTGATCAACACAATACCTCTTTCAGGAAGGAAGGTATCTGAGCCGAGGTTTAAAGAGGAAGCCTGAAGAATGACATCCAAAATGTGCAAAGACCAAAGAAATGTCGCATTTCTTGGTCTTGAAACCCAAAATGCATCACACAATGAAATCCTCGCTGATGTGCAAACAACTGTGTGTCGTTTATATGCCCTTTGACTGTAGAATGTACCAGTGGGGACCAGAGGCGGGGCCTGGTGCTGACCTCAGGCGTTTTGGGCTCTGTGGCCAGCAGTCTGTGGGGTGCAGCTGTGCTCAAGCAGGGAGTCTGCTTGTCTCCACAGCTTGTCTGCCAGGGAGAGTGGCGTGGAAGAGTCTGAGACTTTGGTGCTCCGTGCCAGCCCTCGGTGGCTCGGTGCTGAGGTACCTAAGCCAGCTCCAAACCCATTGGGCTAATCCCTAGGAAAGCATCAGGATGCTGTGCCTCAGGACCCCCAGCTGGCTGATTTGGGTTTGAAACCATCACCCACACAGTGTTGTGCTGCAGAGTGTTTGTGCAGGGATTTGTGCACAACAACTTCACCTCCTTGCTTGGCTCATGCAAAGTTCCCTGTCCTCACCAGCCCCTGCTCCTTTCTGTGCCTAAAGTGTGCTTGGAGAGAAACCAAGCAGCACAGGGACCAGGCTGCATCTTGCCTCAGCTCCCTGCTGCTTTTTGGGTCTTAAAAGCTTTAGAGGGCTTACTAAATTCCTAACCCTGGCGTGGCAGACTGTATGCTAGAGTAGGAATAGGCTGGAAGAAGTTCCTCTGCAGCAGGCAGTCATAAAGCATCCCTTACCTGCTGTGTGAGGCAATAAGGGAGGTGATATTTGGGAGCAAAACCCCTCTGGGAGAAGTGTTCTCCATCTGCTCCTCGTAGGGCTGTTTTGTTCTCTGTGAGCAGCTCTGCACGTCTGTGAGCAAACCAGGGAGATCAGCTTATTGCCATCATTTATCTTTAGGATAAAGGTGATAGAAGTTTACTGGTTTGATTCTCTCCCTCCAAAAAGACTGTCAGAATTGCATCTACCCCGCAAAGCCCATGTCTAGACTTTCTAATGGAGCTTACTGACAAACTTAAAAAATAGACACAGACTGATGAGTGGGGTTTTTTTTTCCCCAGTGATTAAGTTTATTAGAACTGAAAGTAAATACATTATGCCTTAATGAACATTCCTATGACTGGCAATGAAATGGGAAAGGAAGCTGATTAACAGTAATGGGCCTTTTTAATAATGCATCTTTCTTCTGAAGTAGTTAAAAGGTCAATGCCAAGGCAGAGGGGTCCAAAACTGCAATTTTCTTGAAGCACAGTATGCCTATCTTTGGGGTTTTTCTACCTTTGTTTACTTAAAATTTCTCCTGGAGCCTGACAAGTCTGCTGGGTTCTCCTCCAAAAAAAGAAATTGCAAAACTAGCTTGGCCCACAGCTTGTCCCAGGTGTGGGCTCTGTGTGAGATGCATTGCTTTGCTCTGTTTATGATGATCCACTGGGATGAAATAGTGTCAGGCTGTTTTCTGATGCCTTTAGAGATGAGATTGCTGATTTTTTTCAGAAGGCTGGAGCAGGTCATTGAAAGCCCAAATGGTGCAATCACAGATGTGGCTGATAGCCTCTGTTTCAGCATCCTAACACTATCATACAGCTGTCCATAAAATGATCATAAAACCATTGCTCGATTTTCATTGTTTATTTCTGAGATAGCCATAAACTCACTTCTTTTAGTAGTTCTGTACATAAAGCAAACGCTGCTATGAGGCAAAGCAAAGTTTCAGCCAGTAGCTCGTGGCCACAAAATCTGAATTAGTCAATTAAAGGCTTACTGAAATCACTCTTGACTCAGCTGGAGTTTCTTTGCAGAGTCCAACAAGCTTTGGATCAGGACTGTTACAACACAGAAATGGTGTGTGTTAGGGTATTCTCACCGTAATATTTTTATGTGAAATCTTTTTCATTCTTTTAAAGAAATAGACTTTTGGAGCCCCAGATAAATGAGATAGCTTTGGGGAAATGCTGTCATTTTTCAAAATGTTCTTTTTGCTTTATTCCTTTCTGCTGAGAAGTTCAATGTAATGTGTAATGTTTGGGTTTCCCCAGTTTTCCCCCCATTTTCCTCTAACACAGAGGTTAAAGGGGAAAAAACAAGCAAGATTGAAATGGAAAGCTTTAAGAGGTCATAAATACTTAGGAATTTATGTAAAAAAACCTGTAAGACATAAAAAAAAAAATAATTCAGATGGAAATACTGATAAAGTTCTGCAGGTTGCCTGTGTCATTGCCATTCCAGAGGGGGGTCTGCAAATTGCCCCTGCAGCAGGACTGGGTGCTGGAGGGGCTCGGTAATCATGCCCTGCAAGCAAGTTATGGTACCAAAATTAGGGTTAGATTTATAAAATGTAGTGCATGAGGAGCATATATTAAGAACCTTTCCCATCAGCTGAGCCTTAATAATTTAAAAATTATTAACAGTAACAGGCTGGCACTTGCTGACATCTCTGCTGTCAAGCAGATTAAAGAGATCTTATTTAAATGCCATCCAAAATGATGAAGTTTCCGGTAAATCAGAGGTACGTGAGGGATTTTGGAGCAGAATCTTACCGTTGCAGGAGTCTATTTTTTGCAGTATTTTGTTACCACTTTCGTCAGCTTTATGGAACTGGGACCAGGAGATGAAGGGGTGTGAGGAGTGGCAATAACCCACTTTATCCTGACAGCAGATCCAGGTGCAGCTGGGAGGCCTTCAGGCACATCTGCTTTGTTTATTTACGTCATTAATGGCAGACCCCAGACAATTAACAACCGTTTCCTTTTGATTTTTAGACTCAAGAATCTTTAAACCCAAACAACTTAGAGTACTGGATGGAAGACATTTATACTCCTGGCTATGATTCCTTGTTGAAACGGAAAGAAGCCGAGTTCAGGAGGGCGAAGGTTTGCAAGATCGCTGCCCTGATCGCAGCGGCCGCCTGCACGGTTATCCTGGTCATCGTGGTTCCCATCTGCACCATGAAATCCTGAACCTGGGCACAGACCTGTGACTCCCAGCCACGTGTGTCTCGGATAGCTCACGCTGTGTGTCGAGAGTCTGCCGGCAAAACTGTAAGGAATGCGCTAAGGAACAGTGTTCTGAGGATATCCTGGTGGAGAGTGCTGTGAATGAAGGCAGAACGCAGAACAGCTAGAGAAACATTTTTGGAAAAGTCTTATTTTAAATAGCAGACTGTGTGGTGAAGTTAATGGGAACTCGGTTCAATTTTTATGCATTTTTAGAAGTGCAATATTTTTTTTTCCCTAAAGAAATGATATAATGTTTTACAGAATCAGAGACTGATGAGAATCCAGGCAAAAGAGGAAGGTTGTCTGAGCTATGTTGCATTTCAAGGAGGTGTGGGTACATGGAGGTAGCACTGTATAGAAGGGAATGTTCTATATGCATTACATCGGGGAGCTAGGGAAGTCTTAACAGCTCTCTACAATGTAGAAAACTCTGAATGTATTGTATTTATTTTATAGTATTTATGTATTTCATGATCATTTGTTTGAAAGCAGACTGTATAGCTGTGAACAGAGTTCATTCCTATGTTCAGATTAAAAAGGGCTCTTTGTATTTGGTCTTGCCCTAAGACCCACTCTATCATCACTGAGTACTTAGATAAGTGCAATGTGCTGCAGACCAAAAAGATTATGTTTTAAAGCAATCACAAGAGGTTTTAGTTACTTCTGTTGAATAACATTTGCATAGAGCTGGCAAATTTGCCTTGCCAGAAGGGTATTCTTTACCTCTGCAGACAGTGAAGTTGTCTCAATTTCACTCCTGCCAGCAAGCAAAGCTGGCAAATCAAAGCAACACTCTGTTAAAGTTCTTGGAAATGTAATCTGAACAGTTAACAATTTTTTTTTTCACAAAGTCTTTGTGCCTTTTTTTCAGACTGTAGGTTAAATAGAACCATTTGATTTTTTTGCTATTTTAAGCCCATAACATAAATCACAGCATAATGGGTCCTAATGGAGGTTCTTTTCCCGCAAGCCTTCTATACAGCTCCGAGTGCTCCTCAAGCAGCAGGGCTGGTGGTTTCTGAGCACTTATATTAAGGGCACAATTTCTCAGCACTGGTAGAAACTTGCTGCTGATGCAAAGCATTCAGCACAGGGAGATCTTTTGCTTCCCTCTTGCTAATGTACTTAAGAATGACGGCTGAATCTACTGGGCAGCAAGCAGTCTGCATCCCGTGGGAAACGTCCCTTTGATGCTTTATCCCAAATGCAGATAGCAGGTTCGATGGAATTCTCAAGCTAGGACAGAAATTGCCTGTCATGGTTAGTGAAAGCAAACACCCAGACACTACTGCTGTTCTGTCAAGTATAGAAAAAAAACAAAAAAAAAAAAAAAAAGTATTTTCAGGAAATAATGTGATCTTGCTGGTCCTCCAAGGGGAAGGAGATTATTTTAGTGAATGCTCTTTATGTAGGGTAATTTGGTTTCTTCAGAAGCAGCCTCCCTACACAATGACACAGCAGCTAAGAAAGCACTGGATGCTCCTTCCTCTGGCTCTCTGGGATGTGCTGCACTCGCTGTTTGTTTCTGGCTGGTTTAAAAAAAGTATTGAGGGAAGGATGTGTGGGAGGCAAAGGCTTTGTTGTGTGACTTTAGATGTGTGTCAGTTCTTTCCTGCAGCTGGAGAGCTGCTTATGTGCTGCTCACGTGCTGTGCTTTATTTAGGGATGGGTGATCCCTGGGACTGTTGATCTATCAGAAAAATAAGTGTAAGCACAGGGCTGGATGTCCCATCAGCAAAGAGAGAACAAGAATAAGCCCACAGACAAAATCTGTGCCTGCCTGGCCTGAAACCTGACCCAAATTCTGTGGCTTTGGCCCATCCTTTATACTAAGATAATTTATGTTTCCTCCCAGATGCTGCAGGATGGAGTCACAGCAGGGAGGGAGAAATTCACACTGTCTATTTTAGGCTGCCTTTGGTTATGGTGTGATTCAGAGCACCTGAGTGCAGGAGCTCAGGATCTGTACATAGTAAATATAGACAGGTAGTGAAAACCTCTGGGGACAATTCAGAGCTGCCAGCAAGATATCTAATATTAGACATGTGAAAAACGCTCTGGAGGACACTGCTCTGCAGTTTACCTCATGCACAATTTAGGTTGATTGTATATGTAGACAAACCTGTTCCCGTTTCAGGTAATGTCAGAGCTGGTGACAGCAGCCCGGGGTGCTGCTGGAGGGAGCAGTGTGGGGGCACAGTGTCAATCCCCCACCTGCCCACACCAGCAGTGACAAGACCCTTGGAGGGGCAGGATGAGTGGGGACAGACCCCCTGCCTCCACCAACCCCTCTTGCACTACCATGAATGGTCTGGCCCTGCTGCTCCCAGCCCCAAATCAGCACTTTCTCCAGGGCATTTCAGTAATCTGAGTTTAGAAAATATCAGCCTAAGGGGAGAAGGATGTGGGAGGTGTTGCTGATCCCAGGGTTTGTCTGTGCAGCTCATCCAGCTGGCACCAGATGAGTCTTTGCATTTGAGATGCCCAAAATCCTGGGAAGGTTTTGCAGGTTGTGGAGCCGTGGGTGGTGTGAAGCTGGCCCAGCCCAAGCACTCAGCATCCCAAACATCCATGCTGCTCCTAATTTATTGAGGTGCTTTTGGCCATCCTTACTTTGCACAAGCAGCCAGTGGTTTCCTTGCACACCAGACCGTGGTTTGTCATGGATTCCCTGCTGGGGCTCAGTTCAGCTCCCGCAGTCTCTGGAAGCATTTCCGTGGTGCCAGGAGCCTGAGGGGAGCTCGGAGAGCAGAGCCTGACTCCCTGCTCCACAAACACCTCTGTGAGCCGCTGCCTTGCCGTCTCCTCCACTCCCTGGCTGCCTCTGGCAGCTCCTTGGCACCACTGGGATGTGCATCCCAAGCCATTCCCAGTGGGATTTGCATCTGGCACAGAGCCCTTCTTAAAACAGGCAAGGAGATGGAGCGATGGGATGCTGCTGCTGGAGGAGAGCAGCCAGGGAAGGAGGAAGCCTGCACAGAGTGTACAAACTAGGTGAAATCCTGACATATTAACCTGCAAGAGTGTTGTGATCCACCTTGTGAATCAGTTACCAACTAGAATACACTGTATACTATATGATAGACTTTTGTATTAAAAAAAAAAAAGAAACTAAAGCTATAGGTACATTGTAATCCTTGGTGTGATTGAAAAAGTGTCCTAGATTGTATTACTTAATTAAAATTATGATGAGCATATTGAACTGTTTTTCGTATTTATGCCTTATAAAATTGATATATTACACATGATAAAATGAAACTGCAAGAACTATAAGAAGAGATACTCCATTTTGGGGGCAAATCCCATTTGCTTTTCCTAAAAAAAGAGTGCTGCTTTAAATGAGCTTAATAAATCATGTATGCAGAAGAGCAAGAGTAGGATATGTCCCCAAATGACTTTTTAGGATTTTTTTTTTTTTTTAATGGGGCTTTGGTTAATGTACTATGTGATAATTTTATTTTATAATGTTACTGTACAATGTTGCCTTTTGGTTCATTTAAATATAACACCAAATAAACTTGAAAATTACAGTGTCCTAAGTTTTAATGAAACAGTTATAATAATTTATTACTCCATTGCTTTTCCTGTTGTTTTTTTTTTCCTAGGGACATCAAGATAGCCATGGGATACGAGTGTCTCAGTGTTAGATAACTAAGCAGCCTATCTAGTTCTTGGCAGAATTGCTAATGGATTTCTAACTTGTGAAATAATAAGATGGCAGAAGATAATGAAAAATGAGTTTGTTTGGTTTCTTTTAAAAGCTCCTTTGCATCACATTGTTTGGGCTTCTGGAAGATTAGCTCTTGACACTAATCCTAATATTTCATTTTATAGGTTATTTCATGGCTGAGTTTTGCCATATCAACTGTTTTAACAAGGTCATGACTAATATTTTGGTACCTGTTTAACTTACATGTTTATGCAACCACTGCCCCTTTTATGTCAGTACTATAGATAAGTGTTTATAATCCCCTGTGAACACGCAGTCAGTTTGCTTAGGGTCCCTGTATGAATTTAATTTGCTGCTTGTGAGTTGTTAATTGCAAAAGCAGGTTGTCTTAAAATTCCAGATGCTGAAACACAGGTAGAGCTGAGCCTACCACTGCCAGAGGTTACAGAGGGCAGCCGTGGAAGAGGACACATAAACAGTGAGCAATGACGTGAAAACACAGAAATGTGAGACCTTGGTTTCCTCCTCTCTGCTGCACAAACACCTTCAATGTGTTGCTTTAGCAGTTTTGGTCAGGATGGGGAGTGCTGAGTGCTCTCTGCAGGGCCAGACCACCAGCTCCAGCCTTGGGTGCTCACATGTTGTGAGTCAGGCTGCAAACCACCACCAGGGCCCCGTGGAGGGATTGTCAGCCCCAATTTGGTGTTGGTTTCGGTTTGGGAGATAGTTTTGCGTTGATTTGCACCGATGGTTTATCATGGGTTTGCATCAGTTTCAGGTTTTTCTCTTGTACCCATCAAGTCCAGAAGTTTAGAAGCAGGAGTGCCCTTTCGATTTCTACATCACAGCATGAATCCAGGAGCAGGAACATTCATAAAAATGCTAAGTGGGACCAGGCTTATGCCAAAAAATCCTAAGCACTCTGGCACAGCATCCCTCAGTCATGAAGCTGCGTATATCGGATATATAGATCTCATCTGGGTCATCGCTGTGCTGGAAGATGGAGCAGCTGCCAGGTTTCTGTCTGCTGGATGGAGTCACTGAGTCTCAAGGTAGAAGAAAACTCCTACACTCAGTGTTGTATTGGCAACCAAGACCCAGCCCCACGAGCTCGGTGCTGCTTTGAATGTATCACGGCAATCGATTGTCCTGGTTGAATAAATCCTTGATTTCAGATCTGGCTCTGGTGAATGGCTCTGCCTGTTGCACAAACAAGTCACAAGCAGAACACTGGATCTCAGGGCCGTGTACTTCCTTTTGAGGTGCTCCTGTGCCTCCATGCCATTGCATCTGCAAACAGAAGAAGGGAAAGCAGGCAGTGCCCTGTCCGTAGCAGCGCGCTCCTTTTGAGAGGAAAGGTCAGTTGTGCTGGTGTGCATTTTGGGAAGAGACGAGCGCCTGGGGAAGTGATTATGGAGATGAGGTAATTTTTTTTAATTTCATTTTTTCTTTCCTATCTTTTCAGGAAAGAACACTCTATCTGGTGAAGTGCTGCTCTGCTAGTGGTTCTCTGGCAAAGCTGGCTACTTTGGACGACTTCTGAGACACTGGATCACTTGGTATCTTGCAGGCTGTTACATAAATCTACAGCAGTCACTTAGATACTGGAACAAAACCTCCCAGCAAGGAAGAAGTGGGCTGTCAGCAGCCAAACTCCTCCCATGAGTAAGTTCCCTATGGTTTTATTTCTGTTCGTCAATACAGTACAAAGTACGCGTAGGAGAGGCACGAAACTCCTCCGGAAGCAACAGTACATCCATACCTTCCCAACAGCACTGAGATTTTCAAGGGAGACTAGATCGTGGCCTTGGATGAGCCCAGCACAAGAAAGCAGCTGTGCTTGGACTGTGCATGGCACCACAAGGCACTGCTGGTGCTGGTGGAGCAGCAGAGGAGGTGGGGAGATGTGCAAAGCGCTCCCTGGAGCAGGGAAGTTTTCCACGAGGCAGAACGCAGTACAGGGCTGAGGAAATGGTGGGTGTCAGGAGACACAGCTGCTGCTGAGGCTGGAGGCTTTTAGAAGTTAAGAGCATTGTGGCAGCAATTACCCATCCCCAGTCCTGCTCCTCCCTGCCCTCCTGAATCCTGGATCTGTGGATTTTGGGATATTGCTCTGAGACACTAAGCAGGTCTCTGGACACAGCAGTGAAGGCTCAGATCTTGCCTTTTCTCAAAGTTAACCACATTTCCTCGGTAAAAAGAGGGAATTTTCTGCCAGACATTAATGCTTTGGCCTCAGCTAAAGAAAAAATCCCGAGGTCTGTGATCTCCTTGTCCCACTGGAGAGGCTGGGAGCACTCAAGGGAATGTGACCTGGCCCCTCCTCTCATCACCCCCAAAATATCGTGAGACCACCCTGGAAATGGCAGGGCTACAAAAACCAGTCCCAGTTGCTTTCTTGTTGGGCTTTGTGGAAGCCACATTTCCTGCCAGTGTCTGCAACCAGAGGGCTGAAAATTGATTTCATTTATTAAGGATGGAAATGTATGGGCAAACTCCTCGGGTAGGAACGCGCAGTTCTGATTGCTGGTTCTTCAAGAAAAATGCAAAATCCTGCTATTCACAGCAGAATGGCTCTGTTTTCCCTGCTCATTTTGAGCCTGCATGCAGCGTGCTGTCTGTGTGCTGTCCCCCAGCATGTGGTGGGGCTCCAGCCTGTGTCCACAACAGCAGGCGTCCCCCTGGAAGAGGGGGAAAAGAGGGACTTATGTACAGTAAAAAGAGGGACTAGGGAAATGCTAATTATTCTGTCTGTCCCTGGAAATTATGTGGAATCTGGTCCCTTTAGAAAAGCTTTGCTGTGAGCTCTGCTTTAGTGACAGATGTATCTCTGCATTGAAGAATCCTCTCGATCTGCTGCCCTGCTAGACTGCCACACTTCCAACAGTAACAGAGGTCCAAGTTGTGCAGTGTCTTTTTCCTCATGTAATGCTGGGGGGAGAGGAGAGAACCAAAGAAGCCGAGTCATTTCTCTTCTTTGCTTGTCTTGGTAATGAAATATTGCTGTTCAACTTTACCCTTCCTGTTACTATTTTTTTTTTGATTTTTTTTGCAATGGTTACCATTTAAGAGGATCACAAAAATGCATTAGTAAAATTTATGACTGCGTAGCAAATATGTGCATATGAATTAATTCTGTTCAAGGCCAGTATCTCGTAGCTGCAAAATTAATGTTATGGTGCAGTTTCTAAGTATGGCTTAATGGTTGTTCAATAAAGCAGGGCTCGTGTTTTGCTCACCTTACAGCTCTTAATTCATTGAAACAGTCCTGCCTTGAAGAGTTTGCCAGGTAAAAGTTAAAAAATGGCACTTACACAACACACAAATACGTGGTTTTTTTACGTTTTTGTTTATGCAATGAAGCCTTGAAAATTTTGGCTTTGTGAGTTGGTTCAGTTGAGTTTCTGCTCCTTTGCATGGTTTTTAGTTCCAGGTTTCAAAAGCAGGTGTCTGTGAATGCAGTGCATTAAAAATGGGCCTTTTAACCATGATTCTGCTCTGGAGAGACTGAACTGGATGTCTGTCACCCTGAGGGTTACACCCCATGCTGTTTTAGAGTCAGTGAACAGTAACTGTTCAGTAAATGATAAATTAATTGACATTACTTACATTTGAACTTTCATTTTCTTACTATATAAAAAAAGTCACTTTCTGCTAGAAGGATGAATTAGGACTTGTAGTCTTTTTGCCAGTTTAAAGATAGTTACTAATCTGGTATTCAAGGTTGAAGACATAACGTAAGACAAATGACCGATGAGGAGGGCTTGCTCATGTGATAGTTGGAGAAAAGAGGTTGGGGAAGTATTTTCAGGATGCTGAGACAGGAGTTTAGACGGTGTCTGACAGCACTTGTTTACTTCTTCAAAGCTTTGTCTGGCAGATGGAAGAAAGCTCAGTGCTCGTGATTTTGAGCTATAGCCTGATGTTTGGGATGTGCTGTGTGCGAGATCACTGCTGTTAGAGGTACAAAGCTGAGCCCTTGGGACTCAAAAGTGTGAAGTGTTGAGGAGCTGAGATGGAGTGAAGCTCCAGGGCTGGCATTTAAATGTCTGGGTATGTCCAAGTCAAACTATGCACGAGCCCACTGGTCCCACAAAGTAGCTCCAACAACAGCAGACTCATGTCCGACGGTCGCTTGGCAAAGTGAGCAGTGGCAGCAGCCTGCAGAGATCTGATGGAGGACAAAAATATCCATTTACGTTGTCGTAGCCTCTAGGAACAGGAGCCATTGTGGGGGAGGGCTGGGGGGCAGTGACACTGTTTTTTCTCTGCTGGAAAAGGTGAGCTGCCGAAAGCAAGGCATCTGTGGGGTGGGAAATGCAGTGCAGTGGGAAAGATAATTTCATGTGAAAGCTCTCAAGGCAGTACCGTATGTCTCCCATGTTTTGGGACTGGTTGCTTGATCTCTGTGGGCTTTGGTTTCATGCCAGTTACTCACTGTGTCTCTCTTCAGGCATTTTCTTGGAGTAGAGCTTGTCCCTTGCTGTGGGATGTCATGAGATGGCCAGGAAGAGAGGGGCCAAACAGGGGCTGAGAAATCTTACAAGCACCACCTCGATGCTTATGATGGTATTGCCAGCATCATAAATAGTTACAGCCAGATCAGTCATCAGATTTGTCACTCTGGTGGTAATCAGCGATACGACACCGGGGAGGCGTTTGGCTCAGCTCGTCAAAGTGTTTTGGTATTGTGAGAATGATGAATGTCACTGGGAAAGCTTTTTGGGGAAGATAACATGAAAGAGAAAAGCAGGGGAAGCTCGATGCCCTGCTGGGAGCGTGGGGAGCGTGGGGAGAGTGGGATTAGTGCTGCAGAAGACGGGCAGACAGCGAGCATCTGCTCTGGGCCACCAGGATCAGAGCACAGCAGGACTGAGAAATTCTTGGACCAGTTATCAAGGAATTGGGAAACTCCAGGATACTGTACTCATGGGGGATTTTTACTACCCAGACATCTGCTGGATAACAAATGCAGCTAATCACAGTGATAATGTACAACCCTAATTCACTATAAATTCTCTCCCATATGCTTGGAATTGTATTTACAGTAGGAAGTGAGGGATAGTTATTCATGAATCAAGGTGAAGTGAGTTGCTGGTGCAGAGTCAGCCATGTATTGTGGAAAATGGTGCGTGGCAGACTTGAACAGAATCCTTCTGAAAGCGTGGCTGTATTTCAGGTGTTTTAAGTAAAAAAAAAAAAGTTCCTGTAATTACTGATTGCTTTTAAATGGGCCAATTGAACTACTCATTTCTCCATAACCTTTGCTGACCTTGAAGCACAAGTTCATAGGTGGAGTTGATGAAGAATTATCCTCCAGATGAAATACACCTCCTCAGATCCAATTCTGCTGATGAGGAGGGGGAGAAGGGTTAAGAAAAAAATAAGGAAAGAACCGTGATAATGGCTGCTTAGCTCACCGGTAGCACATGAAAGGATGTTGTTTTATTGATATACTTCTATGGCCTTTCTCCTGTTGCAGGCAGTAATTTTGCCCTCTAACTCACCATGGACCCAGAAGAGCGCTGTGAGCTCAAATATATCTAATATTGAGGGGGGAAGGAGGTGGCTCAGCTGCCGGAGTTCAGGGCTGAGCACAGTTAGCTGTTGATGAATTACAGTGCCTTTTCCTGCCGTTCAGCAATCCCTGCTCCCTGGCTGTGCTTGCCCCCGCGCTGCCTCCTCGGCGCTGTGGGTTTATTTCGGTAAGGATGTGTAAGCAGAGCTCTGGCTTCGGCCACTCAGAGCCCGGGGATTTGCATAATGGCATTACTGCTTATTCCTCAATTACAGCTTTTGAATATGCAAATCTGCTGATGCTGGTTACTGTAATCCTCCTGCCCTGGCAGGTCCCCAGCTGGGGAAGTTTTTGAGCCATTTATTGGCAATGAGGGTTTTCCTCATGGGTTTTTTTATTTCCAGCTGTGGGTAAAGGTGAAAAGTCCTCAATCAGCTACCTGAAATAGAGGAGAACAAAATTCAGAGAAAGGAAAGACCATTTTAAAAGAGAGCTTGAATGCTTTTTCCCCTGTCATTTTCCTTGCAGGAGCTCATGTTCATGCCGGTGGGATGGGATGGGTCAGCTTGCTCTGTCCTCCACACTGCGGCACGGCTTGTCCTTGCAGCCACTGTCCCCTGTTCCTCTCTGCCCTGGCTGCTGCCCACCTGAAATTCGGGTTCAAAGCAAATGAGCCGAGAGAAAAAGCAGTGGTTTTGAAGGTTGGCTGTCCACTTGCTGCTCTTGGAGGCCTCCTGGCTCTGGAGGGGTTAGGTCAGTGTAAAGCAGGAGAGGAGTTCAGCAGAGGACTTGCAGCCTTGGGTGGAGAGATGGGAAACCTCAGCTCACAGCACTTGAGCACCTGCCCCAGCTTAGACAACAGAAAGTTTGGTGAATTGCAGTGTTTTGCTGTCTGCTGAGCTGTATATGCATGTCTAGAGCTGCAGCTCTTCTTATCAAAACAGGCCTTGAGTAACCTTTCCCATTTCTGCTCCCAATATTTTTCTAGTAGTATTTTCAGTAATATTTATTATTTTCCTCTGTGTCTTTTCAATTAAGGGGGGAGAGTTTTTTTCAAAATTCTATTTTCAAATAAGAGAGAGTCCAAACTGCTTTATTTTCTGGAAGAAATAGATCCTAACAGGGAAATCAACACCTTTTCAACAGCAAGGGTGAAATCCTGGAGTCATTGAAGTCCTGCTTCCCAGGTTTTCTGAAGAGGCAGCATCTCACCCACCAGGCCCTGCAGTTTAACCTCATTCAGTGCCATGGGGGTCAGCACTCAGCTGGCAGAGACTGTCCTCAGATCCAGCTGCTGTGCTCAGATCCTTTCCTTACAGCTTCAGCCCCGTCTGCTCAACACCCTATGCTCCCAGGGCACTCACAATAGCTTGTGTTCTTCTTCCCCAGCCATGGACCTGCCAGCTCCATGTGCAGACGCAGCATTTGTTGAGAAAATCAGCTATTTTGCATCTGAGTTGATGACTGTGCTGTGAGAATGTCATTGTCACACAACTCAAAGTGTCCCAGGAGTGGGATATCTAGACAGATTTGAGAGAAACACTTCTACCTATGCATGGGAACATGTCCCATGCCATTATGTGTTCATGGATGTGATTTATTTCAGAAAAATAAAACCAAAAAAACAGAAGAACAAAACCCAGTAGAACAAATGATTTATGGGAAACGAGACTGTTTGGAATATGAATACAGACAAGCAGCATATTTGTTGCTGATGGTGCTATATTCCCTGGGAGAATAAAGCCATTTTGTAACTATTTGTCTGTGTCTTGAGCTTGCACGCATTTTGTCTCAAAGTTTTTCATTTCTAATAATTTCATAATTTCATTTCCTATTCTAATATTTTTCTCAGATCAACAAAAACGGTTTGACACCCATTAGTAGAAGGTTTCATCGTAATCTATTGTTGCAGCCTGTTCTCAAATCAGTTTCTTCAGTTCTCAGGAGTTCCCCAGTAATGCTTTATCAGCCAGGGAGAAGATACCTGAAAATGAAGTTGTATGTTGTACCAGGGGCTGCAACTGAAAATGTCCTGAGTGTTCCTGAGCTCTGCTTTGATGCCATACTTAGCAAAAGCTTGCCATGCTCCTTTCCTGGAAGGTTAGTACGAACTGAAACACTTGGAAAGAAATTGTTCTTTGCATGTTTTTCACCTTTTAAGTGAGTAATACTTTTGGAGCTTTTCATCTTACTTTCACTGCAGGCATTCCTGCTGTTCCATAAAAGTAACAAAAAATAGCCAGGGAATGAGATTTTAATCTTATTCTATGATAAACTAGTACACAAGAATTATTTTTTACTATGTACAAACGAACTGTATCTTTTTTAGGTAAGCTAGATTCCTGGAAGGGAAAGAACCTTTTGGGAGCTGAAGAGCTATGTTTAGGTCAAGTAAAGGACAGCACTGCATTTATGATTTTATCATCATGTACCTCTAATCTGGAAGAATTCCTCTACAAACTTTTAGGAATAAGAGGATAATCTAGTGCCTGGGTTTATTCAGATTTTGGTTTGTCTGATGAGATCAGTGGGAAGAGATGTGTTTATTATGTTGATGTTTGCGGGAAGCTGAGGTGATACTGATATAACTCTTCAAAGATGTAAAATGCCAAGGTTACAGGAACTCTTATGTTTCAGAAAAGGTGCAGGTAAAATATAACCATTCAGAAACACTGCAAAGAAGGAACATGCAACCATTTTCGTGTTGTGGAACAATATGGCAATGTAGAGCCAGAAGCAGTCCAGTGAAGGACAGGACATGAGAGATGTCACTTGATGTCCAAAGTGTCCCACCTCTCTTGTTGTTGGGACCCAGCTTCCTTGTAGTAAAAAATAGGTCACTGTGAGACCTGAAATGCATTAACCAAGAAAGAGATTTCCCTACATGCTGTCAGCCTATGAAGCTGTCCAGCCTTTCTGTCTGAATTTTGTTTTATTCAAGTCTCCCCCAGTAACAGTGGGCTATCTTCCCCACTCCTATCGGTTTGCCATACATTGTAACTGGTAGGAGAGAATAAAATTCCTCCAGTGAAAGTTCTGCTGCAGTGATCTGATTTACTTAAATATGTGATCAAACGAAAATGCAGCTTCTGAAGAACACTTTAGAACAAGAGCAAAATCTGGCATCTTGTTAGATGCCCTCAGTGACTGTAGACTTACCGGAGGCTTTGATCACAGCTTCCTTCATCTCTTTTCATGCTGCTTACAAAGTTACTCTATGTAAAAATGCGGTGTGTGATTCACTTCAACCAAGGAAAGACAAATTCATTCTGAAGGCGGGAGATGGTCAGTCTCTGAGCTTGAGTTTGCGTGTAGATCTTGAATGATTTTGGAGCAGTTGCTGTGGAGAGGATGTCCCAATTGGACTGACAGCAGGGCCACACCACTGACTACAGTGAAGTGGAAAGGTGACCTTCTGCAGTCAGGTTTCATTATTGCAGAGCTGGAGATGGATTTTCCCCAAAATTGTGTGGTATAGGGGGTATCTCTGCGCTAACCTTTCCACCAGCCCTATCTGTGGACATTTGGAGCCATCTGTAAGCTCTCATGGGCCAGGAGCCATACCTTGAAGCACAAAAACCTTCTCCAAGGGAGCTGTGGTGGTTACTGAAGGAACCCAGCCTTTATTTAGTCCGTAAGAGACTGTTCCCACCACTGCTGAACTGCAGAAACTGCTCAGTTGCCGCTCTGCGACTGCTGCGCTACATTGCAGTATTTCAGGAGGAAAAGTGGAGAATGACTTTTGCATTTGAAGCCATATGAGGGGATTCAGCCAGACAGCATGTAATTACCCTAGCTGGAGCTGGGCCAAGGCAGAGGATCTGTGGCTCCCCATCTGCAGGCTTATTTTCAGCACTTCAAATGAGGGATTTCGATGGAACATGTGAAAATTAATGAAACAAAGTTAGTTTCTCTCTGGATATCTCCTCCATCGTACCTATGTCAGACACAAATAGCTCACCTGCCCTGGACTGCCCTTCACAGGCTCATCTTACAAGCCCAAATGAAAGAGCAGCTGGAGGCAAGGAGCCTTTCCTATTCATTCAGGTGAGTTGTGAAGTGGGTAATGAAAATGCTATTGTTTTCCAGCATGGCCAGAACAGGTTATTCAGGGAAATAAATTCTGCCCGTGACTCTTCCCTTTACAATACCAACCGTGGCCGTAATCCAGTAAAGCCCTTTAAGTGTGTGCTTAACTGGAAATTTGTGAGCGGCCCCGCTGATCGCAAGGGATCGGCTCTGGTGGCTGAAGTTAGATATGAGGAGTGGGAGCTGGCAGGTGGGCGGCTGAGCAGGGCCATGGCCCAGGGGCCCTGCCTTATTATCCGTGATTATACGGGCTTAGAGCCGGGCTGGAGCCGGGCCCGCTGGAACAAAGGAGCGGGATTAGCAGGCGTGCAAAGAGGGAGCGAAGCCAGAGGGCTCCAGCAGTGTCGAGCACAACTTTGTTACTCTGACAGAATGTAGAAAAGTGAATGAAAAGGCTGTATGATTGCTGTTGCCATCCTGTTAATTAGGCTGAACTCATGCTTCATTAGTGCTACAATATGCTTCCATCTTAACAAAGCCCTATTGGGTGCACGGAGCCACTTCACTATTAGTAAAATGAAGCCTTATCTGAGAGCCCTGTAATTCATTTTGTAAGACAAGCCATGACATATATTGTGTTGAAATTGCACTGAAGAGACAGATTACTTGCTTAACACTTGCTTTTCCTAATGAACAGGAAAAGATGTTTCCAAAACTAAGTTATTTATGGTATTTGGAGCTCTTCTGACCTGGTGCCTAATTACATCACGTAGTCCTTTAGCACTGTTTCAAGTAGTTCCTAAATAACCCAAATTGAGCTGAGCTGCTTTTGCTCTTGCACATTCTCCCAGTGACACTGTGGAAATACCATCAAGCATTCAATTCCTTGTTTCTCGCAGTCATTGTGGGTGAAGATTTTAGTGTATAACCAGCACGATTTCCCTGCAGCAAATATGCAGCAAAAGCACTGGCACAACCCCCATTCCCTGCTTGCAGCAGTACTGATTAAGCAGCATAGTGGAAATTTGACACAGGAGCAAGAAACAAAAAGTACTGGCTTGTTCACTGCCCCCAAGGAGCCACTGCGCTCCCCTAACCCCACAGTACCGTGGGCAGAGCATGTGTTTGTAGCAGTGCTATGATAGATGCTGACCTGGCATTGATTTGTCCATGGATTCCCTGCGCTGGGAAGGGAGTTTGGATGCAACCAGGGTGCAGATCCTCATTAGCCTCGACTGGAGAGCTGACTGAAGTCAGTCCTGCCCTGCTGGACATTCCCAGAGTGGGTCATGCATGGGTGTAGTTGGATTCAACTCCACCCTAGCTCTCAGATCTTCCTAACTAAATGATCTGAATTTGTGATTACTGCTCAGAGAAGGGAGATGTGTAGCAAAATCTTTTTATTTTCGTGTTTCTTCCTTGCACTCTTTTTTAGCCTTTTTGTAAACATCCATGCTTACTCATGTTTTTCTACAGTAGACCTAAAAATTCCCTCTCTCTCCATTTCAATGCTGTACCCTGCAGACCTGAGATGACCCTATATGAGAGAGTCATAACAGCACAGTCTAATGGAGAAGAAAAACAGCAATGAGGTAATGTAGCAAAAACAACTGTCTGAAAGAGCATCTCTGAACTGCTCACCAATTCTGGTTGCTCCTACAGCTCAGGCTGCTTGTATTTTCATCCAGCTCCAGGGCTAAGGGCATTTCTTGATGTAACCCCACAAAATCCATGGATTTTATCCCAGGGTAGCTGCAGTAATTCAAGTGAATGCTGTGGATGATGGGCACAGCCTCATATTTGCTGCACAATTGTGCGTCCCCAGTGAAATCAGCACCAGCCCTGAGGACCCAGGGGAGCTGCACGTGGTCACACTAAATCAGATCTGCCCCAGAGCTCTGAAATTGGCACGGTGGTGCAAAATTTGGAACAATGGCAACTGGGAACCGGAACTGGTTTTGCAGAAGGATTGGTATTTACTGCTTAAATAGAAATATCTTATTCTTGCAGGCATGGAAAATGCTGTACTACAATATACTTGGAAACATCCTGTAAGATTTCGTTCCAGGATGGAATAATGCCTTTCTTAATGCCTTAGGGCCACCATAAGACACAGTTGTTGGTTTTCATCAGGGTAATTTGAATCTGGCTCAGATCCCTTCTCTGTTTTGCCATGCAGCTGTAGAGATGTTTGACTGAAATGCAGTGATGGGATGGGATGAAGCAAGGCAGGACAGGAACTGCTGTTTTGGTGGCAGAGCCAGCTTACAGTGATTTAAAGTGATCACAGAGCTCTCATACGAAATAGGTGACTCCTCATGTTGTCTACTGCTTGTGGTCAAGGGCACATGACTCTCTGGTTGCTTGACCAAGTGGTTTCCTCACCTCATTTTTGTGTAGGCTACATATATAACCAGAAGTGAATAAAGAAAATGAATGTGGCAAATAGGAAATTGTAGGGTTTAGCATACAGAGGCCGTAAGAACATCTAATTTCCCATTTTTCTCCCTGTGCTTGTAAGAGTGAGCAAGAAGTAAGCGACGCATTGTCAGTGCTCTCCCACAGAATGAATTCAGCAGCAGCACAAGATGCAGCCCACTTGCAAATGTCTAAGCAGGTTATTCCATGGGGGTTATTTAGGCAGCCTTCCTGGGACAAATGACAACCTTTTTAGAACGTGGATGGTTGAAATTTAACATGTTGAGGAGCACAGGTTCCCCCTTCCACTTCCCAGTGCTTGTGAGCTGAGTTTGCAGGGATGGTGGCTATCATTTGGTATCAGGTATATTTTGCTTAACCTATCACATGCCTTAACTCCTCACAAAGTTTTGCATCTGGGTTGGCTGTATTTTTACCAAGCATTAGCATGCATAAGGGTTTGCCAGTACTTAATAAAAATGCTGCTGAAAACTGCATTCTTTCACCTGTTTACTGAAGCAGATTATATTGTGTTTGAACTGTGTTTGAACTGAAAGTACACTCATGTGAAAACTGTTATATTCATAACCCACACCCAAGCAATAAGAAGGAGCTCAGTTAATGAAAATCACTCAAAGGAAATCACTGCTCACCCCTTCCAAGATCAATTAGAAAGATTATTCCAGCATCCCTAATGCTGCCACGCTGCTGTTGTACAGTTAAGCTCCTCTTCCCTCTGGAAGACTAAGGTAAGGAATTTGACAATAATCGGTGATAAACAAAGCATTTGTGGTGCTGTTACCACCGTCAGCTTCTACAGCACAGGACAACACTTGGACAGCGTAAGCGTATAAGATCTCTGTGAGTCTCCCATTCAAATGAGCACAAGAACAGAAGATTTGGGAGCAACCAAAACTGAGCTGGTGAGTTTGAGCCACCTTTTCAGAGAAAGGCTGGCAAAGCACTTTCCCAGTGGGTCTTTCTCTTTGGAGGACACCTCCGTGTGGCTTCCTAATGCTCAGCAGAGCAAGGATCATCTGGAAGATGGCTGTTTCTCCAAAGAGAGAAGAACACATCCTTTCTGGCAGTACTCCAGCAAATTCAGATGCTGTAACAGCACAACAGATGGAGCCTCTGCCAGGGAAGAAATACTGTTGCTGAGTTGCATGAGCATAGCAGTGTGGGCAAAGCCTTGGCTGCTGGGACACGGTGATGTTCCACTGGCTTTGGAGACGTACAGCAAATTATACCTGTTGGGAGCCTGGCTTTGCTGTGGATATTTCAGCTTTTAGACTTGTTTGTTCTCCTTCCCTCCTTCCTCTCCTCTGGTGTCTTTGCTGACAGCAACAGAGACATTTTTCCCACTGCATTAGAAAGTGGGCCTGAGCTTTAATGTGCAGAGCTGTTTGCTTGGGTTTCTTAATAAGTGGCAAAGGACTTAAAAGCTGAGACTCTTACATTTATCAATAATGAGAAACCTTCAGAACTGCTTTGAATATTTGTCTGATAGTAAATGTTCTGCCCAAAATAGCCAATTCTTTAACTATATGAAAAAATAGTACTGCCAAAGCATTGCTTCTCATTGCAAAAAGTGCTCCAATCCTTCAAACAGCATTAGAGATATAATTCATTGACTTATGCAAATGAAAAATGTTCATAATCATTTTGGTAAATATTTCATCTAGTGTAAATACAGATCCATTTTAAACTGCAAACATATGCAGAGGCAGGTAGGGTTTATTTCAATCAGCTCACCACACAAAGAGCTGCAGCATTTTTCAAGTGAATTTTCCGTCTGCCCACATCTGGGGGCTAAAAGGGAGGAAAGAGAAGTGAGTGAACTTTTTTCTCCAATGGTGGTGACTAAATCACCGAATAACTACTTTTTTTGCTCTTTACAGCAGGGTTTTTTCATTCAGAGAAATTCATGTGCTGCACTATGAGGGGAAAAGTGCCCCAATCCAAAGAGCTAGAAAATAGAAGTGCTAATCTTAACTACCCCTGTGTTTAAATAAGAGGATTTATGGCGCACAGCAGGAAAAAGTGAGGCACTGGTTCCCTGTGACGTAAACCCCCAGTTTTTGCTCTCCAGCTATACATACAGTTTGTTCACCTGACACATTCTGATGCATTAGTTTGGCCATGTTAATTCCTTTGAAATATGTTTTATCCCACTGTACCTTCAAAATCACAGAAGAGTTGATTTGGCTTTACATGCTCACCCATTATTGGAAAGGGAGGACGTTTCCCATTTGGCTTTGTAGCCTTCACTAATCGCATACTTCAGATTTCTTGTCTGAGCCTTTTAATAAAAGCTTATGAATCTCTGACTCGTGTGATTACAGTCAGGAAATGTCTTTTTTAAACACTGACATTGTTTGCTTTTGTCAAGCCAGAAAACAGAGAAACTCCTTCTAATTCCCTCCACTGATAATTTTACTTTCTGTCATCTGAGAATACTGCTGAGTACTTAGTGCTATCAGTGGCTGCTGGAAACATCTCTGGACAGCTTCATCCCTGCTCTTCTAAGAGGTATCTCATTATCTGAAGTCCTGCACAAAGCCAGGAAGAAGCCAGTATTCCCTCTGGTTCCCCTCTTGCAGAGCAAGAGGAAAAGAGGCTGACACAGGGTACGGACTTTTCCCTCAGCCAGAGGTTGCTGTGCAGCACGGCAGCAGGGCCAACAGCCAGGCTTGTTAGCATGAAACTCCCAGGAAAGCTTGGGAAGCGAAATCCTGGTCACCGAGGATGTTCTACCAACAGCTCCAGCAGACTCAGGATATCACCCCCCACCCTCTCCAGCTGTGAGAGGTGGGGTCCTGCTGGCCTGGTGCTCTGCTCAGCACCTTCAGGCTTGTAATCAATCATGTGCCTTTAGATTCAGCTCTAGTCTGTCCTTAAGATTTCCTGGGAAACCGTAGACAAGCAGAGAGTGTCTGTGTGATTTGTAGCACAGAGCAGGAACAGGCACGGCTCTGCCCTGGGAGTGGGAGAACATCGCTGCTGCGGAGGACACCTCCTTCCGTCTCCCTGCGGCTGTGGGAATCTGGGGAGCAGGGGTACCCTCAGTTTGCAAAATGTAAATAATATCCAGACTGCAGGCCCTTGCTGGGACCTGCTGCCTGCCCCTAGCGAGGCACTGCAGGCTCTGCAGAGCTGGTGCTGTGCTCGGAACCCCCGGCTCCAAACTGACACGTTTTCCTTTGGCACCTCACTCCATTGTATCCGTTACAGCTGCACTCAGGATGTGCCACACTCCAAGATCTTGCTCTAACTATTCCCCGAAGATGTACACAGCTTTTCCAACTTTTCAATGTTAATAGAAGGATTAGCATCATTATTTGTTTGGTTGATGTTCTCTCCCTGATGCACACACATGCCTGAGCAGATGCACATAGATGGGCCAGGATTATTTTCTCTTTGAAATGGGGCAGCCCCTAATGTTCTCACCCCCTGCTCCTGTGAGGGATTGAAGCAAGAAATCACTCATTTAACTGCAGTTTTATTTAAGATATAAGCTTCAAAGTGCTTTCTACTACCATAATGTCGTCAGCTCTGTTTTTCTGGTGATTGGGCCAGGATGAGGGAGACCAAGTGGTGGAATTGCAGGCTCTAGAAGGAATCACATGGATTAAGAAGGGATGGTCTAGAGGAAGGTGTGTAACATGAAAGGCATGACTGAGGCATTGGGAAGGTTGGGGTTGGAAGAGATTTTGGTACAGGAAGTCACAAGCTGCACTGGACTGGAGCAGAGCAGAGGTTTGGGCAGGACACACCAGCCAAGAGGATGTTTCCTAAGTGAAAACACATTCAGGACCTGTCTCCCAGCACACAGCTCTGAGCTGTGCCCTCTGTGATGTGTGGATGTGCTGCAGCTGAAGCTGCTTGACCTGGCACTGTGGAAGAATGATGGGAGCTCTGGTCCCAGCAAGGGATGCTTCTCAGGACCTTTCCCGCTGCAGCTGATAGGTAGGTCCCTGCTCTGGCCAGGCTTTAAGTGTTTTTCTTTTCTTGTGCAGAAAGATGAAGATATGAGCAGATCACTCATTGCTGTTTATGTAGATCTGTCCAGGAGTGCAGCAATCTTGCTGCCCTTCCAGGTGTGAGACAGTTGTCTGGCCAGGGAGCTGAGTTTTGCTGATGATAAAACCAGAGCCTCAGTGATCATCAGTGATGGTGCAGTCTTCACCACGAGGAAAAGGATTTCTGCATTCCCCACCTTGGTGAGTGCGGAGAAATTGTCTCTGCAGATCAGAAAACAGCTGACAAGAGCATGAATCTCTCTGTTGTTCTTCCTCCTAGTTAAAAGGAGAGGTGGCTTGTACCGTCAGTTGTTCCTCTGATGGTACCAAATCAGCCAACTACTGCAATATCATTTCTTGCATGATAAATAGGGATGTTTCATCCTAGAAAGGATACCCAGGTGAAAACTTGCCAGTAAGATGACCCAGGCTCGCTACCTATCAAAGTCAAGCTCGCTGGCAGGCTGCTTGTGGGTTTCAGAAATAATCTAAAAGCAGAGCAAAAGCTCAGCCTGTACCTGAGCTTGTCAAACCTGATGTGAACAGCAAAGCTGACAACTCGCTTATCTTAGAAAATCACTTGTGGGGGTTTTGCATTTTGCTGGAGTCTCCTCAGCGGTTTAGAGAAATAAATACAGATGTACTGAAGAGGGGCGGTTTGCTTAGGCAGCATCCTATGGTGCATGGAGCCTCAGCACAAGATGATTCTTTTGGAGCTTTATGGACTTCTCCTGGGCAGGTAATGATGGCTGCAGTGAAAGGAGAGCTTCTGGGAAGAGATCAGTGATAACCCAGTGCCTGGCAAAGCTGCTCCAATAAGCAAGGTTAGCCTCACAAAGTGGGTCTTGGCAAAACCACAGGGTTATATTTCAGATGAGGGGAGTGTGAGGAGGGATAAATTGAGAAGGAAAATAATAAGCACATGCAGCAGAAGGAAGAAGTCTCATTCTGTAGAGGCTTGCTCACCTGTGAATGGAAAACTCTCCTTGCTCTGGTTAATCCTGGCTCTGTAAATGGCGTGGTCAAGCTTCATTCCCAATCACCACACACAGGGAATTCCAGCTGGGGCAAAAGCAGCCAAAAATGACAAGGCAGCAGTGCTGGTGATAACCACAGAGTTATCCAGGTGTGAGGCTGCATTCACATAAACCCAGCTGGACCCAGACTCCAGAGAAGCCCATAAGTGTCTCCTGCAGAACTGGATGGGTAATGGCAGTTGCCAAAAGATGCTAAAGTACTCAGGGATGTTAAGACATTTGAAATAATATTAAAATATTTGTTTAAAAAGTTGCCAGTTTATACTGATAGCTCAAAACTTACCTCTGCAGTGTCAGAAACATGAAACTGCAGGAAACTCCCTCAGGTTTGCTCTCTGTTACAAATTTTGACCTTTGACTCAGCTGCCCAGACACTGCTTGGATTTTACATTGGTTTACCCCATAACTGGATGAAGCTCAGCAGTTTCAGCTGAGTTTATGGGTTCAATCAAATCACCATATATATATATATATGAACTCAGAAACTTACCATGAAAAACCAACTGGGAATTCACATGGCAGCCCAAAACCCAACGAAATAATTCTCAGGAGAAGTGTTGAAGTGGTATCTGGTACAGCTGCCCAGAGGAAAGTGTTAAATATCTGTGGTGCTTTTGACATGCCCCAGCTCTTGCATCCCCTGTCCCTGGCCCTGCCTCTGGCTTCCAGCAATCCACATTGCAGCAGTAATTGCTTCCTGCTCCAAACTGCTCCGTGGAGATCCTTAGCTGGCACTAAGCTTGATCTGCTTTTTCCCAAGCAGTGCAATAATTTAGTCTCCTGGGGAAAGGCTGCATGAGTAGTCTTGTGTTCAGGTAAAAAACCTCAACTTTTCCTTGAAAACTTGTTTCTCTGCCCTGATGTGTGCGAGTTGCACAGCAGGGTGTTCATTCCCCAGAAGCCTCCTGCCTGCAGTTTTCCATTGCAAACCTGCCTCAGTTCTCCCCTGTTTTTGATTTCTGCCTGGCTTACTTAAGGGTGCAGGTCATCTGAAGAGTCACAGTAAAGGGAAAATGTGAAAATATGGTAAACAGGCCCCAGGTTGTGATTAAGTTTTTAATACCGTGTCTCACTGGAAGTAGTAAGCAGTTGTTATTTAAATTGTACTGTTTGTTATGTGGATGTACCTATTGAAGACTTTGGTCACCTGTTTGTTGTTTTTTCATTAAATTATTATTTCATTTAAGGAATTTGAAAAATAGCTCTGTGTCAAATATTGCATTTGCATTTGTATTCTGTATGGTGATAAAGCATTTCAGTATTTGCATTGCCTGCTTGCAGTTAATGCCATGCCCCTGGGGGGGTCTCTTAGCAGAAAAAGCATTTTCTGTTGAGGAGCTATATGTGTAGAAAAGATAAGATTTGCAATTGCATATTTAAAAAAAAAAACCACGTCAGGTGAACAGCTGGTCTGACTCCTGTTCTCAGTGAGCTTCTCTGTGGCCAGCCTCAGCTCAGAGCATTTATGGAAACGGGGAACCCATTACAGCACTGGTGGCTGAGCTGTTATGGAGCAATTAGCAGGAAATAGCCCAGGTGAGAGACAAGGAAAAGCCTTCGAAGCTTATTTAGTACAGCGAGTTTCTCTGAGTTAACCTTTTCACTGGGTTACTGGGCCTGAAGGAACAGACCCTGTGGCTGGTGCAAGTTTCTCTGTTGGTTTTGAACGAGTTTTATGTTGGAAAAGTGTTCTAAAATGTTGCTGTTCTGTTGTCATCCTTATTTTTCACGCTTGAGGCCAGGGAGTTGAGGAGGTGAGTGATGGTTCCCATCCGTGCTGGGACTCTGGCACCTCTGGGAAGAGGATGGAAGTGCTGTGTGCCAGCTTGGGAGTGGGATGTGGGGCAGGGGTGCCCTCAGAGCAGTGAGGTGGGGGTCTGCAGCACCTCCCACTCGAGCACAGGAGATGCCACAGGGCTGTGACCTTGGAAGGTTGAGGAGAGATCTGCTGGTGGCTGAGACCTGCTGAGACTGTGTCTGCCGTCTGGATTGCCCAGTCTTAAAATGACTGTTCCACGTGTCGTTGGTCCGAAGGGTTAATAGAGAGGTTTTCTAAATCATAACTGACTGATTTCTGAATCACCTGAGCATTTCTGAGCTGAGCTCCAGGGCCAGAGATGGCCCAGCTGCCCATGGGCACACCAGCTTGCACAGGGATTCACACTGCAGAAGTCCTACGAGTATTTGAGACTGTGTGTGGTGATACAAGTTTGGCTGAAGTTTTCGGTCCACTTCATGGATTTGAATTACTCATGAAAAAGAATTGGAAACAAGAGGTCCAGCCCTCTGAGAGGGTGTCTGGAAACTGCGGCATCTAGGTTGCTGGAGGACAGATTTATGTGTTTTCATCATATGCCCCATTTCTCTTGTGCTGTTCCTTGGCCAGCTCATTTGCTGAGATCCTTCTGTTTTAAGATATAGATTGTGCTTTCTCCTCCCAGTCACTCCCCTGCTGACAGTGACATGTTTTTTTGAGAGAATACCTGGGAACACAAACCCATCAGGAATTTGAATGAGAGTGGCTTGTTTGGAAAGCAGTAGCTCTAAGTTTTGTACATCTGTCTCCTCACAAATGCACGTTCTCATGTGTATGAAAAGGCAATGCTTCTTGTATCCTCTGTCTGAGCTCCCTGCTCTCAAAGGGGCAGGATGGAATCCAGGTCCCTTTCAAGTGCTGAGAATCTTGCTGTTAAGTATTTCTACCTCATTTCCACTGGCTTTTCTCTGTTTTGATGGTAACATATTTATGGCACCTTCTCTCTGGTCTGTTTCTCTGCTGTTTTCCACCTCAGGACACTAAATGCAGGCATGATGCTCCTCATTTTCTCAGATGAGGAGTGATAGCTGCGTATTGATTTATTTACTATTTTTTATAAGCACAGGAAATGAATGGTACAAGTTAATTGAGCTATGCAGTGATCAAGGAATGTTAAATACCTCAAGCATTGTGTGCAAGTCGTTTCTTATTAAAGGGCTGGTCAAATTTGGCCTTAATTGCTGGGTTAATAATATTGTTGTTGACAAGCTGGGATCCTCAGTGCCCTGTGAAGCTCCTGTTATCCCTGAATGAGGATGGATGAGGAGGGATTCTCTTGAGGGTTGTCTGTAGCCTGCCAGAGACCTGCCTGGGTGATCCAATAGGAAATGCTGGAGAGGGACGCTTCTGCAGCCTCTTCACTTGCTGGTGCCTTAAGATCCTGATCTAGGGTGCTTGTCTTGCTCTGTTTGGGTTCTCCTTCCAGTCCCAGATCCTGCAGGATGGACCTGGCTGGTGCTGAGCGAAGAGGCAGAGGTGCTCCTCTTGGTTTTGCTCACTGCTGTGGTTTGAACCTCAGCTGGGGATGGCAAAGACCGGGGGACAAGTCCCTGTGTGCCTGAGGGGGATCAAACCCCCCTCTCCCAGCACCCTTTCTGGGTGACACAGAGATCTCTGGTGTCAGTTTTTAGTTACTGTGGTGCACTCAGGTGAAGGTGCCTTGGGATTGCTGGTGCTCACCTCCATGGCACAGGACTGGGGGGACACAGGGACACTGCCCAGGAGGAGCCTCCCAGATGGGAGGAAGGCTCTGAGCCCTCCTGCCAGGATTGCAGCAGCCTGCAGCTACAGCAGGGGCAAAACACAGGGCACAGAGGAGTCTGGGGTGTTTCTTTGAGGGCAGCTTTGAGAACAGGCACTCTGAATTCAAGCACCCAAACTGTCCCCACCCACTGCTTTGGGCTGCCGACCCCTTGTGTTGGTCTAACAAGGGAGGAGGTGTGTGCTGAGACAACTGCCAGGCACCCTGCTCATCCCTCACGCTGATTTGAGGGGGGGGGGGGAAAAGTATATTATGGAGTGTTTCTTCCCAAATTCATTTTCAGTTAATGGGTAAAAATAGCTGGCACAGCTTGAAAAGTGCGGCACGTGCAGTTCGGGAAAGTCTCAAGTCACAGTGGGAAGAGTTAAACTGCGCTTAGTTAGTCTTGTTAATCTGATTTATTGTAAGCAAAGGCATGCCAAGCAAAACAACAGCCCCTTAGATTTCTGTAAGGGATCTGACAACTGTTTTGCAGAGGCACATGATAACATTTAAGAATATTAAAAAGGCATATAGAACTGCCTCCCAGGAGAGGCATTGCGCAGTGGAAGTCAAGAGAGTAGAAAGTGCCAGATTGGATGACTAACAGTGAAGAAAAGCTGAACTCTCAGAAAAAATATGATGAAAGTGTGATGTCTAAAGACTATTTTCACACTGGCAAAATATTACACAAATATTTAAGGAGTAAATCACTTGTTTTCAAACTCAGAGACAGAATTTATTAAGCAAGAGACACAGCAAGAGACTTCTCATTTTCTAGAGAAGCAAATATTGGACCTTATCTTTGTACTCTAGAATTCAATGGGCGGGTAAGTAGATCAGATCTTAATATTAAAGACAGGGGACAAGCTTTGGCTGGTGGAAGTTTGTTCTATTCTATTTTTAAAAGTCCACTTGATCCTGAAATTTGTCAGAAATTTGACATTGATCTGAATGTTCAGATCAGGGTACAAAAAAAAGTAAATGTATTTGTCTTGGAAGGGCAATACATAGAAAATCAGTCTGGGATGGGAAGAAACACGGGCTTACTGGGTGTGTATCTGTGGGTTGCAGTTTTTGGGCACTGCAGTCTCATTCTGGGGCTTTACTTTTGGCCTGATGGCAGCAGGAGTCCTTGGGACACTGCTTCAGGGGAGCTCAGCTATGAAGGGGATTGAGAAGATCCACCACATACAAAATGGGAGATGTCTGAGGTCCTTTCTTCTAGCTGTTCTCCCAAAGAGAGGATCTGTGGAAAAATTTCCTTCACCTGACATCAGATCAATTTCCCGAGCACTTAATATATGCAGTTTGTCACCCATTAACTTTCAGAGAGTCTGTTTAGCGCTCTGGGTCTGGCACACGCTAATTCTTCAAAGGCCTTGAAACTAAATAGGCTACTCTGTCAGTGACACGTGAAAGTGTTAGAAAGATGGATGTGGTAAAGCCCTACAGCATCCAGACACTGTAGCTCTTGCTGTCAAGCAGCTCTTTGAGAAGGCAGCAAGGCTGTGGGGGTGGAAAACCCCCTTCCGTGGGAGCAAAGTGCCCCGTGGGGATCCTGCAGACTTTCAGGGGCTGTCAGCCTGATGCTGGAGCAGGGTTTGTCCCAGAACTCTTAGCTGTGAGGGTTTCAGGCTGGCAGGGTGAGGGCTGGGAGCTGCCAAGTCTGACCCATGAGCAGTCTGCCACAGTGCAGTGCGGGGACCTCAGACTCCCTGCCCAGCTCCAGCTCCTTCCCAGGCAGGGAAGTGAGCAGTCCCAGGGTAATGATTTTCATTTTCACCTTGGGAAAGCTGTTACTCAGAGTTGAGGTGGTTTTGTATGGGTTTTGGTTTGATGGTTTTTGTTTTTTCTTTGTTTAAAATATGAACTTCTCTTCCTTCCATTCTCAGATTAACTCCAAATTTTTCTGAGGCTGTGGGAGCTGGAACTTTGTGGGCACCAGTTGTACTTGATGCTGCTTTGAATATCTTGAGGTTAAGAAACACGTAGAATGAGGATTTATGTATTACTTTAACAGCCTATAAGGGGAAAAAAAAGGTGGTGAATGGAAGTTTTTAGATGGGATTCTATGACTTGATAACACCTTCAACCTCTGTGAGTTCTCTCATGGGTTAATATTTTTACACAAGTTAAAACCGTGCAGTTCAGACTGTATAATCCAAAAGTCATTATAGAAGAGGATAAATCTAACTTCCAACCTTTAATTTAAAATAAAAAAAACGTCCTAGGGGGAGTTTAATCGTACTGTGGTAATCGCTTTCATTATCACTGATACAAGCACAAGACTTTGCAAAGTTCTCTAAAGAGCAACTTAGGGATGTGCCATCAGCTTTTGCAGTTTTGGGTTGCTTGCTGTAGCCCCTGTGAATATGCTCTGTGTGTATCTCGGCTCTTTGGGGATGCAACTCGTGCTTTATTTTTTCCTCCATCTAACACGGAGCGCTCTTCCAGGAGTTGCCTTAACGACAAAACCTCGGAGGGTCCGCCAGAGTGGGAATTTTGAGGATTCTATAAAAATTTAGCAGGGTTCCACAGAAATGGCTTGAAAAACCCCAGATAATTGCACCCTGTCTGTGGGGGGTTTAGCCATCTAAACTAGATCTCTTGTGGGAACGCGAGTCTCGTAAACTCTACTGAAAATTTTCCCATAAAGTGTAGCTTTTCCTGTTGAGATCCTGAAATTCCGCACTGTTCCACATAAAACACAAGTATTTTATTCATAATCTCCTTGGCCCTTTCAGACTCAGGGTGTTCTGAACTGGACTCTGCAGCAGAAAGCTCTTTCCAGAGTGCTTTTTTTTCCCTGAATGAGACAATTCTGAGAGCTGCTTTACCAGAAACACCGTGCAGAGCCCCAGAGCAATACATGACATGCTGGAGACGAGGCTGCCTTTGCTCAGCGCCACATTTCAAGTGGTATTTGAATTCTCTTTCCTGCTAGAGCCCGGAGAATTAAGACTTTCAGAAATGGTTAATCTCGTGTCAGTGGGGAGGCACATTCCCTCACAGCCAGGGGTTCCAGGTCAGGACACAGCGATGCTCAGCTCTGCAGGACTCAGGAGGTGTTTAGGCTGCACCCTCAGCAGCTACAAGCAAGGTTAGCCCTGCCAGGCAGGGGTGATAGCTAAAATCAGATATCTGCAAATTTTCGCACTATATAGAGCATCACTCAGAGGAGCAACACTGGAAATATCTAAATGTTCCGCAAAAGCCGGATTTTAGCACTGCGCTATTGTGCTTTTTGGTGGTTTTTTTCCCCCCTAAACCCCATTTGGGGCCAGTCTCCTCACTGGTGTGCATCGCTCTGACTTTGTGAAGCGGCGCTAATTGAAAGCAGCAGAGGATCTGTCTCTCTTGTGTCACGTTTAAAATATTCATACAATTAAAGAGCGCTTTGAAGTGCTCCGGAGCTAGATGCTCCCTGCTTTACTTTGGGTGGCCAGGAGATGAAAATGGAAATGTTTTAATTGGATTTGGTCCTAAGAAACTGTGCCATGTCCTTGCTGGAATTGCCTTGCTAAGCAATACTACACCTTCTCCTCGCAGCTCGGAGCGGTCGGCCCTGTGCAGAGGGGACCAAGATAAATGGTTCATTTTAATCATCTCCACTTGGGAGTGAATTAGGAAGGAGGGGCAGGTTTTATTCACTGAGCTCTATTACTCCACAGAGAAGGATTTGTACCGAGGAAAGGACCCAAATGCATCTTGGCTGTAGGACAGGTTTGGATTTGTTTGCTTGTTTTGTGGGTTTTATTTTTGCTCTTTTTTTTTTTTTTTTTTCACGGTGGAGAAAGCCCATTTACGCCAACTTCTTGCAGCTGCATAATGAGGTGCCATTTTCTGATGTGCAATATCCAAAGGTCAGAGAAAGCCTTGCTGCTATAAAGCAATGGCTTATGCACTTACAGAGCGTAGGAGCACAAGAATTTCCTCTCTGCACCCTGAGCTCCAGCCCAGGTGCAGCCAGGAGCCGTGTGCAGGCAATTGGAGCTTTGGAACATTCCCCCCACGGCTGAGCCTCTCAAGAAACTGCCATCACTGGTGACATAGCATTGAATTTTAAAATTTGTTGTGCTTGTGGAGGGGTATGTTTGACATACTTGTCTCATTTCAGATTAATTTACAAATCGTTCAGCCTGTTTTCACAGAGCTTTCACTCAGTTGTCACATTCCCAGGCTTTGTTGGGTAACATTTTGTTGGTGATATACCTCCGGCATGGCTGGGAAATAACGGCAAATGAAACGCATGTAGCTTTCCCTCTTTGACAACAGCAAACATTGATACTTTTCACAAAAACCTTTTTTTTTTTAACGCATGTAGCTTTCCCTCTTTGACAACAGCAAACATTGATACTTTTCACAAAAACCTTTTTTTTTTTTCTTTCTGGAGTCCTAAAAAATTACGTGTGTGTGTGTATACTAAAATAGTATGTATGTATACCTACGTAAAATTAAATGTTATGTGTGCATATGTACATTAACCACTTGGTGATGTTTCTGGAAGGTTAGGTGGCACTGTAACCACTCCAAAGTTTACTGCCTTGAAAGTTTAAGCTGTAAATCTGCAGGTAACATTAAATCCCCTGGCTTTAGTCACCAAATGAACTTGCCCCTCAAATGTCTATTTCTGTGACACTCGCCTCCCACTGCAGGTCTGTTTTCTGATTTTATTTTCCTCTTTCATCTTTCAGCTGCTTATCTGTCCTTCCAGATCCATTACCTCTCCTTTCCTTTCCCCTTACTTCTTTTCTTCTCCTGCTGTGTCCCCATTTTTAATGATTTATTTTACACTTTATTTTATAATGTCTATATCTGCAGAACGAACCGGTTTTATAACCCCCCAAAATGAATACTGTAATTTATTTTCCTTGTGGATTCAGTGCTCAGTGCTGCTGAGCAGCCTCTCGCTGGTAGTGATGCACACCCTGACTCTGGTGCCAGGTGACTCCTCTGCATTTTTGGGCTGTGTCAGAGTCAGGACTGGATGGTGCCTGCGGGGAGGTGACCAGGCTAGGGGAGGAACTTAAATAGCACCCACTGTGAATCAGAACAGCCATCCTTCCATCCCCAGCTCATGCCTTAAACAAGAGTATGAGCTGGAGGACACGCAGAGCAGCGCTTCCCTAAGCATCCAGCTCCTCTGCTCCTCCTTGCAATCAGAATTTGGTGATTTTCTAAGCAGCAATTGCATCTCGATCATCCCATTTAATAGCCATTACTTGGTCCTGTCTTCTATAAATTTGTCTGATCTGCCCATGAATTTATTTATCTTTCAATCTCCATAATTCCATGGCGGAGAGTCACTCAATTATGCATGGCAGGGGAAAAATATTTCCTCCTGACTGTTGTAAACCTGTGGCCTGATCATTTTGCTGGGTACTTCCGAGTTCTTGAAGTGTGGAAGAAGGCCAGGAACATGCAGTGCTGGGTTTATAGTGGGTTATGAGCTTCAGTTCAGTGTCAGGAACCTTTTTTCCTGCTCCTCAAGGCAGAAATACCTCACTGCCAGCTGAAAACTGAAGTCCATAACTGCATAAGCATTAGTGGGGGGGGTGCATGAGGGCTGCAGAGGGTGCATAAATCATTCAGGGTATTTTTAAATAATAGCATGTCTCACTACATTCATCTCCCCTGAGTTTATTCCTCAACCCCTAAGTACATTTTGACATTCAGAGTTAATCATACCTCCCAGTCAAAATACGCAGCACAGAACCGACTTGGAAGAGAGCTGCAGCTCCCCCGAGCCCAGGCTGGGGATCGACAGGGGCCAGGCAGAGCCAAGGCTGGGCTGATGTTGTAGATTATGGCACTTAAATGGTACCAGCTTCACAGCATCCCTGGGAAATCCCGGTGGCAAGCAGCACAGCTGCTCCCCTGGTCATCCCTGTGCCTGGTGGGAGCAGCTCGGGGCTGGACTCTGTGTTTCTGCTTTTCTGTCCCTTTCTTTTAGCACAATTACTGTGGTCACTGAGCAGAGGATGGGAATAAGTGGGTGTTCATGATGGTCCAGTGGACTGGAGTCCACCCCATGGGGGTCCTGGTTCTCGTCCTGCATCCCTGACCCCTGGCCTGGGATTTTTGGGATTGTTTTCTGGCCTGGTGTGCAGTGAGAACTGTTTTATCTAAATGCAAATGAAGAAACATTTAGAAGGCGGAAGGAAGGGCAGCTGCCTTCAGGAGCAAGATGTGATTCCTGGTGGTCTTCCCCTGGGTTTTATCAGAGGACAGGTTTGCCCTGCTTGACCACCCAGGTCCCAGGCACCGTGACATGGTTTGATGAGAGGCAAAACGCACATCTCCCACTTGATCACCCACCCACGCTGAGCTTTGCTGCCAGTGGCATGAAAGAGAGACAGTGGGAAGAGCAGCAGGAGGCGAGCAGTGCACTCGCTTTCAATTTAGCCATGCAGGAGGAACAGGTAGAGAGGGATGATGAGGTGGCCTGCAGTGCTTTGTGGAAGGGGACATCTTTTTCAATTACCCGTGTCTGCTTTGTGCAAAGTATCAGGAGTCCCCAATATCCCACTTATGTCAACACGGATCAGCTCAATGCACAGAAATGTTACGTGATGGGAACAGCTCATTCAGATAATTGCTGGGTGCTCCATCCAACCCACAAACCAAACTCTGGGAAGCCTCAGCACTTCGGCTGTGACCCTTGGGAGTGATTTTAAAGCTCAAAATCTCCTTTATCTCTTCCTGCAATTAGGAATTTGAATTACTTTCAGGAGTCATTCAGGCTGAAGATCCACTCTGCGAAGAGACTTTGCAAGGAAAACACCAAAGGTGGGCGACCACCTCAGAAATACGGAATGACAAAAGGAAAAGCTGTGTGTGTGACAGCACGTAAAAACATTCAAATCAGAACTGCTCTCTGCTCTCTGCAGTCCTGGTCTGACACACACCTGCAGCTCTCAGGCTAAGACAGACAGAAATTTCCTTCCTGCAAAGCCCGGCAGAGAAGAGCATCCTCAAAGCTTCATAATGTAGCAGCATCTGGCAGAGACAAACTCTCTTTCCTCAGTGTTGCCTCTTGATTATGTTGGTATATACTGCAAAATAAGATAAAAAGTCCTCTTAGCATCAAGGACACCATGTCCCTAGCAATTCAGTACTTACCAGCCTGGAAAGCAAGACCAGATGTGCTTTGTTGCTCTTGAAGTACCAAAAAAAGCTCTGGCTGCAGGGTTATTAACTTAGGAAAGTTGTCCATCCACCGAGAACCATAAATAACCCACGACAGCCTCTCTGCCTGACTCCACATCCCATCTCCCCTGCTTCTGTTGATTTGCAGCCAGATGAGATTCTCCTCCTCACAGCTGTCAAGCAGATTATTTTGGGCAAAGATGTGATGAACTCAGCTGGAACCACCTGCTGCCTCTCTGGTTCTTGTTATCTCCACACAGCTCTTGGAACTAGACTGGGCTGTTGTTTCTGGGAGCAGGGAAGGCGGGACAGACCTGATTATAGTTGGAGACTACTGCCATCTTCCTGGGGATGACAGCCAGAGACATGCACTTGGGTACTCTGAAAGTGGTTCCTGCCAGCTGTGGCTTAGATTTTGTGTGATTTGTCACTGCCTGGTGGTCCTGGAGGTGGGCATCTCCCACCTGCTGCAGGAATATTGGTGCCACTCCATGCTGCATCTCCAGCTCCGGTGTTTGGGTGCTGGTAGTGGCTTATTGAACTCTGTTTTCAAAGAGATGAATGATGGAGAAGGGAGAAGGAAATGAAACATCATGGTTTGATAAGATGTTGTACCCACATAAATTTCTCGTCTTCTCTGGTAAAATTATGATACTGGAAATAGCCTCATTGTTTCTGTCTAGATTTCAATTCCTTTTTCGTGCCTGATGCTCAGACATGGCCTTTTCTTGCCTACATACATATGCATCTGCTCAGATGGCACAAAGCCTACTTGCACGTTAGCACCATGCCTGTTGCACTGGGAGAAAATGCCTCTTTACACTGAATTACCTTCAATGAGGAGAGCTGCCAAAAGGCTCCAGCCTTTGCTCCTGCCTTTGCTGTGTCTCCCTGATCTTCTTCTTAATGTGAGAGACCTGTAAAGGTTGCTGTGAAGAGGAAGAAAATAATCTTTTCTTCTCTCCAGATAGAGTAATGGCTTAAACTTCAGCAAGGAAGATTCAGACTAAATGGGAGGCAAAACCTTCTAATGGGAAGGGTGAGGGTTCCCTGGGGAGGCTGTAGGGATTCCACAGCTGGAAGCCTCCAAGCAGAGGCTGGATAAATATTTATCAGAAGTGCCATAGCCATGGTTGAGATTTCGTGGGGGAAAGGACTAGAGGGAGTAAATTGCTGAGATGCTGAGGTTCTTTCCAGCCTTTTGATTCTATGAAGCAGGCAGGAAAATTTTAATTCTAATAAATAAATAAATAAATAAATAGAATCCTCCACTTCTGCTGCTCACGCTGCTGCTGTAGGGTGCAGAGTCAGGGTATGAATTACCTGTGCCAGGAACTGGGAGCTGAGCAGAACAGAGCAGGACAGAACAGGCTTTGCCAGCCGGCACGAGTCGGCAGCTGCGATGTTATGCCGTGGATCAGCTGCGCTTTCTGAATGTCCCTGCTGCCAGTCCTAAACCCAGCAACAGGGCACTAAAAGGGAGCAGAAGTTCTGATCTCTGTGTTCACGTGCTCGTATCTTTTTCTGATGTTACCTTAACTTTCTGGGATGGTTAAAGCCACCCTTAGGAAACACAGCTGACAGGTTTTTGCTGAATTTACCTTTTGCTTCTCATTGCATTTAAAACTTCCTGCTTTGGTTATTATAAATCCTGCATGCACCCCCCTGGTCTGCTCACACTGTACTTGTCACAATTGCCCCATTTTGCATTTTGCATGGGCAGTTCATGTGCTTTGCCTGGCCAATAAATCTGAGATTGAGGTTGGTATCAAAGCTATAAAATATCTTTCTGTCATTACCATGGACAAACCGCTGCTGGGTGGATAACAAAAGAGGGGAACCCATTGGGCTTTCCCAGGAGCAACCAGAGATGTACCCCTGACATCTCAATCTGCCTCCCTGTCCTGGGAGGGCAGATCCAGCAGCTGGCCCAGCACACATTCCCCCAGCTCCCTGGGGCAGCTGGACCATCTGCTGCCTGTGAGGGAAGGAGCTAAACCTCTGCTTCCTGCAGGGAGAGCAGTCACCAGGTCGGGGGGAGATGGTTATTTTCACTCCACAGCCTGGTATCCGAGGAAAGGGTGGCAGGATAATGATGCACCCCACAGTACACAGAGCCCAAATTCCATACTCACTGAGCACTCCTCTCCATGAATGTATGAGGTGGTTTATTTCCAGCGAGTTGGCACAAGAGGAGCCTGTGGAAATTCACTCAGCAATCAGCACTTGTTTTTGGCAATGGGTGTTACCATAGCAGATGAGGCTTCTATGACCCCAAGACCATCCATCTTCTGGAACAGGGGAGATGCTGTGAGCACAGGGTGAGGTAACTGGGTTTTTTCCATTATTTTGCCGTGGTCCCAGCTGCTCACCAACGGCTGTTGCTCTTCTCTCAGTTGATTTGGAGCCAGCTGCTTCTCATCCGGATCTTATTTCACCTGGAGAATAGCACTTTGTGGGTAAATCTGTGTTAGTCACAGGTCTGAGGAGAAGAGAGGAACACTTTGAGGTCAGCAGAGTACTGGAAACCTGTAAAGCTTTGCAAATTTTTCTTTAAACAGACAGGCCAGTCATGCGGATGTTGTCATTGCTGTCGGTCGTGAATGTATCCCTTCAGGTTGGGTGCCAGCCTGCAGGGATCCTGACTTGGGACTGAAATAATGGCAGTTTTCTGGCCTTGGGCTTGACTGTGTACCTGTGTGCAGAGAGTCCAACATAGGGGAAAAAATGAGTGGTGTCAAATAATTGGGGGTAATGAATAATGAGGGTTCTGCTTTATGAGGAGAGACTGGATCTCCCCCTCGGGAGAGAGGAGAGCGTGGGGGAATACCAGGGACTCATACAAAATCACAGATCCAGAGCGAAGTGAACTCAGGACTGTGACTGCCAGCGTTCCGCAGCACAGGGAGGAACTGGCGGGGGAGATGGGCTCCAGGGCTTTGCAGGAAGGAAATTTCTGTCTGTCTTAGCCTGAGAGCTGCAGGTGTATGTCAGACCAGGACTACAAAGAGCAAAAGCTTCTCACGCTCTTGTGAGCAGGAGTAGCAGGGCTTGGCCGTGTGGTGGCAACCACCAAAGCTCTGCTGGGAGAGGGAAAGAAATTACCTACTTTGTCAGGCAGACAGGGACAAGCTGGGCAGTACTGGGCCAGATGGGAGTGCTGGGCCAGCAGCTGACAAAACCAGTGTGGTCTGTATTGTGTGGGTGTGGAAAATACTCAGAACAAAAATTCCTAGGGGAGCAGCCTCCAAACTTTGCTGCGCTCATGTGAAAGCCAGTGCTGGAGGCCAAACATGTACAAACATAACTTAATTAATGATGAAGGTGGATGCCATCCCTGATAGGATAAGTGATGGGAATGCAAGCTGAAAGGTTTCACTGTGGCTGTGTGTGGTAGGTCTGTGCCAACACAGCCAGCGAGCAGTGTTCACAAAGCTGGTCTCGAGTCTGTTCTTAATTTCACATTGTGGAGAGACAGGGAGACCATCATCAAATTAACCTGCCACCAGCGCCACGTTATTGCCAGTGGATGGGTTCTGTGCAGGCAGCAGCACTGTTACTTCAACACTAAAACCTACAGCTTCAGGGAGATGATGTGTTGCACAGCTCACCTGCTTTAATATTCACTCCCTGAACTGCTCTCTTGGATGTGTTAATTCCAGAAGCCTTTGTCTGCTGTTCTGCTTTCCTCTCACAAAGCCAGGAAAGAATAAATAACGGTGTAATGCAACGTGCAACAGTATAAATGCCCTCCGAAGAGCAACTGCTGAAACTGTTGACATGAGAGTTTGTAAGAGAAACAAAGGAAAATATGCTGATTCTGCTGCCTTGCTGCCTTACTCATGCTGTGCCTGACTAAATGTTATTCCAGAGTTTCATTGCTCATGGTTTTCCAATGTTTCACTGAGGAGTAAGCGTCATTGTTTAAGTTATGCTGGTAAATCTCAGGCTGCAGGGTAGGAGGACTCACCCCTCTTCTATCAACCGTCTGTCTAAACACGCTTTAATGGAGCACAGACATCAGGTGAGAAATCTTACTTTGTTTCACAATATTCTGAGATTATTAAGAGGAGGAGAGGGATACACAAACCACCCCTGACTGCAGCACAGGGGCACCATCACCCACCCAGCTGTCAGTTCTGCTCAGCATCACCCTGAGCAGGGGATCTGCCTGCTGGAGGCATCAGTGAGGCTGGATCCTCACCTGGTCAGAACTGGTGTGGGACCACCGAGAACTGGTTCACAGCCAGGTCAGAATCTAGGAGGAGGTTGGTTTCAGAAAATAGTCCAAAGATGCTCGACATTTATGGGGGACTTAATGAGGGAGATCTGTGTCATCCCCACCATCATCCTCAAATGGAAGAGGTGGAGGCACAGGGAAGTGTTGAATCCAAGGTCACACAGTGGGCTGGTACTGAAAACACACTTGGAGCCCAGGTCTGAGCATGGCTTAAGACACAGCAAGGATACTCCCTAATTCCCCATATATATAAGGAGCCCATAATCTTGCAGGGCTGCCCCACTCATGAAGACTTTTTCCCCCAGACTGTTGTACTTCTCATTCACGTTGCACTGCAGAGCTGAAATAGCAGTGCCCTGAGTGCAGAATTCCAAGTGACACATATTTAAAAGATGGGCTGTGGAAGGGTTAACATATTAATTCACTTTAGAAGTGCATTCTCATGATGGCCATGAGACCCCTGAGCCTTCTTTTCTCTGAAAAAGTTCATGTCTGGAGAGTTGATGGTATTGGATAAGTGTATTACAGCAGAAGAAATTCCTTTGCAATTAATGACAGGAGATTAATCAAGCGAGAAGCTTAAGGTGGTCGTCCCTCCATGCTTTCAGCCTTGGTGACAGCCAGTGCCACCACATCCAGGGCTCTCAGTGGAAACTTGATGGGCTGCAAGGAGCAGAAGCTCCTAAGGGACCCCACGGAGAAGATGAGTCACCCCCACACTGAGCAGCAGAGAGTAACTCAAGGTCAGCGCCGGCGTTCTGGAGCCACCTTTCCTGTTTCAGCTAGGTGTTTGCTTAAGACCCACAGTCTCTCTTTCCCATGACATATTTTTATCTTCCCACCTAATTATCTAAGGCTTTAAAAAGTGGAGCAAGGCTTAACTCCAGAGACAGTGATGATAATAATAACTTGGCTTTTATCCGGCATTGTCCCGCGGTGGGAAGCTGATCCTGAGTGTTTAATGATATTGGTTACCCTCACGTATCAGTCTGGGAATTTATCAGGGTGCAAAAGCATTTGGTCAATAATCTCCACTTAAAACTACATGGAGCAGCACATTACTTGGATGCAGGCAGTTGGACCGGGGGGGTTTGGCAGAGCTAAACGGGGTCTGGGCTCACAATCTGCTTCTGAAGCAGAGGGACACAAAGCAGCAGAAACTTCAGGCAAGTCCAACTGACTCTGAAGATTTACTGCAGGGAGGTTTTGGGTACTTGGCGCAGGGTAGGTGGTCAGGTATTGTAGTCTGACTGCCCAGGTAGGTGTACCCGGCGGCATTTTTGCACACCTGGTTGTCTCTCTTCACAGAGGTTTTGTGTTGGGCGAGATGAATCCAGAGCTCAACACTGATGTCTTGTAAACTTTGGAAAACCCCAAGCCAGGCAGAATGCTTCTGCCCTGGGGCAGTTTTACCACAGCCTCTGACTAGGAAAGGAAATTCCTCCAGCCCTTGGAGCAGCTGCTGTCCTTCCCTCAACCTGGCTGGGAAAAAAGGGAGCAGTCCCTGTGCTTGGAAGTGGGCTGGGATTTAATGGCTAAATGGTCCATCTAGGGATTACCTTCGGTTGGGGAGGATTCTTGATCAGCCCTGAAATAGACAGACACAATCTGATCCACAACAGGCTTGCAAAGTCCCTGTGACAGCTGAATTAATTGCACAAAGCCACTCACAACAGCAGCACCTGCACATGTAAAACTGACTGGCAACTCCCGTTAACAGCATCTGGCAGTTTCAATAGAAGTGTCAACAATCCATGCAAAGGTTATTGGAATTAAGGGGAATTACAGAATTGGTTTTAAAAACTTAAGAAGCTCGTGAACTCAGAAGATGGGATACACAGGCCCTGGTTTTCAAAGCTGTTCTAGTGCATCCTCCTGGCAGAGGTTGTTTCTTTGACCATCTGTGAATGCCGAGCACAGAAATAACGCTCTTGGTGAACCCCTTTCACTCTTTCCTAGAGCAACATTGTTTACAAGTTCCATAGGAGGAGAAGGAAGTCATTAGAGAGAAAAAAGGTAACGTTGGGTGTGGGTGATGCAAAAGCCCACATCACTTCATGTGGCAGGAATTTTGTTGTGAATTTCAGGGACTTGACAAACATTTCACTTGTGTAGTCTGCTTATGAACAAAGTGCAGCACAGCATCTAAAAAGGACATGTTTTCAATGGGTTTTGTTGAACTCCAGCCCTGTACAAGAAGCCTAACACGCCTGAAATCAATGGAATTTTTACTGAAGATATCAGTAGGATTTCATCTATTAACATCTGCCTGATTCCGAACTGGATTCTGCAAACTTTTTACCAGCCAGGCTGGTTTTAGTGGCAAAGGGACTGTCCTTCCTTCAGAGGCTGTTTTCCTTCATAGAGACTGCAGACATGAATAAAGGCTACTCACTGATGGAGAAATTCTCTGAAACTCCCCACATGCTTCCAAGCCAGGTTTCACCATTCCTTTCCCTGCTATATCAAATACCCACCACACACAACGCAAGAGCTGCAGAGGAAGCCTGGATGCTCCCATGTAAATCGAGCTGCTGGAGATTTACCAGCAGGGTAAATCCTCCTCCCTAATGTGATGACAGTGATGCATCCTCATACCTGTGCATCTCAGCTCTAAGCCAGAACCTTTTTTCCTTCCAAAATCCTTCCCAGCAACTGCAAAACCAGACTGAACTACCCACAGGGTGCTCATAGGCTTGATGTGCACACAAACAAGAAACAACATTGTACTCCAAAGTCCTTAACACATTTCAAACCCTTCTTAATCAGAAGCAGAAGAGATGCAAGTTCCTCAGTGATCTAGTCCCTGGGAATGAAGGAGTGAATGCTCAGCCTCCTCCCCATCAGCTCATCAATCTCTCATATCTGAGGCTGTCATCCGAAGTGTTTCTATTTTTTATGTTAAACAAAGAACAGATTTATGGGTAAACAGGCAAAAATAAGTAAAAGGAATGGAAATGAATTACCATCCTTCATTTGGCCACTCCCTGGGTCCTTCATGCAGACATGAAATATGCCAGTGTAAAATCTTTGTTGCTTTGCATGCCTGCTTCAGGAAACCTCTTGCAAACACTCCCTTTAGTATTTCTCTTTGTAAAATAAATAACTGAAACTTAAATTAGTATTTCTAACAGAGGCTGCAGGCAAGGAAACGCCAGCCTTCCCAGCCTGGGGAAGCAATGCCTCTTTCAACTCTGCAACAGCATCAAGTGAAGGGAGGGGACCACGGGCTGCTGGTTTCCACCTATGATTTGGCACTCTTTGTGTTGTGTAGCCTTGGGCACATCATTTAAACTTCCTGTCCTGGTTCCTTCTGTTGTAAAGCTGCAGGGTGAATACCTGCCTTCCCTGCCACTCTCTGCTGCCAGGGGTTTTATACTGCATAACAGAAATGGGTTCAGTTTAATAGAAAAATGAGTGAAAGACACAGGCAGTACCACTCTCCTTTTAGCACTGAGTTATGTGTCCATCAAGCCCAGCTTTGGGCAACAAGGAGAATAAAGCAGCAATGTCATGTTGCTTGGACACCTGGCAACTGCACCATTTGTAAAGTTTGCCCAGTATTAGCAGGGAGACGGAGAAAGATAGACAAAAATTTGGTACATCTGCAATTTGTGCTTTGCTGCTTCTACTGTGAATTATTCTTAAAGCAGCTGAAGGTCAGGTTGGCCTTAAATATTAGAAGGAAAAAGGGAAATCTCCTGCTTCCTTTTGATATATGTTTCCTCCCTTTGAAAAAGTACAGGGGAAAGACAAACATTTGGAATGTGCCTGTAATCTGTGCCCTTCCTCTCACCAACTGGCAGCAGGAAAGCTAAATACACAACTGACAGTATTTCAATGGGTTTCTGAATTTTCAGTTGGAATAATGTCATCACTGTGTAACACTGCCAGATCCTCTGATCTCCACAAAAATAAACTGTATCCATAATGTTAGAGAACGTTTCTCATTTGCAAAAATTTGCATCCCTAAGATGTGCATTAGAAAGGCAGAACTCATGGCAGAAGCTGGGGTTCAGAGCGTGCTGGGCTGCCCAGCGCGGGCACGTGCTCACAGACGCTGTGTTCCTAAAGGAGCAGGGAACAAACAAGGGGAGAAAATAGTTTCCAGAGGCCCTTGGAGAAAGTTTCAAGGACTAACAGAGTTGGAGGGCGGGGTGGCTGTGGAGCAGCTGCCTTGTGCCTCTGGAGGATGTCAGAGCTGGAGCCGTGGCCAGCAGCAGGGCTTTGCTGCCTGCGGGGTCACTGCTGGCTGAGGAAATGATCCCACCAGGACCAGGCCACCCAGGCTCAGCCCAGCAGCGACATGGGGAGCCTTAGGGGTCATTTCATCTCCTTCCATGAGTGATCCTCAGAAATCCTGTGACTCTGCTGCTCCCAGAGCAGAGAGAGCAGGCTGTGGTGATCCCGGCTGGATGATGAAGAATTAGGAATATGCTGTGGTTACCTCGGTGGGAGCTGCTTGTCTCTGCTTTGGTATGTAGGGGTTGAGGGACCCCTCCCTTGGGCTGGATCAGTGTCTTCGTTCTGTGCTCGGGTTTTGAGGCTGTAATGACATTGGGGCACTTATCTGGGTTCCTGCTTGACACGTCTCCTAGCAAAAATATGTGGTTTTCAGCTGCACTGCTGCGAAATGTGTGTCTGTTTTTCTAAGTCAAGGCTAATAAATGCAAAGCAGATGGGGAGGTGTCCTCTTCACCCCTGAGAGACAATTCCACCAGCTGCTGCCACGCACAGCAGGTCACAGCTTGAGCAGAAACGTCGATGTCCTCTCACACCTTTTGGGCTGGTGGGCAAGGACAAACATCTTATTTACTTTATTTATTTGTGCATAACAATTTAGGGATGAAAAAGTGCATGGCAGTATCTGAAATGAACTTTGGCTCCTCCATTCCCAGGGAAGAAACAAACTAATTTTGCTTCCAGGCTCAGACTGAGCACCCAGTTCCAGCGCAGACAACAATTTTTAAGGAAACTTCTTGCAGCAAAGATTTTAATGAGTTCTCAACACCATATCACATCCCTCGGATTTGCATCATTTGAACCATATTTCTGGAGGTAATTTTTCAAAGTGTTGCACAGCAGTTTATCTGCACGAATGCCTCTGCATGAGTGATTCATACTTCTGAACTGTGGATGTACAAAAGGGGTCCAGGCATCTGAACAAAACAGCGTGGCAATTTTCTTCTGTTTCCAGTGGCTTATCCAGGGAAGGTCAGGTCATCATTTGTTCAGGAGAAAATGACACAACTGTTTTCGTCCTCCCCTGGGACAAAGGCTGTCTTGGACTGCGGAGCGTTGTGCCCTGCAGAACAGGCAGGCTGGGGGGGCTGCGCCTCTGGCGTGTGCTGTGCAGAGGGATGCTCTGGGACCCTGTGCCATGAATGCAGCACACTGACTTGCCTGATGAATCCATGGCTAATCAGATCCCCAGCTTGCACCCTGCCCAGGAACAGTGGAGCTGCCTTGGAGGCATTCATTAAATTATTGTTTTGCAGGAGGTTATCAGCGATCCTGTGGATGGAGATCTGCTCTTCCCTGTGCCTTCATCTCCCTTGTCTCTGGGGTATGTCCACAAACTGGAGTTTGCTCTGATGGCTCCAAACAAGAAGGAAACCTAGGAGAGCACAGCAAAGTTTCATTTGCTAATGTAATCACATCCTGAAAGAAAATAGCCCTCTTGTCCAGGAAATGGATCCATTAAATAACTCTCCAGTGTTCTCAGTTCGGTGTTCAGCCTGAGCATTTAAATCCTTTAAAACAACTAGGGAAGCCATCTGATTTCCCTGTGTCAGTAATGATGCCACAGCTTTGAGAAATTAATTTCTTCCCCACTGCATGCTCTGTTTGAGAAATGATATCACATTGTGAGGTACTGCACCAAGCTTCACTGATCATATTGCATAACAGGATGCTGGCTAATGATCCAAGATAATAGAAGGCAAAGGCTGAATACATTTTTAAAAATCATCACATGGTACAAAATAATGCCAGTACTTGGTACTGTGCAGGAGAGGAGAAGCTCTTCTAGATGTGCTGCCCAGATGCTCCATCAGAAAAAACACATTTTCATAATCTAAACTTGAATGATTCTATGATTTATTTTTTTTTAATGGTGGGATAAACGAAACACCTTAGGCTGGATGCTCAGCAGGTGTAAATCAGCAGCGCTCCGCTGGAGCTGATGGATCATTATTTTCTACTGCTGGAAGAGGAAACTAAGAATAGACACAGTCAGCAGTTAAAAGTTCTCTAGTCCCAAGCAAGAGCCTGCAACGTTGGCATCCAGCAAAAAAGCTGCCCTCGCTGTAGATTAATAGCAAATTCCCATCAAAGCCTCGGAATGCCTAGAGCAGGGGCCCCGGGTGGAGCCCGGCCGGCGTCACTCGGCGCTGGTGGAACAGAACTGCTGGTGCTCATTGGGAAGGTGAAGCTTTGCTCCAAGGACACTGCAGCTGAGCCAGCCCTGCCTCGCCTCGCCTGACCCTGCCCTGCGGCGGGTGCTGCACGTTCCTCGCCAGCATCACCCACGAACTTCAGCACCAGTCCAAAATCGCCTGGGAAACCAGGGATCTCCCACTTTCCAGAGCCTGGTGATGATCGGGGTTTTACAAGGCTGAACATGTGAAAATCAAGAGGAGAGGACAAGAACAGGAGACAAAAGAGAGGGGTAGCTCTGAACTGCTCTGCCCAGTAAAGCACCCCACTCTGGTTCTGGCCCCTTGCAGTCCATTCCTCACAGCTCCTTGGGTGAATGGATTTTTTTTTTCCCTATTCAGAACAATCCTCAGATCTTCTATTTAAAAAATTCAATCAAACAGGAGTATGCTGGTTCAGTTTTCCCCTGGAAAAATTTCAGAGTAATTAGGAAGCAGAAAGAATACATATGGCCAGGCATATAGCTGGAATAATAATCAAGAACAGCGGGGGGGGTGGGGTGGGGAGAGAAAGAGTCAGACAGAGCTGCCTGTGAGACAGCCCGGGCTGTTTGGAAACTCTGTGCCCAAACAGCATCTGGTCAATTATAAGAAATGCATCAAATGAAATTCAAGCTCATTCAGAAATGAATTAAGATGAGATGAAAAGGGAAACATTTGCAAAGTATCTAATTGGAATGAATAATTCAGTCCTACCTTACTTCCTCAAAATACTGTACAAATATTTGTTCACTTCCCAGGAACAGGGCTGTGGTGTTGCCCACCTCACTGCTGCCACCACAGAGGGGTATCTTGGGGTTACTATCCCAGCCTGGTGCTTTGTGTGCTGCAGAGTAAATCCCTCAGAGTTACCAGTTTGCAGACAACTTATACATATACAACAAGCAACAGGAGGGAAAGTTACCTTGTGGTCCTACGCAGGAAAAAAATACCCTGTGGGAATGATGACAAGGCTGGAGGGTCTCACTGGGAGTGTGTCCTCTGTGTGCCTGGGCTGGGATCACTGCCTGAGCCCAAGCATCCCTCCTGCTTGCTTTGGAAAGCCTCTCCCCGTGGAAGCCCACAGAAGTTCATCACCTGCAAAACCCGTTAGATTTAAAGGGTGGCATTTGGGTACCATCTGGGGTAATCAGGGTCAGCAAAGAAGGAAAAGCCTGGACAGGGATTCTCTTCAATGAGATTCTGACTCATGTAACCCAGGTGCTCCTCTTTCTCCTACCCCTCCTTGCAGTGGGTTGTTATTCAGGATGGTGCTTCTGCGTGTACTTGAACTCCCGCAAAAACAGCTTAATTTTGAACATAAGCATCATCCTGAGCCAGTGCTGTGCTCGCTCAGCATGGAAAAGCTAGGCACCCTGTTATCAAAGAGTGGTTAAAGAACAAAGACACTCTGCAAATAAGTGTTTAGTTTTAATGTTTCCTCTACTGCCTGTTTCCCTGTCCCTCCAGGGTCAGGCACAGAAGCACACCTCCTGCACTGCGAGCTCATTAGCCTTTTTTCATCTCTTGAAGGGGTGGATACAGATTCTGACATTTGCCATGGAAAAGCAGAACTTCAGCACCGACCTTGAGATTAATTGTTGACATTTCTCTCCCTTCTCCCCTTTGATGTGTGTGGGAAAAAACCAAATATATATGAAGATTTAAAGGGAGGCGAGTGGGAGAAGAGCAGCCCAGCGAGAGGACAGCCTGGCGCTGCAGAGCAGAGGCCACCGCGCTCCCCTGGGACATGAGCAGCCTGGTGATTGCTCCTAATGAGAGAGCAACAGCAGTGGTGAGCGAGGTGAGACTCACAGAGCCCGGCTGAATGTGGGAGGTGTCAGAGAAATCATTCACCTCAAATTTCTCACTGTTCTCTCCAGCACATGGCTTGGCCGGGAAGAGCTCCCTCACACCAGTGCTGCACGCATGGAGCCAGCACAAACAAGTGCTGCCTTAATGCTGCTTCTTTCTTGCCTCCTGCTGTTTTTAGGGCAAAAGGGAGGACCAGAGCTCCTTAGGCTATTTTTGATGTTGGCAGCAGCCTGGATGAGTGTTTGTGTGGTTTGGTGACAACAGACGAGAGCAAATTGCAGTTCAAAACCAACTGAACTGGACACATCACTTCAGTCACCTGCGCTGCACTCGGGCAAGCAAAGGCAAGAGAAATTAATGACCAAACACAGCTCATTAAGGCCTGCTCCTGCTGAAATTGGTATCAAACAACCAAGCTTCAGGGGGTGCAGGATTTCCACGGGAATAAGGTCTATCTTGTCGCCCAGTGGCAGTCCCAGGGCTCAAAACCCTGCCTCAGAAGGCTGGGATGGGGCAGCACTCATTCAGCCTAAGTGCTAAGGCAGGTTTCTGACACATAACAGCTTTAAAGTCCTGTCTTGGTGCAGTGAATGAATGCCTGAAGCCAGGTTCCCAAAATTTTATCTATTTTGGACCCTCCTCTGAGGTAGCACAAAGAGAAAACTTACTGCTCCATTGTAGGTCCATAATTAAGATTTTTTTCTTGTTGCACATCCTGCTGGTTTTCAGCCAGCGCAGCATTGTCAGAGCCTCTCAATGCCTGTAACCACGACTGGCAGGCACTTCTTTCAGCACTGGAGCTGAACCTTTCCCAGGAAACAGCAGATGTTTGCCCACTGTGTCCTCCCAGAGCATCCCCGATCTGCCTGTGGGTTGCTGCCACGTGGCATTGACAGCATGAAAGTCAAATGGTGCCTTCAAACACAGAATCACTCCCAGGCAAAACCTGCCCTGTGCAGTAGAATGGCACCAGGCGTGATCTTTCCCTGATAAAACACTGTGGATAAGGATTTGATCTTCCCAAGAACAGGAAAATTCAAAAAGTTGCTAGAGGGACTAAGAACCTAAATCTTTTAATGAGGAAAAAAAAAATTATCATTACTGTTACTGTAGCAGACAGGAAGACATTGCCAGACAGTAAATCTGTTGTGGTGGTTATTGCCATTTAATATTGAGTCAATATAAGTAATGTCTTGGAGTCTTTCCACACAAACTGATAAAAGAGCCAGGACATGGGCTGCTCTCCAAGTAGCAAGTAGTTTGAACTTGAGATTTCTGCAGTATTTTTTCTCACCCTGTGTTGAGGAGGAAAGGGTAGACCTAAAGGCTAAGGCATTTTCTGGAGAGCTGGATTGAAATCTTGGCTCTGGTTTGGCTTCCTATGTGACCTTGGGCAAGTCACTTAATCTCTCTGAATTGCTGTCCAAGGGAGATCCCCCATTCTGCTACCCTGGGTGATTTATTAAGGGTATCTCAGACACAAGTTGTCTCTTACTATAGTTAGCAGTATCTCAGTTTGATCCAAGATCTGATGCATTCTTGGATTTGGAACATAGGAGACATCTGTGAAAACATGTATTTTCCATAAAATCCAGTCCACAAGAATCTTTTAACAGAGACCCTAAATCTTTGACCAGTTCAGAAAAATCTGGTAGTGAATGTGGTAATGCCATCGTTTTATTCAGTTGTGCACAGCCTTGGGAAACTCATTAACATGCCCTGACTTGGTGTTGGGTTCAAACTGTGCAGCTTGTCGCTATTGAAAAGCATCCTTGGTGCTGCAGCTGTTGCAAGGACTTTTTGCTGTAAATCTCATCCCAAAGTAATTCCCAAGAAAAGACTGTGTGCAGAGACCACTGTGCCAGCCACTGTGCCAAGAGAATTAGATCCAGTACGCCTTCGAAGCACGAGGATGGAAAGCTTGGGCTGGAGAAGGGGCCCAGAGCTTGGCCCAGAGCAGGTGGGGAAGGGCAAGTGGAGGTTTTGCAGCCAGGGGAGGGTCCCATGCCAGGCAAACCCACCTGTGCCGCTCCTCCTCCCTCCGTCCCCCATCCTCCACCACCCCAATAAATCAAGGCCTGCCACACCTGACCTGCCACAGCCTTGTAGGTCCTGGGGAACCACTTTCTGTGCTAGCACAGGATTAAAAGGAGGAAGGAAGCACTAGGTTGTGCTCTCAGTGAGCTGTGGGGTTTTCAAACTATGGGTGAGTCTGAGTCTGAGTCAGAACAAAGTCTAAGGCTAGAAAATAAGCCAAGGAACCGACTGAGACAGAGAATGGTGACAAACAGAGCTTAAATACTGTGGCCTGATGTAATCCATGCCCCCAGGTTCACTCCTCTCCATCCCAGCAAAACCCACCTTGATGGCCCAAAGCCCCCGGAGCCACACTGACATAGGGTACAGTCACCCTTCCTCCACTCTCCCTACGTGTACTTGGTTGACTTCTTTGCTGTTTTCCCTTCTCTTTTCCCAGCCACCTGCACCAGTGGGATTCCCTGCAGACCTGGAGGGAGGGCAGACATTGCTTGTTGCTACAACTGCTTGCCTTCAGCTGCCAAATTTCCCTCCTGCTCCCTGCCCATGCCCGTGGCTGGTGGTCTGTGGGGTGATACTGCGATGCTGCACTCAGCCCCAGCCACCTCCTGCAGCTCAGGCTGAGCAGCAACAGGGACATCATGAGACTAAGATTTGTCTCTGTTGCCTCAAGAAATCTTTGCACTTTCCTTTGTTCAACATGCACACGAGCTCGACTCGGCGAAGAGCTCTAATGGGGTAAACTTGGCACTACACTCAGATAAAACTGTCCCAAAGGGCAAACAGACTAAATCTTTCTGGTTTGAAAAAGCCTCAGTCAAAGGTTTTTGTCAAGATATTGAACTGATGTAGCAGTTTAACCCTTATTTAATATTTATATATTCATGTCTAGCATCCAAATAGGTCAGGAACCTGTTGTGCTCCATAAGGCACAGACACAGTCACATGCACCGAGTCTCCAGCCTATTGCAAAAGCATCACTGACACCTCCAGACCATTGCTGCATCCCCTGTAGCTGCCTAATGGGAAAAATGGGGTCTGAAGGTGTTTCTTAACGCGATGAAAACCCTTTGTGGTTTGATTGAATCATTCAGATTATTGAGTTTTCTCTGTGATTCTGTTTTTGAAAGCTTCATTTCAGACAAGGGAGTCTTCTGAATTGGTGGCTTTTAACTCCTGTCTCAGCGTGAGCGAGTTCTGCGTTTTAATCGTGACCCAGCCATGCTGTACCCAGGGCTCTGGTCTGGGACTGTTCCAGGAACTGTGCACCAGGGTTTGCATTTCTCCTTTCCCTTCCTTCTGCCTCTCTCTGCCCCCAAACCTGTGCTCAGGTTGTTTACGTGCTCTTGTACAGGACTGCATTCAGGCATTCCTGTATTTTTATACAACAAGTACATTTATAGGATATAAATACAAATAGGATGATGCTGGGCTCTGACTAGTTTGATGTTAGTGTGCCTGCACATCAATTTAGCAGCCCAGACCTTCGTGGCCTTTGAATCAGTGGAGGTAGAATATGCCCAAAGGGAGCTGTGAGCATGCAAATTCCTGGCAGAGGGGAGAGGGAAAAAGAAGGAAGGCAAACCATCTCTGGGCATGGCTCCTCCTTGATAGCAGCACAGCAGATGGCAGAGGGTTACTAGACAGCAGTTTCTTGAGGCTTAGCATAAGCCAAGAAACAATAAAAGACGAGGGAAAAAAAGAAGATAGAAAAAGGAATTTAAACAGATTGTGGTGTCACTGTTTTATTCCTGCCACCTCAGCAGGAAATTAATCACATAATGTCACGTAAAAAAGATAGCCCTGAAGGTGCAATGTGAAAATGGCTCTGCCTGAGGGCAGGAGTGAATCGAACCTCAAGGGAAGGACAAGGGAAAATGAGGATGAGGGAGGGCAGCACTGGCTGTGCTGGGAGCGGGGAGCAGCTCATCCAGCCAAAACCCAGGCTCAGATCTGTCTCACCCATGGTCCAGTGGCCCTGAGAAGTGGGAGAAAAGAGCTGCAAAGTCAGCCTGGGGAGGTGCAGCTCCCCTGTGAAAGGCTTTTTTTGCCCTGGGTGGGGGTGGCAGACTGTGGGGCTGCAGCAGGGAAGGGGAGAGGGATTTGTTTGAAGGAACCTGCCAGGAATTAGCATCTTGGCATGGCACAGAAGCAAATGGACCGTTCTCTTAATTGCAGATTTACAGCCAGGATGGGTACTGACGAGTCCATATTTCTTCAGAGGAGTTGGATGGCCGTGGAGAGAAGGCTCCCTGGAGAGATATCAAGGATATGGATGGACGTTACCCATAAATACAGTGAAATAAGTTTCCCATTAGACTTAAATCCAGTGAGGCGGCATGAATCACCTTAAACATGCGTGTAACTCTCCCTTATATATCACCTCTGCTGAAGCATTAATTAACCTGTAACATCCATCCTTAGACACTCTAAAAGATCTCATTCCTCGCTCTACTCCAGCACAGCAGCTGGAGAAACAAAATAATGGTTGCTGGGTCAGACCAAAACCTGCGTGTTTGGCACTGCAAAAGCCTGCAGTGAGTCCTCTGCTCTTCCTCTGGGAGGTGGCTAAGGACCCGTGGGACCACATGGTCCAGGTGAAGGGGTGGATTTGAGGGATCTTCTTGGTTCTTTAAGGGACCCATATGCTCAAGCATTTTGTGTGTTCAGTGCTACTTCTGATGGCAGAACCCAGTAAGCCCAAGAGACCTGCCTGGAATATGATTATTTTTCCTTTTCATTTATTGGCTTTATACAAGTCTACCATAAAAAAAGTCATATTGGCTTGCATGAGGTTGCACAGATTGTTTTGAACTGGACTTCCAATGACAGAGAGGCAGCTGAGAGATCAGAGCAAGGGAAATAAAGAAAAGGCACTAAGCAAATAAAAGGGCTGTTTAAGGTGGCTGCATCCCCAAATGGAGCTCCTAGTACTTGTGTTGGTGCCAGGAGAAGCAGAAGCCAAAAACAGAGAAAGAAAGGAAACTAAGTGGAAAGAGGAATTAATCCTCAAGTAACTGAGAACAGGTGCTTCATTTGGGCTGCTGGATGTGAATGCGCTGCAGTTGGTTGCTCTATCGACAGCGGAATTCAATAAGCGAGTCTGGTGCACTGATGACAGAGCTCAGAGAATGAAAACCCATGTAAATTAACTCCCTTGCACCAGACTGTGCTTTATTAAAAAGCACAAGTTGTCAAGGCGATACCTTGAAGGTCACAGCTCCAGCAGCTGGGGCAAAAACCCCTCAAACCTGAACCTCCTGAATGCCTTGTGTAACTAAAGGGACTCGAGTTACAGCCCTGTATTCTTCCTTCTGCTGACAGGAGGCTGGTGCCTGCCTGACTCCTGTGATGAGAACGTGCTTGCTCAGATCTCCAGGCCATGAGAAAAGATGAAGGAAAGGTCTCTACAGCTTCCCCCACCACCAGGAGGGCGGCAGAGGAAAGCAAGCCTTTGCTTGGCAGGACTCAGCTCCAGAGGCATGCTGCTCCTTCCAGGGCACCCAAACCACTGCTGGAAGTGCTGTAAGGATCTGCTAAAACCAGCCAACAACAAATGGCTTCCTCTGCTCCCACTGCAAGGAAGAAGCGGATCAGGAATGGCACCTCCTCCTAGCAGGGTCTCCGAGCAGCAAACCCAAGCAGCATCCCTTGATTTAAGTTTGCAGCTAAAGGAATAGCCTCACCCAGTGGGTTGTTCCTGCTGAGCTGGGGCCTCTGTGGGACATCCAGGGGGTGCTGGGGGGAGCAGCACTCACGACACCCCCAGTCCTGCTGCAGCTGATCTCTGCTGCTGCAACGAGGTCACGGCATCCCGACTCCCTTCTGTGCAGGATGAGGTTTCAGAAAAGAGTTAAGAGCATCATGTCAAATATAATTACGAGACAATAACAGCCTATTAGTTCCAGTGCCTAATTTTAAACCTCAGACTCTCTAAAAACCCTCAGTCTGCTTTTAGAAGAGCTGTCATCTCCCCAAGTTATAAATAAGAAGCATAGAGAATGGATAATCTCTGCCTGTCCTAGGGCCAAATACCACCTTCCAGAAAAGGTAGAATTCCCATTTCATGATTTACTCATTGGAATTTTTATTTCTGGCTAAATGTGACCAGTTTTCCCTGGCGTGAGCAGACGAACACAAGGACTTTGTCTGCTTTGACTCTGAGCCATTGCAGTTCCTTGAAAAGGCAAAGGTGTAGGAGAGAAGCACCATCCCCTGAGCAGCTCAATCCATTCCTCACTTATCCCAAATCTGAGCAGTTCTTCCTTCCTTCAAAGCATCCCCTCTTTCATCTCCCCGCTCTGTGCACTCTTGGCTTCCTGTACTCACCCCGACTCTTTGCCCTGGAACATCCTGGGTAATTTTCAGGTCAAATTTTATCTACGGAGAAAAAGCCAATTGGTCACGTGGGCAGGAGCCGATAGCAAGGTTTTTATTGTTTGAAAGCCTTTCGTTAATGTTATACATATGCAAATAGAACCTTTTAATTTTAAAACACTGTTTGGATAACTGTAATAAATTGCCACACAAAATACACCCCCAACAAGCCTGTGGTGTAGAGTTGAATATTGTATGTATGAATGATGCATCAAAAGTAGCCCATATACTGAGTCAGGATCTCTTCCACTAATGAAGTCCCTAAAGAAATGCACCACAGACCTTCTGAGCTGAGATATTACGATGGCTTGGATATATCAAGAGATAGCTAAAATAGCATTAGATATAAGATCTTCCTTGGAAAATTCACCAAAGAAGCACATAAACATCAAAGAGCCTTAACTCGTAACTGCTGTAAAATATTCTTATGTTTGGATTGATAAGAAAGTAGGGTAGTGCCCTAGATGCATAGCTATGAGGAGTAGTGTGGCCTTAAACTGTTGTGCCTTTGTCTTACAGAATTACAAACATTTTGAAATGAATTAATTTTTTTCCTTACAAAAATATCTCACTTTTAAATTTGCAAATCTGCAGTGCGTGGTCAAACACAGTTGATTTTTCACTGTTGACCAAATGCAAACACTAATAATGCTCAAAGGTTGCACATTAAATTGATCTAGAAAGTGCCTGATGTTTGCTCTCAAAATACTCCTACTCATATAAGTGAGAGAAGCTAATTCTTTATCAGATCAGACCTTATCATATGAACATAGACCCTGTCACAGACCATTCCACACGATGAAATCGTAAGTTCCCATCTTCATTTCTTATCATGAAATTATTAGAATATTTCATTTCTGCACACTGAGTCACAAACAATGATAAAGAGCCAGTAATTCAATTAGAAAGCAGATTATTTTTTTAATGAGCAGCAATGCATTGTGATATCAGTATTCAAGCATAATGTTAAAAAGTAAACGTTTGCAGGCTTGCTAGCAACTTCGCTGAGCTCTCTGGAAAATATTGACTTTTTGGGGCTCAGCCTGGAATGCCTCTGGTGAAGCTGTGGGCCCCTGCTCTGCGGGGTGCTCAAGGTGACATATTCAGGTCACATTTGGCAACTGAAAATTAAATGGTCATGGAAACAGATTTCAGTATCAACTCTGTGTGTGTATGTGCTTTCCAAACCCTCCTCCCTGCTGGAGGTGCTGGGAGCACTGAGCACCTTCCTAACTGCTCCTGGGGACGAGGAGCTGAGCCCTGTCTGCTGCCTGCCCTGTGCCCCTTCCCCTGAGGAGCAGAGCAATCCCTGCTCTTGCATTCTGAGTAGGTCTTTTCCCAAAAACTCCTCGTGGCGCGGCCGTGCCGGGTGAACCGCGGTGGGAAGGGCTCTGCTGCCCGCGCCTCAGCACGTGGCACTTGAAGGCAAAGTTATCAGAATAAAGCTTTCAGCTATAAATTGCAGGTATTAAAGATCCATGTGATAATTGTCTTATCTGGCTCCAAATGTGCTTATGATGCTGAGAGAGGACAAATTGGATTACGCCTGAAACAGGCTCTTCCATTTTCATAAATTACCCGGTAAAGCGGTGAGGGCTCAGAATTGCAGGAGCCTTTGCTTTTGACAGCCTGTGATTTTGTTGAAGGAGCTTGTGGAAGAGAACAAGCAAACAAACAAACTGAGAAAGGTCTTTTTAGGAGGAAGGGATGGAGAGTTAAAAACCACAGTGGCAGAAAGTCAAATGAAAGTAGCAAGGCTACACAGAAGAACAGGGAGAATATTATAGTGAATATCCCCAAAACAGGAGAATTTTTGAAGGTATGATTATCAGAGGAGAACTAGTCCGTGTCCCTTAACTCCCATAATCTGGAGCCCTCAGATCCAGCTATTTTTCTCCCCCCAGTTCTCTGCATTTTGGTGTTTGCTGTTGGAATGTGCAGATAGAGGCAGTGGTCAGCTCTGGTGTTCTGCTGCATGGCACCAGTGGGGACCACTGCCTTTGCTCCCACTCCCCTGTAAGTCACAGGAAACAAAATATTTCACTGAGTTTCCTCACCCTGGAGTGCATTTTTTGCCCTGATCATGCTGGCTAAGCGATGACTCTGACAGAAGCCAGCGTCCAGGGGCAGAAGCATCAGCATTATGAAAAATATTGGACTTGGTCTGTGCCTCAGTGGCACTAAGGAAATGCAGTGGGTGTGTGTTATTTTACATATATTATCCTAGCTGTTAGAAGGCAAGTGGGAACAAAAGTGACAGGAGATCTGAATGGTGTTTTAAACCAGGGAAGCTCTTTCAAAATACAGTAAGGAATTCAAAATAGCTGTAATAAATATGAAAGCTTTTAGGGCCCTGGTATACATTAAATCTTGAAAGTGTTTGGTTAGCAATTTGCCATATCCCTGACACAGATGATTTTTTCATTTCTCCATCTTTCTTACACTTTCAGCCCCTCTTTTTGGAGAAGAAAGGCTAAAATATTTATCCCAGAACAGGCTTCTGAATTCATAAAATATGTTTTAAGTTATTTCTCCCCTTTTGTCAGCTCTTTGCAAAAACTGCTTGGTAAGGTCTTTGGAGATCTTAAGTGGATTTTCCTCTCATTGGTTTGCTCACAGTGCTCATTGTTGAGCATTATTGGTATTGAAAAAAAAGAACAACTAAAAAACAACAAGCTTTTAGAAAGAGAAACTTAGAAAGGAAACAAAGATAGAACCAGGAAAGGGTTTGCACTAAGGGATATACTGAAAATGTAACAGGGCTCCTACAGCAGCAAGGGTGGATCTCCATTTGGAAAAGCAGCTTTTGCAAGTTCCCGGTGGCTCTGGGACAGTCCCACCCTCAGGGGTCCCCAGAGGGACCAGGGATGACCGGGCTGATCCCTCTTTCTTCTGCTCACCTCCCATTTGTGCTATGGGAGCCAGGCCAATGATATGACATGATACTGAAATTTTACTGTCTTCGAGGCTGCTCTGTCTAAAGCCAACTGCTTTCATTTTTAGGGCAGTAAATTGCTGGCAGCAGAGAATAAAAAGACTGAACTTTCTTTATTAGCCTGAATTCTCTTTATGGGTCTGCCAAAGCGCTGGGTTTTTTCCACTCAGTTCTGGCTCTCTTCATGCTCCCTCCCCATTTTCTGCTGATTTTTCTTTGCCGCCAAGCACAACTAAAGCCCTCAAAAATTAGTGTGGGACTTGTTTCTCCCTGTCTCCTACCTGCTTACTCTAGACAAAGTCATTGGCACCTGGCAGCACAACAGCCACGGGGCAGCTGAGCAAATACACGATTTATTGCTGGTAGTTTCCAGTTGGGAGAGAACTGAAGATCAGAGCCTCATAGCTTCAGAGTAATCCCATTTATGTATCAGGAATTTATATGAAAAATACTAGTTTCACAGATGAGGAAACCAGAGTAAGAAGCGCTGTTGCTATGCCCAGCACCCGAAGTGACCCAGCAGCGGCCTCCAAAAGCTTCATTCCGGGCTGTCCTGCAGCCTTGTTTGTGCCATCATCTCTGTAATGCATCTCTGCCCCTCTTCTTCTCTTTATCATACACTTAATGCACCCCTTGCTCATCACATGCACCCATACATATTCCAAACATTATTAGTGAAACCCCTTTTCCCACATCACTCATGTTCTCAAGCGTCCTTGTGGCAGTGTCTGGGTGTATTTTGGGGAGGGAGTCCACACAGACCAAAGGAAATAGAGCTGAAGAGAGCAATTAGAGATAAAACCAGCAAGGAGAGGGTGCTCTGCTTAAATCTTTGCATGTTTCCCTCATTCATTCCCCCTAAGGCAACATCTTTATTGTGGTCTTTGCTCCTACACAAGCCCACACATCATTACAGTTGTTTGCATACCATCACTAGCAATAATAACAATAGCTAAGTAATAATTCTTCATTTGAATGTGATGAACGGCTGCATCTCTCAGTAAAAATAAATACATGGGGAAAGGGAAAATACATCATTGTTACTAGCAAATGAGGCATAGTGCAAGAAATTAAAATATCTGGCTTATGGAAAAACGGGGGAAAACAACTTTGCAAGGAAGTGTTAAACCAACAGGCATAAAGGATCATTTATTGAACATAAGAGAAATTAATAGGGAACAGGGAAAATTAAGAGAGATATAAATGTTTGCTGAAGTTCTGTATAAGTGAGTACCAGCAGGCATAAAATTAGAGCTCAAATAAGAAAATAGGTTACAGTTTCATTCTTCAGCTGACACATTCCATTTGTACAGGTTTTTTAAAGTTTTCTACAGTTTTGAAGGATAAAACCCATCCCATCTGGGGAGACCCCACAGGTTTCCAAAGACTCAAATGCCTAGCTCTGTTGTACAGCAGGTGAAGTTAAAATTCCCCTTTCGGAACTGCAGGAAGACTTATGCAGCTCTCTGCCCTGAGCACTGCGGCAGCCACAGCCCTGCCGAGCTCCGGGGGCTCGGTCAGCACCTTCCCAACCCCTGCAAACATGTTCCACAGGGCACCCTGCCAGCAATTTCTCTGTCATTTGTGGAGCAGTCAAAGGGAGAGCACAGAGGAGAACATCCCACCTAGGGATGCTCCGTGCTCTCCCTCTGCGCCAGGCCCTTGCAGCACCCTGCCTGCTGCCCAGGCTTCCTTAGAGAGCCTTGCTGGGCCAGGCAAAGCTGAGGATTTCAGGGGTTAATACCCTTTCAAGGTTCAAAGGCAGGTCAGGGAGATGCTACCAGCGGAGAGCTGATAAGGCAAAGCTGAGCCTGCTCAAGCTCAGGGCTTTGGGAGGAAAGGAAGGAGAGGAGAGCAGCCTGTTCGCTTGGGGCAGGGTGACGTGGGGTGGGCAGAGAAGAGGTCAGTCATGGGTTGTGTTATGTGCTGTTCTTACACCTTTCAACACTTGGCTTTGGCATTTTCAGGCTTGTCAGGTCCCCGCAGCAGGTGCTCTGGCCAGACTGGCCCCTCTCTGCTTTGGGCAGAGATGATTTTGCTCAGACCCTGCTGTAGGGTCACTGGCTCCAGCTCTCGCCTCTCCCTGGGTCTCTCCCTTTTCCTCCTGCAGAAGCAATTGCGCTGTACTGGGGGCAGGAAGGGTGCTGGGCAAGGGGGGATTGAACCATTAGGGCTCTTGAGTGCTCCAGGCATCTAGAAAGTCAAATTATTCTCTGGTGGGATCAGGTTCTGGTTTTCAGTCCTCAAATGTTTTGGTTTTATGTGGTGATGTTCCAGCGAGAATTTAGCTCTCTCTCTCTGAAGCTGGAGTAGCTGGATTCATGACTGTGACAGAGCTTTCTGAACCAGCAAGGGGGGAAAGAAAATAGGTTGGAAATATTCATTTAATAGCACTCTAAAGCAGCTTGTCCACAAACTGCTGCACAGCCAGAAAATGTCATGGGGAGGGGGCATAATGTTTCAGCTTTTTGTCTTTTTTTAATTGCTTACAAGCTCATGCTGAAAAACTCTCATGCTTGTACTCTCTAGTGTAAATATGTCAATATTGAAATCATGCTGCTATTATGCTTCTAAGTATTTTTCAATAAAGAGGCTGCAGGATAACTCTGCCAGCATCTGTCTTGAAGAGATGAGCTTTAACACAGCAAGAACTTAAGACCTGTTTCATCAAAGGGAGTCTGTACTTCTGTTTAATGTTTTTCTTCCCCTCCTGAGCTGTTTGCAAATGGCAATTTAGCCCCTGGTCTTTGTCAACTTGTTCCAGCCACAAAGCCTTCAAAGATGGCCAGAAGTGCTCCTTTCTTTTTGCCTTAGAGATGAACTATATTGTTTGAAAACAAAAATCCAGGAATGAGTCAGAGGCATGAAAGCAAGTGATAACAATTAGGAACTGCTACTCATCTTTGATGTTCATGGATTTGTTCACTATTTGTGCAGCTATCCCAAGCCCTGTTTGTCCTGCGCGTGGGTCTGGTCTGGAGGGAAGGCAGAGCACCAATCTGTCTCAATTTGCAGCAACATGGAGAAATAAATTCAAGGGCTACTGAAGTGAATTTTACATAAATGTTGCAATAAACTAGCTTCTGCAGAGGTTTGTATTTATGCCAGAAAGCAAGAGAGTTTTAGCTGTGTCTCGGGAGCGTGTGTCATCAGTTGCTTTACTACTGCTATTATCACACGTGTGAGTGTATCCATGCTGGAAAAAGGCTGAGATTTCTGAGTCGTGGTAAACAGTGGCAGAGTAAAAGAACCAACATCTATATTTAATGGAGCTACATCGTATCCTTATAACACTTTTTTCTGAATTAAACTGCTCTAGCTTTAGTTTCCCTTTATGTTAGCGGGCGAGAAGTCTCTCAGTAATTAATCATGAGCCCAGACTACACTATTTCAGTTTGGCAGAGATCTAGACCGTGCATAGTCATTAAAACTTAGTTCAGCCTTTACTTTTATTTCCTAGTGATGGCACAGAGAACTGGGAAAGCTCTCTTTACCCCTGTAGTATTGGGAAGGCTGGATCAGGCTGGGATCTTGCTCTCCCGGCATTCTGCATCAAGCACCAATTTCTGACTGAAAATTTTTTACTATAATAATACATGGGAAATATATGATTTTTTTTTTTTTAGTAAAGTGAAGGCATCAGAACAGAAAAATGAAGACTTCTTAGTCATTAACCATGAGAGGAAATATGGGGTACAGGGAGGTTAAGCTCTGCAAGAAAAATGGAGGAGCAAAAAGCTCAGTGATTTTATTAAACACAAATAAAACCACAGACTGCTACCTTCATCTTTCAGGGAGCAGAAAAGTCTCCTGTTAGGGGTGAATTTGCCACAGGTGTCTTGTGAAAGGAGATGGGACACACTGCCAGGTGGGAAAACAGCACGTTGGCTCCAGTCTCTCACACGCTGCCACACCAGCTGTCCCAAGCAACGTGGGATTTCCTGTAGTACATTCACAAATCTTGGACCCTTTGTTAAAACGGTGTTGCTTGGACAAAGGTTTCGGCAGAAGCAATGTGCAGGACTAGTCCCAGTCTGTTACATGTGGTGACAACAGGTGAATTTATTCTGAAGGCCTCCCTGGACTGCAGGGCTTATAGGATTCCTCACTGTCACCTCTGTGCCTCCTTGGCTCATGTGTTCTCCTGCCTGGGTCTCATGGTTGCTGTGTTCATCAGTGGTCGATATCACATTTTAAAAGCTTTAAATCTGGCTGTAATCACATGGTTACAGCAGTCACAGGAGACACAGAAACTCATAATTTCTACTGTGTCTTCCTTCATTCACTGCACCTCAAAAATATCCCATCATTTCCTCTCCAGCATCACGTGGCAGAAGTTGCTGTGAGAGTAATGGAGACATTTAGCCTTAGTAAATAAGATGGTTGGGCCATCTTAATTTTCTCCAAGGACTTTATAACCCCAAATTTAAATCTGCCTTAGAAAAGGTCACAGAAAGAGGAAACCTAGGAGAGGAATGGGGTGGCAATTAGGAGCATGTAACTGGAATAATTCTTCAATTTCCATGCATGATGAAATGAATCTGTCCTGACAGAGCTAGCATGGAGAGAGGATCTGTTGCCGTACGTGTTTGTGAAATGTTTGTATCATCCAGCAGGAAAGACAAAACTATTTGTCTAGCAGCATGTTGGCAACACTTCCACACTTGATCTGCTCCCTAAAAATGTTTGGGTGTGTGGTTGTGCCAAGGTCCAGATGGTGGATTCACATCCATATCACAAAAAATTAGGTTTAGGCCCTGATGAGGTGCTAGTTTTTAGGCAAGTTTAAAACTGCTCAGAGCTAAGAATACTCTGCAGGTGAGAGTCTTGCAACACTCTGAGGTGAAAAGGCACAGAAAATTCCCTAAACAGCTGCACCATGACTGGGAGCCTTAATTCAGCACTGAAGAAGGGCACAACACATCCCTTGGTTCGGATCCTGCTAAAAAGATGGGAAAGAAAATCAGCTGAGAATGTGCAATCAAAGAGCAGAGAACAAAGGTCCTTCAGGAATGATGTAAGTGAAGTCGGTCACACCTTGGAGACAGATGAAAGCCTCCAAGCTATTCCCATTCCTATTTTCCTCAGGTGCACGGGGATGCTCAGGAATGGCACCCACTAGACCACTGGGTCCAGAGAACATTTCAGGGCAAATGTTTGCCCCTTTCCAAGGTCCACGGGCACAGAAACTCACAAAGTTCAAAGCTTGAGGGAGTGGTGGGAGTCAGAATGGATTCTCTTGAATAATTATCTTTTCTGGAGCATGATCCACCAAGTTAAAGGAGTTTTTTTGCAGTGGTTGGCAGCTGTGGGCTTCCCAGGGCTCCTCCAAGCAGTGTTAGAACAACCACTTTGGGGTTTCTTGGTGCTCTTGCTGCGCAGGGCTAGTATTGGGTTATTTGTTGTTGTCCTTTTTGTTGGGTTTTTTTTTGTTTGCTTGTTTTTAATTTGAATCCTTTTTGAACTTCTGAAATACGACCCTTTCCAGCGCATCGAGTCCAGGGTGTACCTGCTTTTATCATCTCTGGCAGCTCATTTGTACTCTTGTAAGATATTGTATCCCATTCTTAGCAGCTGAAAGATTAGTTCTGGGAACTATTTACCCTTTTCCAGTGGATCCTAAGGCATGTGATCCATTCAGTCATGATCAAGAAGCTGTAATAAATGGGGCACTTCTTCCACTGACCCTCTCTATCCTCTTGACATAGCACTCTCGCAGGTTTGCTAAGGTGCTCGGAGATTAATGCAGACAGGAGGAAACCCAGAGCAGGGACTCAAGCTTAACCACTCATTTTGATGTAAGATGTGCAGGAGCAGTAGTTGGGGTGACAGCCTGGGATTTAGGAAAGCTGTGTTCAATTCCCTGCCTCGCCATGTGTGACGTTGCACCTCTGCGCCGCAGCTCCAAATCCATATAACGGGACAACTGTATTTTCCTACTTCATGTGGCTCTTGGGAGAATAAATGTCTTTAAACCTGCAAAGTGTTCAGTTAACCTGACAATGGGATCATATAAGTGGATTGCATAGAGAAGGCAGAATCCAATGAAGGTGGCTTTAAAATAACATTAACATCTATCTTCTTGAGTTTGATTCTATGAGAAGAGAGTGTTCATCAGTATTTCAGGCTATTCATCATCCTCCTGATCCATCCATTGTTCAAGATGTTCCCTGGCCCTGAAAACCCAAAAGAGCTTTGTCATGAACTGCATATTAGAAGAAATATTTCTTCCACTTGACACAACTTCTGGAGCTGACATTTTCTTAAGTATCTTATATTTTCTCCTAAACTAACAGCAGTTAATAGAATACAGAGATGATTTCTACAAGGTGTTCTGTAACTCAGAGGAATAGTTCTCAGATCTGAACTTTGCTCATCTTTCTAGACGTCTTTCCTGGGCTCTAGAGATAGGCCAATTCCAGTGATTAAGAAGTTCTGTTAGTATCAGCACTATTCAGAGTTTTGGCTGCTTTATCTCTGTCTTGCTTTCAGTCCCAGCTGAAATCAAGAAGTAGAAAGGCAAATCGAATGAGAGTGATTGTTATTAATTAAAAGAGAAAGTTAAAGAGTTATTCAAACTTTTTTTGGTGTCTCAAAAAAACCCCTTTCAGATGTGTGATGTCTCAAGCTTCTTGAACAAGTGGATATCTATCTCTTCTTTATCTGAGTCCACTCAAGCATGCCACAGAGTTGATATGGGCCCCATGTAGCTTTATCTGAATCAGTTCTCCCAAAGTCTTAAACTATATAATTAAGCTCTTTTTAGGGACTGGAAAACTGCCACTAAATTTGAAATCTGTCATGGTAATTTCAAGGCTAAAGGAATTAAATTTAACAAGAGATATTATTCCTAATTATTACCCTATCTCCAGCCTTTTGCACTTGCCTAAATTCTTAAAAAGTTTTGTTCCTTTCATCGCCACCTGATCATCAGAATTTTAATTAAGGCTAATCAGGATGTCTGAACCGTGACTGCCCATAGATTACTCTCTTTGGCTTAATAGTAGGTGTTCATCTCAAAGCCTCATTGTGTTTGTTACTCGGGGTGACACAGCTGTCATGGTTTCCAGTTTTGATATACCTTCTCCTTAAATTAGCTGAATTGAATGAACTGAACTCAATTTGTAATTTCAGAGCAGATTGCCATTTTTTTTCTGTATTATGGCAGTTTTGCAACTGGCTACAGCCTTTTTGGAACATTGACTGTTGCCACTGATACCATATTTAGGTGCAGGGCCTGATTTTTATCCCGGGAAAGTATAGATGAACTGCTTATACTGGCTACTTTTTTTGTTATTAATTTAGGTTATTGACTCCAGCAAATATCTTCATTGATTCCCTTTAATTGCTGGTGTCAAGTTTTTCAGTGGTATTTAATAAACTCCTCTGAAGTTCTTCTTAATAGTATGAGTATTATTACAAAGAATAAATTCATATGTGTGAAGAAGAGAGTGGGATCTGTGCTTCAAGGGGTGGATATCCATTAAAGAACAGCGGTTGCACATCCCAGCTCTCTCAGTGAATAGGAAAGGAAAGGTTGGATGGGACAGAGTGGTCACCAGCTTATTCCCATTTACGATGTTGCTGCCTGTCCTTTGTTTTCCCATGGCAAACATTTTGCTGTAGAGCCACTGTTTTCTCTTTATTTCATTTCCAGTGAATGATGCCGTTTACAGGGGCACGTGAGCACAGCTGCACTGGTTCTGATGATGGTTCCCCTTACCTGGTTGTCTCTGGGATCCACCAGCACAGGCCCCCAAGGCACAGGGCAAAGACACCTTAGCAAATACTGGTACATTCCTAACATATTCTCCCAGCCAAGACCAGTGAGTTTCTGAGGTGGAGACACATTGTACTGGTCTTCAACAGCCTAAAATACATTTTCTTGCCTGAGCTTTTCCAGAGGGGTTGTTGTGAGAAGTTTGATCACACAAAGTGTTGATTCCTAAAGATTTTTGAAGGCAGTATCGAAAACGGGAGTGTTTTTGCAAAAGGGACAGCCTGTGCTGCAGGATGGGAGCTCGCTGTGCCACTTCTTGGGTGTTATTCTCCAGGGGTTGTAACGAGCAGCTTGGCACTGTGGCTGCTCTTTGTAAGTGATACTGAGGGAAACACAAAACTTATCACCAACACAATATATTATCTGAAGTTGAACAAGAAGGCAATTATGGTACCAGATTGCCATTAGCAGGTAGAAAAAAAAAAAAAACAAGCCCAAGGTTTCTTCTGCATCTCAGCTTGTGGGCTGACATTCAGATAAGATGAAAACATCATAACTTCCAGTGATTAACTGTGAAACATTGGAAATGAGTGTTCACAAGTGAATTTGTCCTCAAATACAGCCTTAAATACTTTCATCTAGGCACTTCTTTTTGAATAGCACAGCCTTCTGTGACACCATGGAGCATTTTTATGTGCAGACTTAATTGAAACAGTCTTATTTATAGCTGTGAATATTCATTCTTCCTAAAGGTGATTCTGAGGGAGGCTAATAAATGTTCTCACTTTCCTTTGCATTAGCTAACGATCTGGAAAACAAATATACTGCCATTCCCTGGGAGCCCAATCTTGCTGTGCTGGACTATACTGGATGAAAGTTGTATTTCACCTTCCATTATTAATTATTATTCACATCTCTCCAGTGCCCGAAGTCCCTGCCATGAAGCATCAGGCACAGCCCCAATGTCCACGTCCCAGAGCTGGGAGTTTAACTCTGAGGCAGGAGACGACAGATGGAGCCAGAGAGACAAAGAAGTACGAGGAGATAATTAGGCTGAATCCATCAATGCAACTGGCCATGGTCTTTGTGCACTGCCATGGAGGCAAAGGATTTTGGCTGAGGAGAGTTAAAGGGGAGCCCTGTGAGGTGCATGTGATAGATCATGCCAAAATACTACCTTTGATTCTAAGGAGGATAATTTTAATCAATTAGTTATTTTTATCACTGATCAGTAATTGTTCTTTACAGTTGTTGGTTTATCCATGATTTTTCAGGCTAAAGCTTGGCTTATCCCATGTCAAAGGAGACATCAACTCTTTGTGCAGCTATAACACAAAGTGGAGCTGTGGCTTTTCCCAGGATGAGGTATCACAGCATGGACAAATGAACTGCCCAAAGCTGCAAGCTGACCGTGCCTTTTTGTGTAAATTTTTGCTTCTGCAGCAATGATGTGTCACCATTTAAACTGCCAGAAACAACCAGGACACACGGCAGCATCCTTCAGCTGGGTTCTTTTACATAACTGAACGCAACATTGCACTGCAGTGAGGGATTTGGGGAATCTGAGCCTATCCCTGGCACTTACTGCCTCCTTTCTCAGCCAAGGAGAGAGGAGTGATACTGGCACAGGGAGGTTGATGAATTCTGAGATTTCACGGACCAGTGCTCCTGTGAGCTGCCTGAAGTCTTAAACTGTGCTGCTTGGGAAAGTTCTGCACTGGGGCCACTCTTGCATGGGGGTCCCCAGCTCCTGCTTAGGGAGGTCCCAGGGTAAAATGAGTAATAAACAATGAAAAATTATCTCAGTCAGCACTCTCCTCTAATGACTCTTGGCAAGTGATTTCAGTCTGCCTCATAGACATGTACTGAACCCAGCCTCCATCCTCAACAAAAGCCTTTTAATAATAAATGTTATTAAACCAGGAAAAGTGAAATGCAATGAAATTCAGAGCCTAATGCTCTGAAATAGCTGTTGGCTTCCAAGATTTTTCAGGTACCCAGTGCTGCTCTTCTCTGAAAACAGGAGGTGCAGGGCTTTCATCTGTAGATGCCATTTTGTGCCTGTGGTGAACTGTGCCCAGGTAATTTGGCTGAGACCATCTTTAGGGAGCACCAAAATGTTCTGCTTCCACCTCAAACCAGAGAGCTCATCTGAAAACCAGGCCGGTGTGAGGACTCAGTGGGTGCACAGGAGAGCTGCCATTCCTGGCTGGTCCTGAGCAATGGCCAGGGTGTCACAGCTATTGACAGACCTCAGCAAAGTCTAACTTTTGGAGATTGTATCGAGCTCTGACAGAAGCAGCTGTGGAAAGTCATGAACAGACCAGCAATGGAACGAAAAGCCTCTGAGCAGTAAATCCAACCTTGCTCACACCTTCTCTGATTCTTCTCTCTCCTTCCAAAAGTGCCTCCCTCTGCAAGCTTTTGCAATTACCTCTCATTAGCCATTGACAATGCAGGAAGAGAAAGCATAAATTGGAAGCATGAATCATATCCCAATTCAGCCTGTCTCTTCTGCTAATAAAAAAGCATATGCTTCTCAGATACTCCTCTGCATTAAGACTGAGAAGGAAGGCAGTGGAGGGAAAGTTGAACCATGCAGACTTTTGCTATGAAGTGGTTCCTGTTTTCCTTTAAACGAGAAAATAATAAAATAGAAAATTTTCTTCTTAGAACTGTCTTCATCTTGTTGCAGGTGTGTGCCTAAGCCAGTTCTCCACATCCAAACGTGTGGAAGGAAGTTTGGTTTCTGGTGATGTGTCTGTACATCTTGGGTTAACCCTGCAGCTCAGGTACAGACTGTGTGTGCTCGAGCAATCCTTATGTAATAATTTGCATTTTACAGCTGAGGAAATAGCAGTGCCCCCACAGAGCTCGTGGAAAGGGTTATATGAGACCATGGCAGCAAAGGGAACTTGTCTCTGTGACCTGCAAAATCCTTCTAGCCCTAAATTCCTGAGCTCACAATCTCAAAAAGAGCATCAGTATTTTTTGAGGGCTTCTAGCGTTATAGTGAGGGAATAAGTCAGCGGAACAAAAGGACTTCTTTAAACAGACAGTAAGAATATAAGTATCCAAACAGCATCAGCTCCAAATATTCAGTCCTTTCCATGAAGCCATGGAGCTCTGTGGGTTAGGATTAGATTGTTGTAATGCCCAACTGACAGTATAACGCCAAAACTTGTGAGAACATGCAGAGATCTTTCAAAATCACATGAAAAACACCAGTCAGTGGTGATATCCTAGACAGAAATAAAGTAACCCAGATAGGCTGAGGGCATAGTGGAATAATCCAAATTATTTGTTTTGGAAAAGAAATTTAAAATTGTTCTGCTGTGGTGTTTGGTAGAAGCTTCCTGTAGTGTACTAAAGTCATAGACTTTTCTGCTTAAGATCCTTACTTACCACCTGAGAAGTTATGAAACTCTGTATTTAGTCTACAGAAAGTTTAAACAAGTCAAATCTATTCCACAGAAAGAATCAGGTATCAGTGAAAACAAACATTTAGTATAAAAACACAGATTAAATATTGATGACTGCCCAAATTCTACATGGTAGTAAAACAACTTTTAGTTTTCATAACAACAACAAGGCCACTTAGAAACAGCTCAGCAAAAACTCAGTGAAGATCTGTTGCATGGAAAATACTATAAAACATGCAAGCTGTTGCACCAGTCCTGTTATTGCACATTTTCAGGACAGAAACAAAAGCAAGGCAGTTGGTTGTGTGCTCTTGAAACTCCATTTCTTTTCTCTTATGTTCCTACCAGTGTGCTGTAGAATAAGAATCTCTCAGTTGAGTAAGTGCTGAAAACGAGCCTCTGGAAAATGCGTTATCATTCGATGCATTACGAATTCCAAAGTCTGACAAGAGTTGCAGTCAGTGGAGTGTTGGGAACTGCCTGGGAAGAAGGTAATGAATGCAAAAATCATTGTCTCTGTCTCTCTGGTGAGGCAAGCTGAGGTCCTGATGTGACTACAACAAAGGGCATTTGACCATAATAAGTAACAAAACTTAAACACAAATTCTGGGGTATAATTAGCACCGTCTTGTGAAAGTGTCCTCACTGCTCCCCACAGCCCAGAAAAGTCCCTTTCTTCCCAGAGTGACACAAACAGGGAAACTGAAAAACCCGGAGCTTGGGACAGCATTTTTCCTTTCTGATTCCTCTCCTGTGCTGAAAACATATGGAAGTGAAAGTAAACTGAAAAGTACATTTTCTGAGTATAGAAAGTCCAGTCCTGTCCTGGTGCTCTCCAGTTGTGTCACCACTGGCCACAAAACCCAGCTGCTCTGAAGGAAGTGAAGCTGTGGTATCTTCCCATCAGGGTTTTTCTCTTTGCAGGAAAACTTCCCTTGGACTCCATCTGCCTTTGGGTCAGACCCAGAGGCTCTTGGAGGCTTGGGAAGGAAATAACAACAGGAATGAGCCTTTCCCATTTCACAAGTGACAGAAGAGTCCTTTGGCAGTGGCTGGGTAATAACAAGCAGCACAGCTCAGATTTGAAACTCACAAATCCCCTCCACTGACACAACTCAGGCCAGCAGCGACAGATAATGAAAGTTATTTGAAATAACAGCCCTTATTTTAGAAGTTAATGCTTGTCTTCATTTCCTTTAAGTTCTTTCAGTGAAAACTATAAATGCTCCATCCTTCCCAGAGCCCTTCCATGCCTGCTGCATGGAGGGTATAATATGCTGATATTTAAGACCTTTTTTTCAATTTTATGCTTGAAAGGCTGAGACCTCAGCTCTAATCAGCTAATGCCTGATGCTTCTGGAGGAGAGACCTTGCAATGAGCTCTGAGGTGAGACACTTTCTGGAAAGCTTTCTGGATGTTTGCATACTGGAGCACTGGCACTGATTGCCCAGGGAGATTTTTTTAGGAAACAGCTTGAGAAAATTTTGTTGGAGTGGTTTTTCTGGAGTTGCCTCTGCTGTGGACAGCTGCTGGACTAAGGAACCTCTGAGCAGGTCCAACCTCCCTTCCATCACTCACCTTTACTTTCTTGCCTTGGTCGTGGTGGTCTAGTGTTTTCTGCTTCCAATCCCTGACAGTTTTTAGGAAATAGTAGCTAAATAGTAGCTGATCCCTCAGTGTCTTTGGGACACGCCCTTGCTTCACACACGGCCCTGCAGCCCTTCGGACCAGGCAGGCACACAGATCATCCTTCCCTGGGGGAGAACCTGTCCTCTTCACGACTGAGAGGGAACAGTGTAAACTGAGGGGGTGAAACAAACCGAGTGCTTCTCCTCTATTTGAAAACTGTACAGGAATTCCCATGCTATTTTATTAACAGATAAAAGCTGGTATTATCACCTGTCATGGGAAAAGAAGAGGAGGACTGGAACCTGATCTCCTGGGAAACACAAAGCGAGAACCTGCATGCTGTGAGCTGTTAGGTGGATCCAACAGACTAAGTTTATTTCCTTTTTCATGAATTTCAAGGGATAGCTAAATAAACCCCCTAATGAGATCCCTGCTGAAGGGCAGCTGTTTTCAGATCTTTAAGAGTTACTGATTTCAGCCTTAAGTTGTATTGAAGCTTCTCTTAAAGCAGAGGTTGCTGCTTCTGCAAGTGCTACAGAAACTTGCCTCAGGCAAGAGGTGCTCTCTCTTCCAGTCCTCAGCAACAGCCACAGCTTGCTGCAGCTCCCTCACCTGAAGTGTGAAAGGACAAAATTTGTCTGGCTGCAGAACATCCATCCACAAGAAAGGGAGTTTAATATTCACTGGGTGCCATCCATCAAACCAGAAGTTCCTGCTTTCAGATATGAATTGATTTATTCCTTTCATTGTCCAGGACAAGCGTGGCAGACACCTTGCTCTTTCTAGGCTGCGCAGCCCATCCAGGAGGCACTGACAAGCTAACAGGGTTTATTTATCACCTTCCATTATTAGATAAGCTTCAGCCAGTTGGGAAAGGTGTCCTGGGGATGGAGTGAGGGTGGGAACCCACAGGAACCACGTGCCCTTGACTTGAGACACAGCTGCAGGGATAAGGAAGGCAGAAGCTTCCCATGGACACGCCGGCACAGCAGAGATGTGGAAACTGTTGTATCACCAGCACAGGAGAAAAGGTTTCCTTTCCTATCCTGTTCCTACCTATACTCATGTGAAAGAAGAGGACAAACCCCAAATGTCCGCAGCAGAATGGTCAAGGATGGGATCACTATTTAAAAAGATCTAGGGAAAAACCCCCAGTGATGACTTGGCCACTGCTGTCGTGCACAAATGTTGGATGGAATGGGGTTTTTTTCTCCACAAGCACCTGAGGGGTATTCATTTGCTGCAAAGCATTTTCTCCTGAATGCTCAAGATACTTTGAAATGCTGTCAGGAATGCAGCCAGTTCCCACCTCCAGCTCCCCCCTGCCTTGTCCTTTCCCTGTGGGCTGTCCTTCCAGCAAATAAACGCAAAGGGAGGGGAAGATGCTCCTGCTGTCTCTGAAGGTCACAGACACGAAGGGGTTCATGCCAGCTCCCTGGGACAGTCAGCATCTCCTGCTTACTGCACCTATTGACAAAATACACGTTTGTCAGCACTTCTGGAGAATAATGTTAATATTTGCATGTTCTACCAGACTGATCAAGCATCAAACACTCAGCAGGTGGAAGAATAAACGAGAGCAGACAGAAAAAAATTACTCAGAGACCTGAAAACAGGGAATCTTTCCTTTGACATTCTTTCAGACAGAATGTGGCTTGTGTTAGGCTTGTCCAGCCTCTCTCTGAGGCTGGATGGTGATGGACGGGCTTTAAACCAGCAAAATGGAAGAAGCTTTAAACCAGCTTCAGAGCTTGTATGGCCAGCTTGTACATCACTCAGACAGCAGCTCTACTCCTGTTTTGGAGGAGGATGCACACGGTGATGAGAAAACCATGGGTACCATAAGTCTCTAGCAGCTTTTACAAACCAAAGCCATTTAAAGCAGCCCGATGGTTGTTTCACTTTGTACTGGTGGCACATTTGGCCTTTGGCCCACGCTGGAGTCCGAAGGAGTGGGAAATGTCTCTGTCTATCTTTGCCCTCCTCCAACAGCTGCACTGGAGGCCTCTCTCCTCTTAAATCTGATTTCCTCAGTGCTATTTCTGGTATAAAAGCAGGGGGTCATTGAAGTTACACTGATTTCAAAACCAATGTAAAAGCGAGGGAAGCGAGGTCCGTTCTGTTAGCCCAGAGTGCAGTTCCGAACGGGACTGAGCACGCTGCCACAAACCTGTCGGCGAACACAACGCGTACCAGAAATACCCGGGGAGGATGCGCTCGCTGAGGCGTGAAACGCCTGGGCCGCCGCTCCAGCAGCTCCTCGCGGCTCCAAGGACAAACAAGCAGCACCTGTGTCAATGTTCTGTGCAGCACTCAGCACGGGAAGGGCTGCACTTCAGGAGGACAGCTGTGGAGCGAGCCCGTGCTGCTCTCCCACCTGCTGTGTTTCTGTCCCTGCGCCTTCGGGAAGGTTTCAGCACAGTCGCTTTTTCCCCGCACCCGACACCGGCTCAGCCCAAGTAAATCTCAGTCTGCGAGAGACACAGTTTTGGTTGCTGCAAGGCAAGGTTAGACGTTTCACGCTGTAATCAGAACTGGCAACTCCAGTGAGCTTCTTTACTACTTAAAAGCAGAATTGATGGTGTAGTAGCGAGGCTGAGATCATGAAGGAGCCATTCTTCTTGCACAGACCCATCTGGGGTAGTTAGATGACCTGCTCTGTGAGCTGTAATTTAAAAGCAGTGGGATGGATAGCTAAACATTCCACTAAACCTTAAAAGAATTCCTAGGATCCTCCCAAAGCCCCCCAGCACACATTAAAAAGCCCCACTGCTTGTGGATTTCTGGATGTACAATTCTGGCACTCAGAGCTTTCCCTGTGCAGTCAGCAGATGTTTTTTGTTGTTTTCAGTCTGCATTCATCTGTCTCTACTCCGTTCTGCTCATCTATAATCAAGTTCTGGAGCTACAAATGTGTTACTCGACAACCCACAGCCTTATGTTCGTATCATAACCCATTAATCCTGGACATGCCCTAGGGGGGTTCTGTTTCTAGGGCAGTGGAGAGAGGGTTAATGGCTGCTGCCCACACAGATTTAACACAAACATCTTGTGTTAAAGCTGGGCAAAACCACATCACTCGAGGTGTTATTGGCAATAGCAATCAGCTATGGTCATAAGTAACATATTGACCTGCCAGACTGCATAGCAATCCATAACATTTGATTATCCATTTCTTGAAGTAACTATTAATTGTTCATTAGCCCTTTATAAAGTATTGATATACTCATGTTTCATATAAAGCAAGACTGTAATGATAATGTATTTGAGCTTTAAGTACAATCAATCACAAAAATCAGTAAGAAACAAGTTTTTGGAGCATTCATACCACTGTGGCTGAAAGACTTGAAGATCTACACCTAGTCCCAGATTCATTTGGATGGGGGAGACTTTCTCTGTGTAAACACTGTGTCTTGCTAAGTTGTTCTCCTGTGTTCCCTTTCCTGATAAAGGAGACACCATGGCACTATCAGAGCAAAATAGACTGAAACCCTCGATTTCAGATCCAGAATCAGGATGGGTCAAATCACTCTCTGCCTCTGGGATGGGCAACCTGGAGAACTCCAGAGAGCTGGGGTGAACTGAGAGCATCCCCACCCTCCCTGGCACTGAAGGCTGCTCTGATCCAGCAAAACACTTGAGGATATGCTTAAAGTGAAGAGTTGGACGGAGCTGTAGTATCCAGCCAGGACAGGGGAGGCACACAACTCCCTGAGGGGAGAATTGTGAAGGGAGCAGTGTGGTTTGAAGGGCATCTAAGTGCACAGAGAGCCTGAGGGTATTTGGATGTCCACACATGGAGTGAGGAGCTTAGATACCAGTGTAGTACACTCCTTTTCACATCAAGAGATCAGAGGAACCTTGGAAGTTTCAGCAGGACATTCAATTGTGAGGCACATTTGTTGAAAGATCTTTTATCTTTGACCGCAGTAACTTTGTCTCTGGCTCTTAGGACTAACAACAACAAAGCTAGATAATGCTTTTGAAAATACTTTGTACAGCTTCCAAGCCGGGCACTGCACTTTTTCTGGTGGGTTTACACTCCTTCTTCACCTGCACGTCCTACCTCATTAGGCAGCAACGTGTCACAGGACTACACGTCATGAATTAAGCCTCATAACGAGCTGTTCCGAGCTGCAAAAGTACAAGAAATATATTTTGGCAAATTGTATCAGAAGCAGAGGAGAATAGCAGATGTTTCCAACAGGCAAACGTTTCCAGTTTGGCTATGAGTCTGTACTCTGGAGCAGTCTCTAGATAACATCCTCCAGCATCGTGCCAAGGGCAACAATGGCTTTTTGGATCCCAGTGCTGTCCTGGTATCTGAAAACTCTGGAAGAGCTGACTCAGATTCCTTCCAACCTCATCTTCATCCAAAGACACCCAAGAATTTCTTTATTCTCAGTCCCTGGCTCTCCATGGCTATAAATCCAACACCTGCATTTGAGCCACTGGAGGCAAAGATCCAAAACATTCACGAGGGGAATGGAGTAGTGAGAAGGCGAAAGGCAATCTGCCGTGATATGAGGTGGGTAATTCCCTACCCACGCCTGAGCAAACACACAGACACTGTGGCAGGGAGCCTGACAGATGGTCAGAGCAGAGCTATGGGCTTCTATCCACCCAGACACGGCTGCCCCCAGTTTCATCTGGACACAAAGATGTAACGTAGTTATCACTTCTCTGCTCCTTCACCTAATGGGGCCCGAGTCGAGTGGGTGGGGGTTCACATGGGGTGCTCTGAAACCAAGCAGGGTCTCCCTGCTTCTGCCTTTACGTCCAAAAATGCCAGCCCATGTGTCCACCCTGAGTGAGTTGCTGTCTCCAGCCCACCATCCCTTTTGCTGTTGGCACCGTGAGCCCGGTGCTCGGGCCAAGGACAGCTCAGGTGCCAAGGACACAGCTGCTGTGCCTGGGCATGGCACCACTGCCTGACTGCAGCCTGGCCTGGGCAGTGACAGAGCTCGTGTTCCCTTCAGGGATGCCTTTGCTGTCCCTGGATGCTGTCCTGCCAGGAGATGCCACAGCTCCTTCGTCCAAAGGTAGGAGAGCAGCTGCCACCAGCCCAGGCTCTGAGCAGGGAGGCAGCACTGGGGATGGATGGGGAAGAGGGCTGAATTCGTCCCTTTTCCTTCGTAAATCTACACGTGTGCAGGCTCAGGCAGCCCGCTGGGGCAGAGGCAGACAGCCCTGCAGCGCTGCTCTGAGCCATGCTCCGCAGGCAGAAAATACTTTGAATGCTTTTCTTTTGCTCATTTGCTCTTTTGTTTCATCAAGCCATCAGAGCAGGCAGCCGACCTCCGATGGCGCCTTTCAGATGATTTCCCTCGCCACTTTCACAAACATGAGTTTATCCCTCCTGGAGAGGTGAACCAGGGATAAGTTTAATATAAAAAGAGAGAGGCGAGGTAATCAAACACCTGCTCCCACTAAAACAAAGCCTTTTCCTCTTCACAGGCTGTTGAGCACTGATGAGGGAAGGTGAAGGCGCACAGCAGCCCTAACCCAGCACAAGGTCCAGCCTTCAGAGTGGGCAAATCTGGGTTGTAAAAGCAGAAACCTGAACCACGCTGTATGCTCTTGTCTCAGCTGCTCTGCCCAGGTCAGAGAAGGTCTTGCAAGCATTTCCAGTTGAAAACTGCAGGTGCTTTCCCTGCCGCCTGCTCCCATCGTCAGAGGGGAAAGCAAAAGCGTTAAGTGGATAAACTTAAGAAAAATTACCTTTGTTATTCTTGTTGGAGAGTCCCTGGGGCTGATTGACCCAGGCATTGAGCCTCCAAATGTCTCACTGTCTCAGGGCAGAAATATTGTCACCCTTCTCCTCCCCTCTCTTTCTCCCTTGCTGCCCACAAAACACCTGTCCCTGACTCCCCAGCACTGCTCCAGCTGGGGGAGCCCAGCTTTCGGACAAACCCATGGGATGGGAATTTCTTGCTTCCCTGAAGGACTTTCCTCAGGTTTTCAGACCTTCACAAGCAGCTAACCTGTGGCTCCAAGCGATTTGGATTTTCTTGGAGAATGACATTCTACAGTGTGTGTTTTTCCCCTCTGCTGAGGGGAGAAAAGAACACGGCAAGAGGGAAAAAACCAAAACCCACGGGGATTTCTATACCCCAACTTTGCCACCTTTCATGTAGCTATGACATTATGGAAGCAGCTAAATAGTCTGGCTGACCCTAATACTGCCTCAGGTGCCCTTTGCCTGCCCGGTGAAAGGCAGCAAAGCCCTCACAAGTGTCAGAATATCCTCACTCAGGTTCCTGGATAAGGAAATTGCCCACCAATTTGAGATGGTTTCTCATTGCCTCGAATGGCCGATGTGCAGCAATGGGAGGGAGCTGCAGATGATGCCCATCAGCAGGCAATCAGGCATCTCACATTTCTCTTCCAGCACAATTCTCCATGCAGGATGGTAATTTTCTCTGGCCTGGGCCACAAGTCCCCTGGTCCTTTGGCTATCATCTTCATCAAGTCTGCAGCTTGAAAGAACAACTTTCTGCACACCAGACAACTGTTAGGACCCAGTGTCAGGGAAACAAGCACATCTATATCATGTGGAGTCAGTGGTATCAGCCCTAGAGAGCTTTTTCCCAGAGCAGATGCCTAAAAAACCCCATCTGATGCTGACTCCTCTGCAAGGCTCAGGATGAAGAGGCAGATATTTCAGACAAGCAGCCCAAAGCAAATCTGTAAAAGCCTCTGTAGACTGCACTAATGCTTGAATTGTAACCAGAAGGAAACAGGCTGCCAAAATCTAGCAGGGCCCAGGGATGTTGCACACAGTGCTGTTTTATGTACTCACCTGCACGGAGAGCACTGTGCACGCCCCACGGCACCGCTCCTCTTCCAGCCCCTATTTCATTACAGGGCTGCCATTTCCCAGTGTGTAAAAATAGGATGTGCTGGCACAGCTGAACTGGTGCTAAGAGCACCGTGGAGAGGCACAGCAATAGCTGCAAGGGAAACGAGGGAGCAGAGGAGTTCTCCTGAGCGAAGGGCAATATCCAGCAAGCGCTGAACTGACAACCTCTGCTGCTGAAACCAAAGTGCCCCGGCAAAAGCTGCCACCACACATGTACACACAGCAACCAGCAGCTCTGAAGAGGACAGCACGTCTCAGATGCACTCAGCAAATAAAGCCTCAGCTGTACGTTGCACTGCAGACAGGAAAATCCTGCTGGTTTTACCCATCTGAGGAAAGTTAGGCTTGGATTTGGAGGGCAGCTTTCCATGGGTTTCCACCTTGTCGATTCAAAGGCAAATGGCAATGCACTGGTGCGGGGATCCCAGCTCCCTGGAGGCCAGGATGGTTTGAGATAACTGAGAGGGAGATCTGCAGGGCTGAGTTCTGAGTGCACCGTGGGTTTGCTCTGCTGCAGAGCGGTGCAGAGTCCAGTGCTGCCCAACACACCCAGCTTTCACCAGCGGCACTTCCCACACAAGGGGTGCTCCTGGTGGCCTTTTGTTTGGCTTTAGGGCTGGTCTCTCCAACCTCATGGTGGTGGTGTTCAGGGAACAGAGATCTTCTGCTCTCCGTGGGTGCCCTGAGTGAATAAAACTGTGTGTGGCTGGAGGAAAAGGAAACAAGGAGAAAATTGATTGGAGGTGATTTTGGAGACTCGTTTGCCAGGATTTAATATGTTTTGGATAAGTGACAGCTGGCCTTCCATAGGCAGAATTTTGTCTCAATTCTTTTTATTTCCTCAGGTGATATTTATCTCTGCTTTTTAAACAAAATACAGCCAGACCCAGACTATCACAGTGCAGACTGACTGACTGCTTTCAGACAGCTCTCCAAGCCCTCTAAACATGTTAAATCCCCCTGCTCCTGGTGAAGAAGGATGCAGTTCTGCCAGGAAGCATTAGTGAAAACATGAACATTCACAAAAGCTGCTCAGTAGTTCTGGGCTGAAATTATTCACAGCAATGTTTTTCTAATTCTGTTTTTAATTTCTAGCAGTGGGCACAAGAGTCACTCTTTCAGCTGCATAGATAGCTTTAGTTGCTATCTAACGTGGTAACAGGTTTTCTTTCCAATACTATTTTGTCAATAATAAATATAAACTTTGCAATGAAAAGGATCATATTTACGCTTCAGAGTAAAATGTTGTGCGTGTAAAGCTGAATCTCATGTACAAATAGTAAGGAATAACAAGACAGAGTTTAGTTAAGATGTTTAAGCTAAGGGAGTGATGAAGCGAAGAGGGTTTTTTTGGCTGGAAAGAAACATGTGTGGAATATCAAATTTCCCAAGACTAGTAAGTAGGAGATCATTTTCCTCCCTTTTTCTTCCAGGCTATTCAAATCCCTGCAACTGGATAGGAAAGGGGACTTTGAGAGGCCAGTGAACATCAAACCCCAAAAATCTCTGGACCTGCTGGACCTGCTATGAATGTGATGAACTCATAAACGAGAGATCCAGACATGAAGCACTTTGCTATCAGCCCAGGGAATTCAGTCAGACACAGTCCAGCAAGCTCATCCATAGTTGCTCTGCACTCCCCAGTACTATTCTCATTTCTCATCCCAAACACAGGAGATTGAGGCTGTAACAAAATCTCAGCACCACAGAAGCAACTTGCCAGGGCTGGTACACGGTCAGTGATTCCCTGGTATATAGATGCTTAATGCTACAGAGGCTTTTTTCTACTGCCAAAAGTCCTCAGCAGCTGCCTGTGCTGGATTTATCAGGCTTTATGAGATATGGCACCACAGAAATTGGTCTGAGACCGCCAGACTATTTACTACCACTCCACCAGAATAATTCATATGCTTATTCCCCATCCTGAATACACCCCAAACTAAACCTCCCAGTGAAGTTGCACTGATTTAAAGCTAACCATAAATCTGTTGACCCTTGGTAAACCATGCCTGTGCTTTTTCTTCTTTCTTTCTCCTTTTTATATCTGTTTGGTGCTGAGAAAAAGAAAGCAATATTCCAACCATAAGCCTCAAGCAAATCTCTAGATCCTTTGCTCTGTGCTGTCCACTCTTTTTCCTGCTCCTCCTTTGTTTTTATCTCCCAGAATTTTCAACAGCATCTCCTGTTCTTCCTGAAATTTTCTCCCTCCTAGCCTCTTGCATGGAGAAAGCCAAGGATAGAAACGTGCTGGGTTTGCCTGTCCCCCTCTAAGCCAGGAGAGCAAACAAAATAAAGTCCTGATGAGTGCTGTATATCAAAGCTTTTCACCACTGCCCTTGATCCAGAGCTCTGCAGGAGGAGGCAACCTGCACTGCTAGCAGATAAATGATGGTTTTATTACTGAGCTGCTATTTTTCCCCCATGGCAAATAGGGTTAATTTTGGGAGGGCAGGGAGAGGGAATTTTTCCCTAGCCTGATGATGGTTAGATTTTGGAAAGCTTCCCTACTTGGGACAGTCTGAGTCATTTTAAAGCTTGTTTTCAGCTACCATTGTTTTCCCATTAAGGTTTTATGTAGTTCATTTCCATGAATATGAGCCTGTGTCATCCAGTGCTTCTCTGTCCCTTCCTCCCTTCCAGACTCTTAGCCACTATATTCACTTTGGACAAGAAAAGGAATAGGTCTTTGGCAAACAGAGATCACAGAAATCTCTACATTCATTTTACTGGTTTATTGCAATGGAAAAGAGATGCTCACACTGTGCATGCATTAATATATTCTGATTAGCCTTGAACAGTGGTGGGAGGAGATAAGATAAGCTCTCAACATCTTTCAGGAGTAAACAGCAAAGTGTTAAATTGGTTTAACAGCTTTCGGATGAGTTTAAATGAGGCGTCTTTTTTTTTTTAAATGACATATTTAGAGAAAAATTAGCCCTTTGGTTCATTAATGACACATTCACTTATGTCACTTAATGTTGCATGCTTCTTCTTTTACAGCCTTTGCTGTGCAAAGTGCTGGCACCGTTGTGATCCAAAGGAAAGAACTACTTCCTTAGCTATCCTGATGATTAGCTGATTTTAAAAGTGCAGATTTTCTTCATGAAACTCTCAGCTGGATACGGCATCAACAGCAGTCTTTTGTGCAGCTCCTCCAGGCTTACTGATAATAATGAATTCGGATGGGCCAGACCAAAGTGGTTTTCTTCAAACTACAGCATTTCTGTATGGAAAATGGGCCTGATTAAAATACCTCATCCCACCCTCCACGTGTTTTCTCCTCAGCTTCGACCATCCTCTGCAGACAGCAGATAAAAGGATTTTGTCCCTTTTGTCAACACCACGCAGTTATCAGTCTCCACTCTGCCGGAATGTCCCCGGCGCTCCGGGGCCAGGCGAGCAGTCCTGCACCGCTGGCAAACGTGGGCAGGTGTTTGGCAATGTCAGAAGAGCAGGCTGGAGGCAGGACTTGTTTTTTATCGTGGCTCTTCCCTTGGGAGGGTCCTGTGAGGCCTGGTGGGGAGAGGGTGGAGGGTGGCAGCTCCGGCACTGACCGGCTCCTGGCACGGCTGTGATCCCAGAACAGACACGCTGGGCCCTGCAGTGTGCCATAAACAAAAGAAACCCCCAAATCCCCCACACTAATTAGGTTAGAAATGCTGTCCCCTGTGTGAGGGAGTGTCTGTTGGGTGCTGAGAACCGCCAAGGTTACAAAATGCAGATCTCCCACAGGGAGTTACACAGTCTGAACAAATTTTTTCTCCATCATACTTTTAACAAGAAAGTATCAGTTTGTATTTTTAAGGAATACTGAGGATAGGAGAAAGTAATCCCTTTTTTATTTTTTATTTATTTTGGGGCTAGAGATTTAAAAAAAGCTATTGGATAAATTGGATGAATAACTGTATCATCTCTATTTTTCCCTGTCTTTTTTAAAATGTCAGTAAGGAGATGGGAGCTTTTCCCATGCCTTTTAGGAGATTATTTCACAGAGATTTTGTACTGTTTCTTAGCTCAGACTTTCCCTTCTGTCATTTTTATCGTGCTTTCCTTAGCATCACATTTTTGTACACACAAAATAATTCTTTTCTGTCTGCCTGAACACAGTAATGGCAGCGCTAGTCATTACTCAGTGAAGGTATATATATATATAGTTCATCATCTTTTCTCATAGATCGGTCTTTTCAATCCCAAAATCATTTTAGCTGCTCTTTGAATTGTCTGCAATTTGGTTTTTTTCCTAGTAATGAGGTGGCCCAGAACTGAATGCTGTTATTCAAGGCAGGCTGCCACCTAAGTAATCGGAACCTGGATGATTTCCATTATCTGCTGTTTGACACAAACCTTCGCGTGAATAGGATGCAAGAAAAAGTCTGTTCTTGCAAATGTAATAGTGCTGAAAACATACATAACCTTTATGGTCTGCATTTAATGCTGGGGCTCCCAGGAATCTGCATTTCCTGGATTGTCCTATTTTTCAATCCTGAAGGTTTGCTCATTAAGAAAAAAAAGGGGGGGATATTTGTCCTTTCGATCCCTATTCCAGATGTCAGTGTCCAGGTAGCTGAAGACTGAAATATGGAAGCTCTCATCAAAACTGTATACTTCTGGTACAGGTACAGCTGTAATTATTTTAGCAGGTTCTGAAATCCTTCCTCAGCTCCAGCTCCTGTCAGGTCACTCTGCTCAAGCCAAGCTCTCGGCTTGAAGCATTTCCTGATCCATTTTTATGGTGCAGCCGTCACATAAATACAGCACCAAGTTCTCCTTATGGGCAGCTGGGGACTTGCTAGCCAGTCTAACAGCCCTGTTATTCTGACGTTAAATAGAGCAGTAAGAGTAGAGCAAAAACAAAAACAAAAACCCCAAACAGAACAAGAAACCCCCACCAAACACAGGGCTGCTGAAAATGATTTCCTTCATCCACGTGCTGGCGCGACAGCAGCCTCTCCCCGTTCATCCCTGTTCCTCACACTGGTGATGGCACAGAGCAAGAATCAATAGCAGGAAAGGAGGATCAATACAAACAGAAATGGCAAGTTTTGCTTTAAAAGATTTTGGCAGAGGGGTTTTAAAAAATTCTGCCATCTGTGGCATTTCTCTGCATCGACAGCGTGTGCCGTGGATAATGCCAGTCCCACATCAATAACATCTGCTAACGCCGCTTCCTGAGCCGTGCAATCAATCCTGCCCAGCAGGCCCCGGCGTGGCACGGTGAGCTCACAAACTGCGCCTGCCATCTGCAGCCCTCACCCGAAATCTGGCAGACCTCACCCAGAGCGCCCAGCGAGGCCGCTGCTCGAGGCACGGGGTGCTGGGCAGGACCAGTCGGAGCAGGGGCACCCTACAGCGATGCCAAACCCCACCGTTTGCTTTATTTTGAGCTTGTCAGTCTTGGATGTAAGCAGCAGTTTCCCTCCTCTGCACACCTGTCCCCAGCTGGGACAAACCCCGTTATGCCACCATGAGGATGGGAACCCAGGGGAGAGCCTGGCACGGCACAGAGCAGAGCTGGGCTGCCGCTGCTCTCTGGGAAGGCAGATGGGGTGTTTTGGTTTGCTCATGAGGACGTGTTTTCAGCACTCCCAGGGATGACAAAGAAGGGATGCAGGGAACACCCCAACACTGTTCAGGGCACGCAGCCCTGCCGTACCTCTTGGCTGTTACTGCAAGTAGAAAGTTTGCATGAAATGGCTCTGAAGAAGTTTTGCCAGGTCTTTCCCTGTGAAATCTCTTGAAATCTGCTGAGATTCGATGTACCACCCAGCTGTCAGCCTCACCCATCAGAAAATACCCATTTCCCTGCTAGAACATTCTGTTTGCATTGCTTGGGTCTGCGCTGGCCCCAGGCAGCACCGGGAGTGCTGGGAATGCAGTGCCTGTTATATTGCACAGCAGTCCCTAAACCCAAGCTCTCCTAATACATTTATATAATGCTGCAGTTATGGGTGACTCCTTTGAATTTGATAGCAAAAGTCCCTGGGCAGTAGCAGAAAGGAGGTGGGACAGCAGCAGATGCATTTTCTCCTGGGACTGGCTGGGTTTGCAGCCTTCAGCACGCAGCCCTGAAAGCATCCATAAGGACTTGAGAAAGTAATGGGGACTGGAATAAGTCAAATTAAACAAAAACTGGCCAAGGCATAGCTATTTGAGACAAAATCCTAATAAATGGAGGAACTGGCTTCCTGCTAATCTCATTTAATATCCTTTTCTGCAGAAACACTGGGCTGAGGTGCTGGGGGAGAATGAAACCATAAAGTCCTCAATTTGAATGGAACATTTCACCCAAATTAAAAGGAATGGCTTTTCCCCAGAGTCTGAATGCGTTTGACAAATAGCATAATTTCATAAAAGAGGTTTTAGTTTTTTAAGACCTGAAAATAGGGAGTTCACTTTGACATCTATTTTTAGCCGGATTGTGAGCATTTATTGCCTTTTCTCCATGTACAGATAAAACAAATGCTCCCCTCAGAGTTGTTTGCTTTCAATAGCACAGAGCCAAGCAGTTGTTTTAATTAGAAGGTTTTCTATAGACAAGGACATCTCCCTGATACTTTTCCTGCATCAAGACTGAACAGAATGGGAAACTTGCTGCAAAAATTGCTGAGGCCTATCCAAGGCAACAAATACATCCCAGAACAAAGGGAAACCTGGCCAGTACCCGACCCAGAGCCCAAGCATCACTGGTCTTCATTGGCACTATCATAAATGGAAACCTCTGTCCATCCAGCGTGAAATTCAGCGCCCACAATGTTGCTGAGTCCCTCTGCCTATCTCTGGCAGCAGCATCACAGCAGTCGTGTCACTGCACAATCACCATTTTGGCACTTGCAGGAATCTGGAGAAATGAAGCAAAAAAGAGAAGGAGAATGACGTGGTGAACGTGGTTAGATAAAGTTTCATTTGTCAAAGAACTGTTGAGGAAAAAGGCTGATGTATTCCAGGCTCTTGTATAGAGTATTACAGAAGCAATCTATTTTTGTTCTGCTATTATGCCATGGAGAATTCATCTCTCTGCAACAGTGGAAGCGATAAAGGAAAAAATTGGCCCTTTTCCTGTAAATTGAGTCCAGTACTTTAGTGCAGGTTGCTCTCCCTGCAGGTGAATGCAAGCCCATGTATTCCCAAGGGAACAGCTGAAGCCAAGGTGCTCTTGGAGATCCAGTGCAAAACTCAATGACCTGGGACAAGAGAACAAGTCTCGAAAATAATCAGCCTGAGATGACACCTGAACTGCAAAGTAAATCGAACACTTTGAGGTTTGAAAAGTTCAAAAGGCTTCAGGAAAGATAGAATCACTTGCCAACCAGCTTCTTCTGTAGTCTTGATTTTATTTTTCTTTAAGTACAAAGAAATAGTTCCAGGAAGATGATACAAATTCAGTGTCATTGTTTGGAACAAAAGAAGGCCAAAATTCTCCATCAGAGAGGACAATTTAACCTCTAGGTGCTGGGGGACATGATGCCTTTGATGACAACCAAAAGAAGAGCATCTGATGTGCTCCATATCAGGGGCACTGCCACACACATTGAGGGGCAGCTCCTTGTGGTTGTGCCTTTTAAGAATGGTCTTGAAATAATACAATGAAAAAGCAAGTACTTTGCACTGAAACCTTTTGTGCAGTCAAACCAGAATCCAGCCTGGTACCACAAATAAAAAATGATGTTTGGAAAATGTAGGTTTTTCCCCCTTTTCCCTGTTTTCTATCCCTGGCGTGGTCCTAAGCCATAGACATGGATCCTGTGGTACCAGGAAGTGACTCAGGGTGGCCAAGGTGCTTTATCCTGAAAGGTTTGTACAGATGCACCTTCTGTTGCCCAGCAGCTGCAAGATGCACACCCTGGACTTGAGAGAGACACAAAGAACAGCTCTTGGCCAAGAAATGCAAGGACAGGTTCTCTTGTCTCATCCCGAGGATGTTTTTTTCTAGCCCTAAGTAGGAGAGGAAGCCATCCTGGGAGGTCTGAGCTTCTTATGTCCACTGGGAGAGTCGTTCCCAGCAGGGAGGGTCAGCAGCATCTGTGAGCCTGATGCTCTGGGGCTGTAAGAGGATTAGGTGGCTCCAGGAATGCTCTGGGGAGCTTTAACAGCAAAAGCTCCAAAATCAAAAAAGAGAGTAGGAAATCTGAAGAAAGAAGACAGAAAATAGAGAGGGTGAAGATTATGAGAATAAAGCAGCACAGGCTGTCTCTGTCCCTGCTCTTCTCACTGGTGGGGCAGCAAGAAGAGGACAGGGGATGAGCATATGGCAGCCAAGTGTGGTGAAGAGCGAGCTGTGGTCACTCTTGTGGCTGTGGGGACCTGCCACATGTGTCCCCTGGGAACTGCTGAGCCACAGCCTCGAGAGTTTCACTGAACAAAGCGAGAGAAGCAGGGAAAGCAGCCAAGTAGGGACGAGCATGAAGGAAGGAGCAAAGCTCTGAAGCAACGAGCAGGGAGAAGATCCACTGGTCCTTGCCTGGCCTTGGCTCTTCCTGAGGCACCAGAAAAGCCACTGCCTCAGTCAGACAAGGGTCACAGAGATGCATCGTGTGGGGAATATCCCCTGTGGGAAAGGACGGTGCTGTTTACATGATTTATAGCGAGATAAGGTGATTTATAATAATGAATAATTAATTCCTACGCATGTTAACTGGGGCACAAACACAACAGCCCGTAGAGCAGAGTGCCCAGGGATGGCACAGCCTTGACTCCTGGATAGCTGTCTGGGAGCCCCACGGTGATGGTGATGATGGTGATGATGGTGATGGGCACAGCTCAGATGCAAGTCCCACATCCTGAGTCTGACAACAGGGAGAAACCTCCCCAGAGAGCTGCAGCCCTTGGTCCCACACGGGCTGATTATTCACTGAGTGTTGTGGGAATAAAAGGGAAAAGTAACCCAAAAAATGAGGAAGAGACACAGGTTCTCATGTTCTGGCCCTCCTGCTAACAACAGCCTGGGAGATGATTTCAGTGAGAGCTGCTGGAGGCTGAGGTTCTTTTTAAATCTCAGGAGATATTTTCAAATATTTTTCCAAGCTGACTGGGTTGTTGCATCCCAGTTTGTACTGCAGGCATTTACACTTCTGCTCCATGTTTTCCAGTTTCTGCTTGCACACATTGTGTGGAATGAAATCAGGCATTTTCAGCCACACTAATTTTAATCTAATTTCAGACAGGTTGGTAAGGTAAGGTCAGCATTCTGTCAATGACAAATTTAATGAAAATAAAGGTCCAGACACCAAAATGTTATGGAACTGGATAAGGCTTTTTGATTGCTGTCATTACAATTGATAGTTCTATTCAGTCACTTGAACTTTATTGATTTTTTTTTTCCCAAGCACTCCACCTTAAACTTATTTTTCATTTCAAGAAATCAATACTATGGATCCTTTGACACAAGGCATGCAGCATTCTGCCACAATATGTACTTCATGATGGAAGGAGCTGGGATTTTTTTTTCTACTCACTTCCTTCATCATAAAAATAAACTGGAAAATCTCAGTTACTTATAAAAATACAAACCTTAGGGAAACTTCCTGCCCTTGATCCTCTGCACTAGATCACCTGTGCTGCTCTCTGCTGTGGAGATGTTTTTCCTGAAGCCCTGCTGCTGGTGGAAGGCAGAGTTATGAATGTGTGATGAGGTTTGCCTAACAGCTTTGGTAAGTGGAAATTTTTTCTTCTTCTGTCTGCTTTTTGTCTTGTTTTTTTTTTTCTCAGTTCCTCTTTCCTGGGCACAGGTGGAAAACCTTTTGGGGTTGTTTGTTTGTTTTTTTTTTTTAATTTCATCAATAGAATTAAAAAAAACAGGTTCTGCATGGGCAAAGGCTCCAGGTTATGTCACTGCTGTGAAGGCAGATGAACTCTGGGGCAGCGCACATGATGGGTGAAAAACATGTGGGGTGGTGAAATGTTATCAGGGACCTGTCCGTGTGAGACTGGGGGTGGAGACTCGGGACACCAGTCTGGTGACTGTAGGGGTGGAACTGCACCCACTGCCTCTCCAAACCCACATTTTGAAGCCCAGATCCAGCACCCCTGGGTGGCCTTTTGACACCCACCCAGCCACACTGTGCCAGGAGCACAGACAAGCGACATCATCCGAGCTCAGGTGGCTCAGGGCCAGCAAGGGCTGGGGGTTTGGGCACAGTGGGAGCAGCAGCAGAATGTGCTGCCCTCCACCACCAGCCCTGAGGGGCTCTGATGATCACCTTCACTCTTTGCATTTGATGGATGCAGGACAGACATCCAGTTCCCAGCTTTCACATCATGTCTCCAGGCGTTTTTCCCAGTAAATGTATAAATTTCAAAGCCTTATCTATGCTTGAATAATGCCTGCTGCTTTCCTCTGTTAGGAGATCTCTAGGGAGCAGAAAGAGCAAGGTCATACCCAAAGCAGATGACCCCTCTGGTCAGCTGAGGTCCTTAGAAATGTCCTGTACTGTGGATCCAGCCGTCCTTCTGACTGATAAATAATTTAGATCTGGGTGTTTTGAATCCCTGGCTTTTTATGAATATAGGAATTTATTACAAGTACAGAAAGTCTCACCTTTATCAATTATTAAAGTTGGTTACACAAAACGACTTTAGCAAATGATCTGAAATTTAAGTGAAAAAATGGAGTATTTGTCCCTCTTTTTCAGAAAAAAAGAGGAGAGAGTGTTGAGGGATTGATAACAATGTAAGGGCACATAGGAGGGGTGAGTGGACTACATCTTTCTTCTAAGTATCTCTCTGACCTGATGGATTTGTGACTGCAGCTCTGTAATTTTGAGGTAAATGAATTCAATTCAGAGAGAGGCAGGAGAGGAGGAGGGAAGACTGCCATCCACATTCGTGTAAGTGCAACAGGTATAAAAAAAACAATATCCAGCATCCATATCTTATTACATCCACCACTAAACCAGAATGTTATTAGCAGTCGTGGCACAACAGAGAACAGGAGGGGAGATAAAGAAAGAAAAGAAATCAGGATTGATGTTCTCTTCCTGTATTTGTTATCTTACAGAACCAGCAGCAGAATACAAATCAACCCACCCCATGCCCAAGAGGGTGGGATCCTTTGAGGCTCTTGTTTTATGGATGAAATGGATTCAGTTGTTGGGGGGATGAAAGGCTCTGTAAGTATGAAGAAAACCTCACCTTTTGCATATCCTTTTCCTGTGGTCAAGAGCTTTAGGAGAGTGGTGTGAAGGGAAATGCCAACAGTGGCCCAGCTAAGGATGGTCACAATTTTTCCCTTATCAGGAGAAATGCTCCCATAGACTTCTTCTACTCCTTTCATGGCAGCTCCTTCCTGGAGATGACAGTGAAATGGCACTCAAGGTACTGTTACTCATTTGGAAAGAAAAAGGAAAAAAAGAAAAAAGAAAAGAAAAAAAGGGGGGAAAGATTTTAAAAGGAAAATGAGCTGACTAGGGAAAAGCATGTGAGCAGAAGTGGAAAAAACCATGTTCTTCATGTTTCAGCAGAGACCGACAGTCTGGTTTCTTCCAGTCTGCAGTTTCCTACCCGAAAACACAAGTCTATATGTTTTACAGACCAAATCAGCAACTGTTACACTCTGAAGGAGCCTGTGTCTCCCTGAGAATATGAAAACCCAGCGAGCACCAGGCTGGAGAAGCCATCCCACCTCCCCACCACCTCCTGTTCGGCACTGGCAGCACTGCAGAGTTATTTCCCACATTATGCCTCACCTCGGAATGCAGGAGAGATTTCACAGCTATCTTTAGACTGGACACAGTAGCAAGAGATGAAGTTGAACTGAAAACCTACCTAATACACTCCCTTATTCTCATTTCATGTAGATTAACATGGACACGTCAATCTACAACTTTTCAGGCTCGTGCCCTTTGCTGGAATATACTGATTTACAAGGTGGAGTCATGAAATTGGTTGTTATAACAATATCCCTCACAAGCACACGTCTCTTAAATTTCCATCATAGCAATTATCCCAGAGGTAGTGGGATTCTCGGGGTTCCAAATACATCACGCCCAGAAGGTGATTTCTCTGTGAAATCAAATCACATTCAAAACCAAAGGGCACTTTTCAGATTGGTGATAAAATTCTTAATTATGCTGCATCAACCAGAGCACTGCTGTGGAGAAGCAAATTCTCTTACAAATTATGCACATACATCAAAACCACCCTCTGTTTCAGAGACAAATGCCCAATCAATCCGATCTATTTTGCCATCTACAGCAGACACTGCATCAGGCTATTTGATAACTATAAATTTTAATATGTCTTTCCTCACTATAGTCAGTCAACTTGTGATTATCCAGACTTGGGGAGGGGGCTGAACTAACCCAAATAAAGTGAAGCACAGTCAAACAAAACTGACGTAAATTAGACAGCAGAAACAAATGTTTTATTTTCTATATTAATCTTAGCAAAATCTGGAGCAACGACGTAGGAAAGGTCAAGGAGGGGGATAAAAGTGTTTTATTTTTGGTGTAACAGGGTTCATTTGCAACTGGATAATCTGCCCACACGTAATTAAAAGTTGACAGTGTCTGTATTGCGAGCTAGGTGAGAGATTCAAGGAAAAAGCAAAGTTGATTTTGTTTCAGTCTTTGCAAGGATTCTGCTGCTTGGTGCAAGTGATGGATTAAGACGGAGCTGGGATGCAATTTACAGCTCTGTCCCCTGGGCAGACTTTGCAGAGAAAAGAAAGCAGCGACGGAACAGCACAATCCTGATCGCTTGGCAAAATGTAACATGCTTCCAAAACACAAGGGGCAGGGCCACAGACAGGGGTTTAAATAAAACCAGCCTGAGAGAGGAAGATCTATGGCTCAGTGGAAGCTGCAGCCAGTGCCCAGCTGGGTGGGGAGGACGGACCAAAAGCAGGGGATTCATGAGGAGGAATGGATCAAAGTGACCATCACACAGCTCTTCTGGTGCTAAGACATACAGGAGAGGTGCACATAGAGGAGAGCCAGATAATGCTTAGAAGAAATTCTGTACATTCAATAATCATCCTTTTCTGTACACTCAATAATCTCCCTTACAGAGATTTGATTTCCTATTACATTATTCTGAATTGTATTAGAGGTCGCACACAGAATAAAGATTGGGCTCCCTCATTCTTTTATGCCTCTGCACCCAGATGGAATGTTAGAAAACAATAAAGCTCCTTTTCCTGTGGTTTTTTTTTCCCCTCTTTACTTAGAGGAAAAGGTGCTTAATAGTAGTTCTAAGATTAAGAAAGAAAATGGGTGTTTAAAAAAGAAACATATTCCTCTTGGGTCACTCTGAAAAGCTGCTTCATTATTGCCTAGAACCAATGGAGATAAAGCCAGCATGTCATCAAATCCTTAATACAGCATTAGATCTAATTGAATCTTTTGCATCTATTTTTAATGAGCAGCTTGTTTGCTTAATGTGATGGCTACATAATTATGAGTATGAGTTTGTTCTCTGCTTGGGACATATTGGTTCTAACGCAATGACATTTAATTACCACCTCTCAAGGAATTATAAGAAACAAGCTGCCGAGCTTGAAAATGCAGTGAATTATTCCTTGCTCACTGGACTGAAGAGCCCTCACCCCGTTATCCATGAGGTGCCCCTGATGGGACCAAGCCTTTCATCCCAGGCTTCTCCATCCCCATTTAGCACCGGAGCTCTGCACAGAAGCCAGCCCAACACCAACATATGCAGATGGGTGAGGCTTGCTGTAAAACGAATCAAAATCCTCATATCGGATGTGCAACAGCTCAGAGCAGCAATAGGGAGCGACAGGAATGAGGATGAGATCCAGCTGTTGAGACAGAGACGGGAGCACACACTGGGAACGCACATCTGTTTTCTAAGAAGCAGCCTCATCTGCTTTCCTTGCACCCGTCTGACCCTATTTCTGTCTACCCCAGAGGCCAGAAATGGCTTTAGAAAGCCACCAGGACTCCTGCTGGGAGCTGTCTGTCCTCATTTCTGTCCCCCAGGCCCGAGACCCAACCTGCTGTCCCTGCCGCATGTCACTGCAAGGCATCTCCTCCGCTCTGCTCCAGCAGTTGGTTGTTGCTGAGGGAGGTGACAGGAGTGGAGGTGAGGGAATTATTGCTGGCAATAACACCCACAGCAGATCTGGCCTTCATGCCATGCTCTGTCTTAACCAAACCTGTGCCCTATGAATGGATCAATCACTTGTAAATTCTCCCAGCGCTCAAGCGAAGAGTGGCTCCCAAGGCCCATGTACCAAGGTTTTTCCTCTTAATGCTTTTATCACAGGCATCTGCTCCCCAATAATTAATTAAACCCCTTAAAGATGCAAATAACAAACCATTACCCTCCGTCCAGCCCCCACCTCAGAGGGAACAGCCTACATCCCTTGACCTGCTCTTTTTAACTCCTATCAGTATTTCTACTTTCACTAAAAACAGCTTTTCCCATATTTTCACCCAACGGCTGCGTTGCTGTGCCTTTGCCCTTCCAGCCAGCCCGGAGCTGCCAGCGCTCCTCGCAGCAGGGCTGAACACAGCTCATTTCTCAGCCAGCCAATTTGCCATTCTCTCTTTATGCCATTACTCTTCCCTTCGTGCAAGCCTCCCTCACACACGACCCCATCAATAACGCGAGCTGAGCGCAGAGCTTCGCTCCGAAAAAATAGCCATGGATCCTCGCTGCTAATGCTTAAAGGGAATGACTGTTTAGGGGCTCGTGGCCTTAAGGGAACCCCTTCAAAATACCTCAACAGTGTGTCCTGCCTGCTCCATTCCTGGGCTGCTGCAGTGGCACAAGTTAATTGGAGAGCAATCAGGGAATATCATAACTCCGCTGACATGAGTAACTGCAGAACTGCCATTATTTCCAGCAGAGTTACAGTGCAGTCCCCACAAATAACAGCACAATTGGCTATTGTACAGTACTAAACCCCTGCTATTGTTCTTCACATGTTTTCTACATAACAGGAGCCGTTGTTGTGAGGGATTTCATAGGTATGCATTAACAAAATTAAAAATTCGGAGTTAGGCCAAAGTCAGAAACTTCACTGACGTTACCAAATCAGACCTTGCTACTTTATTCATGTGAGATAAAGCCCAGGTAACTCCTGCCACATTTTTTGCCCACAGTAAGAAGGATTTAGCCAGTGAAGCACCACTGGACAGACACAGCTTTAGCTTTCTTACAGACTGTGCAAAATTGGTAACCCAAGGGACATCCAGAGCAACAGTTCTGCTGGACAGGTAATCTAGGAGATCACCCCATGCTAGGAAAAATCTGTGTGGACTAGGGATGCAAATGTCTAGGGGAAAACAGAGCTGACAAAAGCCAGTTTTAGCATTTCCATTATTTGTTCCAGCTTAGAACACCACTGCAAGAGGTTTTTTTAATGTTTTTTTTTTTTTTGAAGTTGCACGTTTTGTCCTTCCAACTGGAAGAAAAGCAGAGAACAGGAGGAGGAGAAGGGACAGCACAGACTAAAACACCAGCTTGGGCTGGCAGTGAAATATCACACTCAAATGCCTGAATAACCCACAGTGAAGACAAGATTAGACAAATGAACAATAAAACTGATTGTTCCATCTTGTCCTCAACGGATGGGAAAGTAATGAAAATCTCATGAAAGATATATGGTAAAGTTAGTTTAAAATGGATTTAATGAAAGCAAAGGAGGATGAGTACTCATTCTAGGCTACTGATTCATATTTTCTGTATTTTAGTCCTCATAACCAAGTTCTGTCTCATTAGTCATTAGAAGTTTAATACAGGGTTACACGTTTGGTCAAAATCCAAGCAGCTTTTAAGACTTTGAAGGAGCACAATGCTGCATTTTGAAAGATTAGCAAGGGCGTCCTTGGCTGGGTCCTTGCATACTAAAAAGTGAAGTTCAAACCTGGGTTTTTCTTGTGAGGTGGGGGGATGGGGAATAATTCAAACCATCACTCCTTTTTTTTTTTTCTTCCATTGAACTTGGTATAATGTAAAATTATACCAAACTTCCAACGAAAGGAAGAAAGGTTTACAAAGAATTAGCTAGAAAATGAGTGGCTCTTGTGAAGATGAAACATGCTCCAAAATTAGCTGAGGGGGTTTTTTTTGTTTAATTCTATATTCTTAGTCTTTCATCTGCTTGCAGATTTTAGAAAGGATGAGCTAATTTTTCCCACTTTGTCTCCTCAATATTTTTCCACGGTATAAATAATACATAACAATAACAATATTTGGAAGAAGTGGAATGTGTCTCGGTGTCAGAGCTGGGTTGGAGTCAGACACAGTGTGGATGAGGGTTATTGCACCGTGGTGAATGCCACACGTTGAACAGCGATGACCACGAACAAGCAAACCCATCCTTAGCCAGATGTGCTGGAGGAACATCCACAGAGGGATGCTCAGGGATGAGTGACCTTTCAGACGGGCAAAAAGAAGCAAAAGTCCTTTATAAAGCAGGAGTATACAAAACATAGCCCCAGGCTGCCCACACTGCTCTGCCAGTGACTCAGCACCGAACCTGAGCCTCTCCCAGCCCCGACCAGAGAGCGCAGTTCCTCTGACTCATCCCCAGCACAGCAGCAAGGCTGCCAAAATGCCAGCGGGGCCTGGTGACAAAGGTACCACACACCAGTGCTTGGGCTGACATCAACCCACCCACTCCCTGTGGGAAAGGGCAGCAACTTTAGGAGGCCACGCCTGACCCGGGCTGGACACGGACCTGGGAGGGAGAGCATCGTCATCTCTGCAGGTGCACAGGTGAGATGGGGATGCTGCAATGGCCAGCCAGGGGCTAATTAGCTCATAGTAATAAGTTAATAATTAATAGAAAATGGCTAATTAGCCAATAGGTAATTTAGGACACTGAAGCCCCTGTCAGCTCCCTGGCTGCGGTGAGATCCAGGTCTCTGTAGTTTGACAGCAACGTCCTTGATCTTTTTAGCTGTGTAAATAAGTACCTAAATAAACTACACACACGTGCTTTCCTTCAGAAACGAATGGGAATTTTCCACACACAGAGAAGGAGCAACCCTCTGCTCAAGGTTTCTTCCCATGCCTGTCCCCAGGAGTCCAGGGTAACACAGGATCCTGCTGCATCCTCCGCTGGCATCTCTGAATCTCTGCTGCCGTAAAGCAGCTGCTGGTGCTAAGTGACTTTCTGCACCAGTGGCCCTCTCATGAGCAACACTTATTTTCCTTTCCTTAGCAACTGAAGATGCAGGGCCGGACTCCAGCCAATTGATTTTGATGGGGATCGCATCCGCTCGCGCAGGGAGGGATCGGATGCGCCGCGAGCGCCTCAGTCCCGGAATGAACAATTGCACCAACAGCAAGGACGCAAAGGCACCACGTCCCAGGCCGTCACAGGTAGCAGTAACAGTCCATCACCTGCAGGAAATGACTGTGTTACAGCCAATCCATCCACGCCCTGGAGTGAAACCATCCTGCTCCCGACCTCTCCCAAGTCAAAGAAGCGACTCATTTCTTGATGAAACTCAGCTGGGCTTTAGTTTCCCGTGGGTTGCACGGTAACTTCGCAGTCCCTGACCAAAATGAAGGAACCACCTTGGCAAAGTGAGTGCTTTTGGATGTAAATTCCCCTGGTGCCTGCTGACTGCTATGAGCTCTCGTTCAGATGCATCAGTATTTATAAACCACAAGCTGCTTTTGCTGGGTGCTTTTGCTTTTTCCATCGTGGCTTGACCTCTCAGGCAAGACCTTATTCTCCTTCCCAGAAAACAGCCCCATCACATCCCCTCCAGTGAAGGTGGCCTTTGTCCTGTGACAGTCTTGCCATGCTGTGAAGGGGCACAGCCACATCCCAGCCGATCAACAGATGGGGAGAACTTGACCATGAGCCCTGTACTGCCCTGTGTTGAGTTCCTGGATACTTCTAACCCTAAAAACACAGTGTCTGCAATCAGGAGGCTCTCAAATATGCCAAGCAGGGCAGCCAGTTGGGTTTTCTCTTCTCCATCCCCTACCAGCACTGTGGGTTTTATTCCCTGGTGCAGGAGGAGCAAATATATTACCCAGCAAATGCCAGACAGACAAACACAGGCACTTCTCAGGCCTGGTGAGCAGGGCACATCTCCCCCCAGAGAATAATCTCCCTGCGATCAACACATAACACTGAAAGACAAATGAGAATGAAAAGGCCTCTCAAATTTAATAGCCTCCATGAATTACACTGCCTTTCGTCTACATGGACTGTCACTCTTTCCATTAAAGAGTCACTGTCATCAGTAATCCATTTTAAGATTTATAGATGTGGAGATTTATAGACTTGATGTTCTTTATCTGCCTTTTCTCCCCCATGCATCTCCGAGGGCCCCCAAAAGGTGGGATTCTATCCAAAGCGTCTCTCCTGCATCTGAAAATACAAACTTGTGATGGGATGGAGGGCTTTTGAATTGGATGCCAACAAAACTAATAATGCTGATAAGGATAGCAAGGATGATAACTATGAGGGGGAGAGAGGGGAGCAACGACAAGGACAAGAAAGAATAAAAGATGAGCAGGAGAAATGAGAGGGGGATAATCCAGATTTTTATATATTTTGCCCAATTCTCAGTCTATAATTCTATAATTTCAGGAGAGAAAGAGAGAAAGAGAGAGAGAAAGAAAGAAATTAGGTTTGTTTGACTCTTTGGTCATTTTTTTACTTAAGAGGAAAAAAAAAATCTTGCATCCTTGAAGTAAATGTATTCCAGTCCCACTTTTGCATCCAGGAAGGCCACTTTACAATGCTCATAATAAAGAATATGCTCAGGTGGGAGTACACTGACATTACAAAGTCTCTTCAAACAGCTAGAGGAATTTTAGTACAAATGAGCCTCAAGCTACCTGCTTTGCATATTTTTATCTGGTTCTAGTGCAGTTGCACAGTTTGTTCTGACAGTAATTGAATACCCATATGTGGATTAATACCTCCAACACAAAAACATTTGAGTGTGCTCACGCTGCTTGAAACCAGTCTGTTTGCATGTGCAACTCCATCCTGGATAAAATTGCAAATGCTTAACGTGACTTAGAAATCAAAGTACTATTCAAAAGCTTCTAACTCATTCTGGATCTGGTTTTGAGACATGTGTGTGAGAAACAGATCTGGTTATCCTCATTCCATTATTCCTCACATATTATTCCAACAGCAGGTAGTGTTTGAGGTGACACTGAAAAAGAAGCACTGGACTCAGTTCCCTAGGTAATCTTAAAAATCTCTGTTCTTTCTAAGTATTTCTTCATGTATTTGTACTTGCTTGTTTGTAAGGAGAACTAGGACAAATCTTCCTCCGAGTTTTGTTGCTGTGTTGAAGAAAGCTGTAAAGTCTGGTGAGCCACCAAAGAAAACGCTCTGGTACAAATGGCTACAGTGCAAATCAATGGAGGTCTGCAGGGAACACTATCCATGTACATCAAAAACAAGGCTCTCTTCCCAAATGCAAATTTACTTAAAGAGCAGTGAACTGTGGGGACTGAATGTGTAAAATATTCTAATTAGCTTCCTCTTAATCATAGCCATTACCACAGGCTATCGTCATACTGGACGCTGTGTCTGTGCTGATCCTTTACACCATGCACATGTGACAGCTGCCAAAGTAATTATCAGCACAAATTTCCCTTTCTGTTTGTATTTTCCAGCTCCAGACAGAGAGAAACCAGTGGTGGATTAATTTGGCTGTGCTCTTGGGGATAGGCTGTGCTAGGACTCATTTTACATTGACCCTTCTCAAGCTCTTCAGCAGACAGAGCTATAACCCATGAAGTCAAGAGCTGCCTTCCCGTGCTCCAAAGTGTTACACAGGAAGGAAACCATGAAGCCAAAACTGTTATGAGTCTCCTCCTTGAACAAAGAGTTTCCTAAATGAGTTCTCTGGGCTCATTGCCTTTTTTCAGTTTTGCCTCAGTTTTGACTACCTGCTGTCAGAGTAATATGTAGAATAATGGAGTGAGGATAAGTAGATCTGTGTCTCACACAGATCATCCCAAAACCAGACTCAAAATGAGTTAGAAGCTTTTGAATAGTAGTTGTTTGGTTTCTTTTCTGCATATCATTATTATGCTTGTATTTGTCTCCCAACAGCATTATTCTCTTGCAAAACAGCTCCTGTACTGGGTCTTCTATTTACACCACCTTTTGCATGGCACAACAGCTATTTGAGAAATAAAATTCAACAGGGCAGAAGGGTAAATGATGGGATTTTAGTGTGCTTACGCTGCTCTTGACCCGTCTTTCAGGTGACAACAAATAGAGGTCGCTTAATGGAGCAACAGCATTGTGGATACCTTGAAAAGAAGCAGGGTACTCAGCTGCAGGCAAATTCTTGCTCTCTGGGAAGTGTTTTACTGTGTTTTAAGCACCAAAGAGATGTTTGTGCTGTTCCATGGGCTGAGAAAATGGGAAAATAGTGTAGAAGTCGCTCACCTTTCCAACTCTCCTCCTGCATCAGGAGGCTGTCCATGGTGGCCACCTGCTCTTCCTCCTCTGCCTGAAGACAGTGGTTTGAAAAGTGCATAACCTGGCACTTGGGCATCTTCCAAGCCCATGGAGATGCTTGTCTGGCAAATGGCCTCTCTCCTTCCCCATCTCCCTTGGTTCAAATGCCTCAAATCTCCAGGCAGGGCCAGTTGTGCTGGAAACCAGAGGGTGAGGGATGCACACAGGAGGCAGCAGCCTCCGTGCCCACATGAGAGCTTGTAGAAGAACATGTGGGATCACCTACTAAACACACCCACAAACAAAGCAGTAGACTGAAAATGCCATTTTGCAGCCTCCTGGCAGCAGTCACCATGCTGACAGGGAGCAACACAGCATCACATGGGGGCAGAACCCAAATCTCTTTTTTCACACACACACATCCCACCTACTTTAGATAGTGACTTAGAGATCAGAAAAAGGACTTGACAGTTTAATATTTAAACAACTTTTCTCACGTTTAGACCATCACGTTAATGATCCGTGTGTCACAACAATAATCAAGTGGGGTAGAAGCTTGCTTGCAATTAGCCCCTTCTCCTGTCACATTCTAGAGCACATCAGGCCCATGGATTCTAATTTTAGACAAATGCTTGCTTTAAAATCCAATTTACAATTTGTTTTCAAAAAAAAAAAATCCAAAAATACTTGTGTTCCCATGGCTCTGTATAAAAAGTTTCCTGAATGACAGGAGGTGAGTTTGTGACAGCCCCCAGTGAAGAGCTGCTCCCTTCCCTCCTCCTTGGCCATTCACCCTTTCTGCTCTTCTTCCCCGCTCCTCCATGATGCCCAGACAGCTGCAGCTGTCCTCAGAGAAAAACATTTCATTTCTGGGTGCCACAATAAGCAAGACAGCTGCTGTGCCCCTTATGGCCTCTGTCCATGCACCACAGTGTCCTATAAATGTTGAAGGAGGACGCTTATTCCAAAAATTTGTATACCCGTCAGAGAAAACAGAGGCAAAGCCAGAAAATTATACATCCAGGCTGGATTTGAAGTATTCAAGTGGTGAGAAAATAGCCTGGCTGGTCCTGCTGCTGCTTCACAGCCCTTACGCAAAACCAGATTTAAGCCTATTGCAATATAATCCCCTCCTCTTACCTCTTTATTCTTGCTCTTGAATAATCTGCATTGTGCTGGGACTAATCCCAGCCAGAGGCCTGTTGTGCTGGAGATCGTGCTTACAAAGCCAAGACCGGTGTCACGCAGAGCTTTAAACCTCACTTTAATTTTGGTGCAAATTACGCAAAACCAAGTGTTCACAGCGCTGTTCAACAAGCTGGGAAGTTTCGTCAGGAATTTGCGCTGCGTTGAAAAATGGAGACAGGCTCCTTTTCTTTCTTTAAATAAAAGCAAAACAGGAACCTCATCACCAAGAACAGCTTCTACCAACAGCAACCTGGATCGTTTTTAAGCCAGCAAAGAGTCTTTGACTGATCGCCCTGTGCGTATCAAACCTCAGCTGTGCCGCGCTGGAGCCCTGAGCAACAACATCCCCGGCAACACAGCGCCTGTGCCTCTCCAACATCTTTATTAATGATGTACAGCCGAGCCCCTGCTGCTCGCCAGAGCTTAGCACTGGATTTATGGCCAACTTCCAGGGCCTCTCCCAATGCTCTTAATTTATTATAACAACGGTGTTCATACATGAGCGTCCCGTGTCGGACACGGCGGCGTTAACGGCACAGGAGATCTGCCAGAGTCCCACCGGTCCAGGCAGGAGAAGTCTCAGGGAAGCAAGTGTCTCCCAGCTGATGAGCTGCAAAGTTGCTTTTCCAGCCTTTGTGAAGTGGAAGTAGCTTTTTTTAGCCTTTGCAAAGCGTTTATCAGGGCTGTGAAGGGGCAGTTTGCATCTGGCCACTGACTCCTGCGCGGTGTCCCCAGGAGGGCGGCTGCAAAACTGCTGAAGCCTGAGCTAAGCCCTTTCATCTCCCACCAAGTCATCGCAGTCCAGTTCTCAGAGGGTAATCTCTTCCTCCCTTTTTTCAGCATGACTTGATTGTATCTAAGCCTCCCCAAATTCCCACCTCAGCTCCAGCTTCCTGTTAAATTTATCTGGTTTTTCTTGCTACGTTTTTCACTGTATTAATGTATATTTCACTATACGGAGGCAGTTCCTGAAGGGCAGAGTAGGTTCCAAAAGTGGTGTTCCCAGGGGAGCACAGGCTTTTCCCACACCAGAATTACAGAAATGGTGATGTGATGGTTCAAGGCTTCCTTGGGCACAGCAATCAGAAAATTATCAGTAGTTTCCTAATTCTTGGAGAAGGAGGCAGCAGGGGTCAGCAGAATGGCTGCCTTGGACTTGGGGCTGTTTTTAGCAGCCTGGTTGACAGAGTCCCTTGGGAGGCAGTTCCTGAAGGGCAGAGGAGTCCAGGAAGGCTGGATATTCTTCAAGAAAGAAACCCTAAAGGTGCAGAACAGGCCACCTCCACGTGCCAAAAGAGGAGCCAGCAGGGAAGACTGGCCTGGCTGAACTACAAGGATGTTGTAAGGTTCTATAGGGGGAAAATTCAGAGGGGGCAAAGCCCAACTAGAGCTTAACCTGGCTATTGCTGTGGAAGGAGCTATAAAATGTTTCTATAAATACATTAGCAATAAAAGGAGGGCTAAGGAAAGTGTCTGTTCTTTATTGGATGTCAGGAGAAAGTGACAGAGGATGAGGAAGAGGCTCAGGTACTTAATGGCTTCTTTGCCTCCACAGTGAGACCAGTTGCTCTGCAGGTACCCAGACTCCTGAGCTGGAAAACAGGGATAAGGAGCAGAATGAAGTCCCCATAATTCAAGGGGAAATGATCAGTGACCTGCTCTACCACTTGGACACCCACATTCTGTGGGGGGAAGTGGTGAATCTAAACTATTTAATAGGAAATGATCCTTTCCAGTAATTTTTTTAGCCATCCTAATAGAACTTTTTTGTTAGCAATATTTTATTAAATTTGACAAGGTGATAACAAAAGGCTATAGAAAGGTACTCAGCTTTATTATAGCCCACAGTACTTTTCCGTAAAGGTTAATATGGACTCACCACTTCTAATAATTAAATGGGAGTACTTCTGCTGAGAATATTCAAACCTTAGTCCTGCTGTTTCAAGAAGAATCCTTTGTTTTACATTCTGTCCTTCTCCACTCTTCTTCTGTGGTTTTCCCCGTGAAAAGGCTACACTTGCAGAAGTTTAGGGATATCTTCTCTTTCCTCCCAAAGTACTCCTGGATGCACTATAGAAAAATACACAATAAAATCTCCCGATCAAGACAATTTGAAAGCTGACAACATATTTTGTTCCCTAACTATATATCCAAATCATCTCCAAAGTACTGTAGTCTTCTCTTGGAGCTGATAAGCCATTTAAAATGCATTATACTGGTGACAGACAAGCTGGCATTTGCTACAAGCATTTTTATGATTCAGTAGTTTTCAGAGAGACTAGAAAACTAAGCAGCAGATTTACAGTATAACAAAATAAAAGCAGAGATCTCATCTGCCTGATGAACGACTAAAGCAGCTTTCATCTCCAGATTTGCAGATAGTTTGCCTGGAGGTGGAGAACTTATTGCTTAGGATATGATAACGGTACCCTCAGGGTACAATCACATGGCACCTGCTAAAGACTGTACACAAGCAGGGGGTAGAGAGATTTGTAACTGTGGGGCAGTTTCCATCTAAGAAAGACATGTAAATGCACTAACTTTGAAAGAAAAAGGAGAGCCAGGGTAAAGAGAAGTGCCCATATATGTATATGGGCCCCAGCAGCCGTGCCAGCCTGGCTGCTCTGTGCAGCCCTCGGCTCTTTGGTGAAGGTGCCACAGCAGACGTGGGGCTTTTCAAAAAGAAACAAATTCAAGGGCAACTGCAGCTGAAAGGCTGTTACATACATAGAATTTGGCATCAACAGGCAGGCAGATAGAGTGTTCCTGGCTGCCTTATGCCTTAGCAAACAGATATTAGATAATGCCTCCTTCTTGGCCAAGCAATGAGTCAGTGGTTGAGATGAAGGGGGAGCTTTCTTGACTTCCATTCTCCACATCTGATCAGAGATCATGCCAGCTGCCTTCACCCACACGTTTGAAAAGGTCACAACATCTGCCTGTCTCTCAGCACCAAGGGACACACTCAGCCCACTTTTCACTAAGGGTTAACCAGGCTGGTTTGAGTTAAAATGTCCTAGATGGTGAGAGAGTGATGGAAAATTCAGACTGTCCCAGAATCCTCTTACGCTGCCTCTCTGTCACCTCTAATCTTTCATCTCCCTCTGTTAGGGCTTAGCATCACGGACTCATAGAATGGTTCAGGTTGGAAAAGACCTGTAAGATCACCAAGTCCAACCAGTTTCCTCTGTACCCTATGGAAAATCCCACAGAAGTCAGTTCCCTTCCCACAAAGGAAATGGCCATGAGGCACTGTCAGATCTGGACTCATACTAAGCCTTCTGAGGCCAGTGGGAATACTGGACAAAACCAGTGATTGCATTTTCTATGCACAGACTTTTTGGTGCTTTCCGTATGATTTTTAAACCACGAGTAATGTCAGCTTTCAAAGATTTGTCCTATATCTGAACCTTGCTCACAGTCACCCACTTGCTTAGCTGTAAACATGATTTTAACAAAGCCATTTCAACATCTCAGTTAATTTGGTTCTGAGGCCTTTCTCTTCCAGAGTGTGTAATTAAACTAAAAGAGCCTGGAAAAACCCCTTACAGTAAATAATTTACAAGTTCCTCCCTGGGGACATTTTTTAATTATAACTCCACTGGTCAGATCTTACTGAATAGTCTGAGATAGCATTCCCCGCTGAGATCCTGAAATATAATTAACTTATTCCTTTGGTAATGGTATTTTTCCTCAGTCTATCTATTTCTTATGCAGGGCAGGCAGATTTGTTTATAAACAAAGTGGAGATTGATAGACGCTTTGTCATGAGAATAGCAATAATGGCAATCGCTGCGCCAGACGGGGGCACGTCCATTTGAGGAAAGATGATACTGTTTTGAAGCAATTTTTATAAATCCTACCCTGACAATCCAGCATGGAGAGATACAAGAGAGCAACCAGACAGCCCCGATTCCTCTCCGTCTTGGCAGCCTGCCTCGCTCCCCGAGTGCCACTTCATGCATAGCAAACGTAAATAATCCTGACGCGCCCCCCACCCCCCTAACCTTTGTGCTTCAGGAACACTGCTATATACCATCAAACTGACAGTGATTTCATGTTCTGTGGCAAAAAGAAAAACCCTGAGCGACAGCAGCAAGGCTGGGGATGTCAAATGAAAACTGTCACATTTATTTAGCTCCGTGATTCTCAAGACAATATACATAAATATCGCTTTACTATCCCCACCAGCTAGACGTTAAGAGCTATCTGCATCAGCCAGGGTCCTGCAGCTCCCCCAGCCTGGCTGATGAGCCTGTAATGATCAACTCCTGACTCAGGAGAGGCTGGCAAGGAACAAAGCACCAGCTCCTCTTGTTCCCAATGATACAGTACATTAAATAGTCTCCTCATCCTTTCCCACTGCAGCTATAGCCAAAAGGGCAGTTTGGAGTCAAAGTGGGAGAGAATGGCTGCACGAGGTACTGAAAAGTGATCTGAGGCATAAGAAGTTTGGGGACACTCATTGCCTCAAGTCCTGAAAACCTTCAAAGCTCGCTTGCTTTTTCTACACCAATTAGTTCCAGCAACTCCAGTGAGCCCACAAGGACAAAGCTTGGTGCCTATCTGTGGCTGTGCTGGACGAGGGCCTGTATTTTGCATCCAAAATCTTGTCCTTCATTTCCCCCCCTCCTATTTCGAACTCTCACACAACAAAACCAAGTCCTAGTCTCTCAGCCCTTTGTTTCTGTACAGCTGGTAGGGCTGGCTCTGGAGCCTTTTCCCCATATGCCGGCCTTTCTGTACACAGCTGTTCACCTGGTATCAGCCGCAGCGAAATACCTACAAGCCAAGCAGCCCTTCTTCTAGTGAATAAATCCAAGTTCAGACAGCAAGATCAAAAGCTAATCCAAAGGGCTGCAAGGTGTTGGACCCAATATATGCATTTAAAACATGTATCAGATGAAGGTTCCAGGTTTCTGCTGTGACAAGCACTGGCTTCAGCGTGGCTCTGCTGATGGTGGTGGCAGGCCGTGCCATATGGCACAGGGCTGAGCCTAATGTGGTGGGTGAACTCGAGCAGCTTTGCAGACAAACCTAAAAACAGGCCTGCCACAGGCAAAACCTGCCCCATCGTTTTGTTGCTCTCCATATGCCAATGGAAATCCAGAAATGAAGAAGGGATTAAAATATTGACATGGCAGAGATGGTACAAAGAAAGGTCTGATTTTCTCATCGCTTTTATCCCCCAAAGGTCTGGAACGGTAGGACTCTTGTCTCCTTCGTGTGAGGCAGTAGAGCTGGCAGTGCTCAGAGCTGAGAGGACCTGGAGGACACTCCAATGACTGCACCAGCCCTGATGCTGCCACCTCAATTTCTGCTTGCGCACCGCTTTGTGCACCCACGGACACACCTTTCGTTTGGTGGGGTGCAGCAGTGTGATAGGGAAGGGATGGAAGGCCAAGTCTGATCAGCCCTGTTTTACCAAGCAGCCCATATTGCAAAGTGCTGCCAGCTGCCCTGCCCAGGCTGCAGCTTTCCTGCACGCACGGCTGGGATGCCCAGCAGGCCAACACCGAGGGGATCTTCAGCCCTGCCAGATGGACCTTAGTTAACACAGGATGGAGAAGCACCAGGGAGCACAGGCCATGGAGACCTCAGTTGCTAAGCTCATGTTCAGCCCAGAGCCAGAGGGTTTAATTAGTTCCTGTATTAGTAGAATGGAAATAGCACTGAGTGCAAGCACTCTGAGATGAAAAGGTTCTCACGTACTGCAGGCACGGTTTTGTTCACAAAACCAGCTGTTGTTGAGGAAGCCTTAAGGTCATTCCACTCTGCAGCTGGTCCTTGGAAATTTATGGATTTTTTAATGATGACACAGAGTAGTTTGGTGAAAATAAACACACTGATTTATTGATTGAGGGAAGAGTTAAGTATGCAGAGAAAAGGTGAAGTTGCGTTGAAGAAGGAACACAAAATTCTGACAGTTTGATTGATCCTGATTGGAAATATTGTGTCCTATTACTATGAGGACAGTGTGCAGACGAAACTCACTATCTTCTTCTGCATTTCCATATTGTCTGGAGAACCAGAGAACAACCAACGTTCTACCCCAAAAAAATATTCAGTCCATAAAACCTGCTCTCTGCAATTCTCAGCATCTCTTTATCACTTAACATAGCACCCACACTTCACACAGTATTTTGGGACATTATGAATGGCTTATGTACAAAATTAGAGAACTTAACGTAATTTTGAATATTATTTTACCAAAAAAGAGCTGTCTCCAGATGGAGACTACATTACAATCTTGTATTCAGATAAAGGAAAGAACATACCGAAAGGGACATCAACCTTTTTTTATTAAAAATTACTCCTTTTATTTTAAGACAACTGCAAAGAACCAAGTAAACAGTCACTAAAATTAATTAAGGCTTTTTTCCCATCACCATTTTTTCCCAGCTTACTCTTAAGACGTCTCCATCAATTTCTTGTTTTGCTCATGGATGCACACAATATTTAAGTACTAAGAACTTCTGCCATTACAAGTATCTAATTCCAGAATGAATCAAGAACTGTCATTACTAGACAGTTCACTTTAAAACCAGAATAATAAAACTGTTAACTATCAAGAAGCTTGTACCTCAAAAATATTATGAGAAGAAATGGTCCTTACTGTAATAAACAGTCACTCATTCTTGTTTTTATTGATCCTAGAATAAGAATTCACACCAGACATTTGCTAATTAGAAGCAAATCAACACAATCCTCACTACTATTACCACAGTTACAGTGGTTTTTGAGTTTTTTTCCTCAAACACCAATAGTGTATTTTATTGGTCCCAAAGTCATATATGACAATTAGAAAACAAAATGATTGATGGATCTGACACCTTTGGTTGGTTGCTCTGAAGGTGGGTTGGTATCAAAACACTTTCAGCAGTCTTCATAAAGGATTTCATCTATTGGAACATCATTTTCTGTCACAGGCACTGATTCACAAATCTGTTCTCTAAAAGCCAAAGCAATCGTGTAAGGCTTTCCACGGGGATGTTTCATACATCTTTCAAGATAGGTATCATAATATCCTTTCCCTCTTCCCAGTCTGTTGCCTTTTTTGTCAAACCCAAGGCCTGGCATGAAGATAAGGTCAAGACCTCCTGTAGAAAAATGAAATAAGCATTAGTGGATGCCTTGTGGATTTCCTGATGGCTTGACTACAACCACATAACTTCAGACATTTGCAAGAATGCAAGCTTTGTGTTTTGTAAAATGCTTCCCTTTCTTCGATCAGATGAAAAATACTTTGAATACTAAACCTGTAAATTTACATTTTCATCTTATCAATTGCATACTAGATCAGCTGAAAATAATTAGATCTTGAAAAGCTGGATGGAAAAAAATCCCCTACACTTTAACAAATTTATTTTATCATTTTAACCCCACACTTCCAAATACTAATGATTATGACTCTAAATCCAAGCAGAGACCGAACTCAGGGAAATGAAATGCAGGAGGAATCAGAAAATTAAATGAACTTCAACATCAGACACAAAAATAGAAAAGGAAAAAAGAATGAAAAGAAGTTGAGAGAGGGGAGACATCTCGACACCACTGTAAGATGCCATGAACCTCCTCTCGACCTTCCAAAACCAAAAAGCCTTGAATAAAATATATTCTGAAAGTGTGTATTTGACCTCTTATATCAAGATGAAGATTTGAAGGCTTGTCCCTTCGTGATGTCGGGTTCCTTTTCTCCCAAAGGATTTTCTTCCTTTCTTCCAGCAATTCTCACTGTTGTTCCAGCAGCACACACAGGCATCCTGCTTCCCTGCCCTAAATATCCCTCCTTCCAGGATTCTTGTGAGATTGCACTCGATTGGAACTCAAAACCAGTTAAAAAACTGAAAGAAGCTGCATAAGCTGCTAATCACCTGGCCTGGCTGGTGAAACTCTTAACAGAAGACCCCACCAACCAGCTCCAGATAAAAAGGCAAGATTTCTTGCTTTGCTCATGCTCCGTGAGGGGATGTGGATCGGCACCATGCCAGGGAGCCAGCCCCAGTTTACACTTGGCTGCACACTTGTTTCAGGAGCTGATTCACATCACTGCAACCGTCTGCCACGAGGAGTGACCAGCAGGCACGGAGGCTGCTGCACATCCCCAGCACTTATGCAAGGCTGGTATGCTCAGTGTGAGAAGTCCTGCACGGACATCCTCTGAACAAACGAGCTGGGCTGGCCGGGTGCTGACTGCTGAACCCAGGAACATCCCACTTACTCCTTTCACAACGCAAAGGAAGTCTTTATTTCTCGCTGTTGTAGCAGACAGACACTTAAGGAGAGAAGGGCAGGGAGTGGCAAGGCAGCACAGACTGAAAGACAGCTGACACGAGTCTGGAAAGAAAGCAAATACAGAGTCTCAGTCCACTGCTTCTGCCTTCTTACAGAAACAGCACTTAGCCTTGAGCAGCTTTTCTGTCACCAGCCTCTGCTCCTTCACCACTTTGGACCTGGTCAGGTATTTTTCTGCTTTTTCCATGTTCACACCTGCTCTTTCCTGCCATTTTGGGCTGAGCTGCTTTTACTACATCTATCTGAGGGATGATGCCCACCACTGCAGGAGATGTGTGGGAGCATGTACTGGAAAAGCCAGAGCAAAGCAGAGTTTTTGAGTTTAGAGGGAATCCCATCTGAGACCATGTATCAACTCCAAACTCTGCCTGGAAGGGCATGTTAACAGTTCACATAAGACCAACTCATTTGTACCAACACTTCCCAGGCTCCTGGAGACTTCCTTCCACTCTTACTGTTCAGAGAAGAGTCACTGACATGAACACTCATCCATCATGATCTGATGCCTTAATTAGAACACTGATATAAAATATGCAAGGCAACACAGTGTGAAATGCTTAGAGAACATCAATCTTGCAAATCCAGCAAGAAGCACAGCTCTTCTAAGGAGGTCAGGGGAGGAAGGCGAGGGAATCAGCCAAAGGACAGACCACAGAATAATACTGGTTGAAATAAAAAAGAGTTGGGGTGTTTTACCACACTGCAGTCAACTTTTGACTCACAGGACAGTGAAATGAGTGAAACAGCAAATGGCAAACTAAGGGAAAAAGAGGCCTGAAGGCAGAAGTATGGTCTCCCTGAAAAGAGGTGCCATTTTCATGGTACTACCATGTACATCATATTGGACATACCACGTCTCAGTTTGCTCTTTGTCAATTGTCAGGTCTATGGACGAGGAGCTAGAAACCAGCCCCCCTGTTAGCAAGGTCAGGACTAGATTCTGCAAGTCAAATCCCCCCCAAGTTACCCCTGCTTCTGGTCTCCATAACCTGCCCCACATCAGCCTTGTGTAGGCATTCAGGTGGCCCAGAAACCAGTAAGTACCAATCAGTAATGATGCACAGAACTAAACACACTCTGCCTCACAGTCTGTTTCAGCCGTTTTCACTCCAGGTGCCTCTCAAGACAAAAAGCAGGAAACATTTGCAGCCTGCTGCTGGCAGGAAGAATGCACACAGGGGGCAAATCTGCAGAGCAAAACGGTGCCATTTCTTCGTATATTTGTGTTAGAGACAGGAAGAAGACAAGTCAGGGGAAACACCAGGGAAAGAAGGAAATGGCAAAAACAGTGAAGGGAAGAAATATATTTTCTGGGGAGTTTAATTGATAGCACCGGGCACCTCAAGTGAATTTAGATGTATTAAAGCACTGTGTTTTCCTCTGGGTTCTCTGGAGAAACAGGGACTCTTTTAACCAGCTGGCTTCTCTATAATCATGGGGGTTTTATGCTGAAGAACTCAAACAAGCTTAGGCAAATCTCAATATGAAAAATTATGCTGTAAATACTGTAATAGTTACCCTTTATATTTTTCTTCTGTGGAGCACTGCAATACCGACTCCCTTGCTCTGACTCACAACAATATCTGATATCCATGCAACTCACGCCACACAAGATTTAAGTAAAATGTCATTCAAGACTTTCGGTAGAAAAATGACACAACTAACCCTGCAAGGAGCCCAAGGGCAGCTCAAGCAGTCCCAAATTAGGATTAGTCCCAAATCCTGTATCAGGATCTAGAATGGATGGCAGAGAGCTGCACGGAGTAAATGTTTCCCCGACATGTAACCTGGGGAGCAACAAAACCTCTTGTGGTGTCTGTGGCAGTGTGGGGGAAGAGCTGTCGCAGGAAGAGAGGTGACACACAGATGAGACCAAGATTGCAGACACATAAGATTGCTATCAGCAATGAGGGTACATCAACAGGATGGCAGCTGAGGATAAGAACTTCTTGCCTCTCATGGCATGGGGTCCTCATGCTCCCCAGCTCTTCCAGCCCTGCAGGACTACTGTCTGCCACTCAGGAGTGTGGCTTGCTCTGTCCTCACATCCTACTGCCCTTGCTCTTACAGACCACTGTGTGAAATGGCATCCTTGCCCCTGAGAACAGAGCAGGTACTGGGGTGTCAAACACGCGTCAGGTTTTAGCGCCTCATAAAAGATGTTAAAGAAGTCTCACATTTGACATCTACTTCTGGCCCTCTCCTTGTAAGGTGTCTGTTGGCATTAACTGGTGGTTCTTGGATCCCCAAGGGTCCTGTGAACACATGCCAGGAGCCCAGGAAAGCACATCCACAGTCAAGAGGGTTTTGTTACAGGTAAGCCGTGCTTCTCCTGGAAAACTCGCATGCAGTCTGCAAAGTGCTAAATGCTGAAAACACTGTCTCAGGCAACAACATTTAGCTCCACCTTCTATGTAGAGAATACCCATGCTTCTTGCACACTTTAAGCCACTGGGTATCCCAGTAAGGTTACTAATTACGATGACAGTCACCTAATACTCAATGTATCTGTGGCACAAGCTCTTGTGGCTACAGCTCCTTCAACTGTGTAGCACCATGCGTGAAATACACCCCGACTTATCTATCAGTGCGGGCACACAGCCATGCTGACACAGCCACACAGGCTTCACTTATACTGCTCAATGCAGCACAGCCAGAAAACAAACTGATTCACAGGACCACAGCTCGTCAGTATCTTAATTGTCAGCGCACTGTCTGGCACTGCTGGCCCAGGTGACACCCATGACTGCTCTGGGGGACAAGACTGCCATGTGCAGTAAAGACAGAAGGGTACAGGTCTGGCTCCTTCAGACAAAAGCAGAGAGGCCAAGCTCTGTGTAGTGTGGACAGGACTCATCCATGCCACTTAGCCCTGTGCTGTTTGGCAGAGTAGATGCAGTCACAGCTTCTGAACCTGTCCTGTGGGGGTACAGGCACACTCTGTTTGCACTGACTCCCTTACATCGATGTACACATACCTCATGTCCCAGAGAAGTGAAATGACTGGCCCAAGGACTCAGGAAACATGTGGAAAAACTACATGCAAGAAGCAGGTGTGCAAGCTGAACATGCCCTGACTTAGCCAGCAGACCAAAACACTAGCATCCCCTCACAGTGTTCTAAATAAGAATACACAGTTTCATTTCCTCTAGGCAGCCACAGTGAACCTCAGTCTGGCAGTGCATTTCTCATTACCCTTCATGATGGTATCAGGTTTGATTTGTTCCCCAGGGAAGGATTTTCTCCTTGCACCTCATTACCTCTCTTCTCCTTAATCTGATGTTCCTATTTGAAATGCCAGCCGGCATTTTCAGAAGTGTTCTTGACAATGGTTAATTATAGAAGGGTCCGTCAAACTGCACAGATACAGGTCACGTAAAGACTGCTGGGGACTTGTTCTGCCCTCAGAAGGAGCAGCCAGCGTGGCCTCTCTCCTCCCAGGTTCAAATGGGCTCCACCAGCCCGTTGTCACCTGCTGTGTGGGGTCACTCATCTCCCCCTGCACAGCTTGACAGTCCTAATGGAAGCTGAAACTGAAATAATCTGTCATCCCAACTTCTCACCCCTTGCTGCCACTTACTTTGTGGGCACAGCAAAGCGCCTGGGACCCATCAAAGTGGGAGCTAGGACTCTTTTGATCCTCTCCTCAAAAGCACTGACAGAGGATGGGGCAGAGGCCGAGCTGCAGCAGCTCCTGTGTGGCTGTAAAGAACGGCAACGTGCTCACGCGAACCGTGCTCACAGCACAGACGCCGCCTGACCCTACAAGAGGTCAACAGTGATCAGCTCCGTGTCAGTGCTGCTGCTCCTCACAGCAGCAGCTGTGCAGTTCGAGCTTCCCCTGAAGCACAGAAGTTTGTGCATTGTTTACTCCATCACCACAAGGACGGCTGGATCCTCACAATCTGGTACCTCAGGCAAGAACGAGCTTTCCAGTGGTTGGTTTTGCTCCACACACACCTCACTCGTGCTCAGATGTGAATGATTACATAAGGTGCAGGAGCAGAAGAACCAGACCAAGAACAGCTTTCGGTTTAGAGGAAAGGAGTGTTCACATTGCTGTGCACACCATAAACTATGTCAGATCTGTGCAAAATCTCTGCTGAGCCGACAAGTAATTGAAAGCTGTTGATTACAAGGAATGAAAACTTACTTTGGTCCTTTTCTGACCTAGCAAAGACCACAATGGATTAAAAGGCAAACCCTGTTGCAGGAAAACCTTACTTTTCAGAATGAAAAGGGTGCGGTAACCATCTGCTGCCTCTGTATCTGCTATCCTGGCACAGAGGAAAAAAAGTAACTCAATCACTCGATCCTAATACCTAAGTATCAGTCTTGGTGATGTGCAGGGTATGAACCAATGAATTGGAATAACTCAGAAACCTCTAATTAATGACAGAGTCATTACTGCAACTTTAATTACTGTCAGCATTAGCATAGTGAGGCCTTTTTGGGTAGGTGTTTGCTTTCAACACATACTCGATAGGGCACAGATCCCCATCTTGTTCTGTATTTACACAGCACCTAACACTGTGGTCTGAGTTAATCACCAGAACTCGGGGAAAACAACTCCACAAAAGTATTTCACTTATGCTGCAGCAAAACAAATCCCTTCCCCCTTATGGCTTCTCCTAGAACACTCTGGGTGCCCCAGCACCACTCCTGAGGTTACCAACGCTGACTTGTTTCCTTCCAGATAGAAAGGTTTCTGCCCTTTGGAAAAAACCTGCCGTGGGTTTCGAACACAGCATCTCTGCTCTTACGTGTCTCTTGGTATAAGATCAAACAGGGAAAATGCCAGATCTGTTCACTACAGACCTGATCCAGACCCTACTGAGGTGCATGGCTCCCAAAGGGCTGGGAGTGCTCCCAGAGGAAACAAGATCTTTTCCCCACAAAGCCCTGGAGAAGACAGATACTGTCATATGCCCAAGGAGACAAAAACATTACCTTTTGCTGAAACTCATGAACACTTGAAAAAAAGGCATCCATCCAAACCCAATGAGGTGCACATCCAGTAACACAGAGGACTGCAGACATAAACAGCAACATTGCTTGCCTTGACCCCAGTCAGTCTGCTAAAATGGAAATGCAATCCCTTAAAAAAAAAGGAAGCTTTAACTGATAATTCTTATTTGCTTCCATGATACAGCGTCAGAAGCTCAGTGTGAATTCGCATCTCCTTGGAAACCCAAGTTACAACATGAAGGATCAGATCCTCAGTTGCTCTAAATTGACATTGCCCCATTGACTCCTCTCTGCACCCACCTTGGGAACTACAGGAAAAATATCCCATATTACTGACATGAGTCTGAGAAGCATGAACTCTTTTCTCTTGGAGATATGTAGTGTGGGTTGTTCATAAAAAGCTCTCCTCGAGTGCTCACTCTGTAGCCTCCTTAAGATCCCAAACAGATACCTAACAGGACTAAAAGCTGTGTTTCATATTAGAGTAAAAAACCAGCTCATTTTAAACTGCAGTCAGTAGCTTTTCCTCCAGGTGTTTCCCCAATGAGAAGACCTTTAATTGTGCACTACCACATCACTTCAGCAGCACATACTGTTTTCTACCTATTCACAGACATCTGCTGTCACAGAATCACACAGTACTCTGAGTTGGAAAGGACCCACAAGGATTGTTGAGTCCAACTCTTTGAGCAGCCCACACAGGGACTGAACCCACAACCTTGGCATCACAGGCACCATGCTCGGACCAGCTGAGCTCATCTCAGGGTGTTGCTTCAGAAGGAGCCAGAGAGATACTCATTTTTACCCAGAAAAGGAATCAAAAGTCAAAGTATCACATCCAAATCTCACAGGCTCCATCCACGGCCTCCCGCTGTGGGACACACCATGAAGTCCTCAAGGCCTCAACTCCTCCTGGGAGAAATGCTCTTAACACCAGGGGTAATCGCTTCATTTTCATTCTTGTGTATGAAAATTGCAGGCACTAGGAAGGTTTTGTCTCCTTTTGCGTTCTAAAGAACACTTTGCACGCCCATAACCCACCTTTTACAGCCATAGAGATGCCAAGCAGACTATCTCCTCTGCAATCCCAGCGCCCCAGCCGCTGGCATGACAGAGACAGCTTCTGTTATTACTTCAATAAAATATTGTGCAGAAAATAGAACCATCAGCAGAATCTACAAACAAGCACTGAGCAACTCAGCGTTTATCTGTCTACTCATCCATGTCAGTGCTTTGTGTCAGCATGAAACATTGGTCTTCACAGTTCACACTTGCCCTGCTGAACTACAGCATAATAAAATATTTATCCGCCTCCCTGAGAAGCTACATGATAGCCATCAGTCATCAAGGTTTAAAACAACTGAGTGGCAGCCACTCGCCCGTTATTAAACCTCAAAAACACATAATAAAGCTGCTTGATCTGCAACTCCTGTGCTACTGAGCTGTGCTGAAGTAAATACCTCTGATTTTGAATTCGTTTAAACCCAAATCTTGCAGGTTTAGTGCCAATGAATCTGAAAAGCTAAGTGCACTGCACAGCATCAGCTGCAGTTTGTCAGCCCTGCTCAAACAAACCTATCCTGCCCCACAGATAAATATCCTTTCATGTGTCACCAGAGAAGAGACTGTACAAGGCTAAGACTTGTGTTTCTAGCTGGTTTCACAATGTGGAAAGGCCGTGTGAGGCTATAATCATCACACTCATTTCCCCTGAGGTTTAACTTACAGTAAGATGAGGACTACAGTCTCATTTTCAGAGTTCTACCTGAAAGAAAATATGAAAAGTATTTCTCTATTTCACTATTATTCATCGAGCCTGCGTAAGCCCTGTAAATAAAACATGATCACTCAATGCCACCCACAAAATGTCTGGTTTTGCAAATTCAGAGTAAAGGAAAAAATAGCTTAGGACTTCTCAGTTATCAGTCTGCGAAAAATGACTTAATCTGTTTCTGATATTCATATATGTGAGCACAGTCTGATTGGGAAAACATGGGCAATCAAAAATGTTTGCTTCCAAGGCTTGCACCTGGATTCTCCTGTGGTTTTAAACCACCAAAATACTCTGAAACCAGCTGTACCAAGGAGCAATTCCAAAGAGAGGAGAAATGGCATTAGAGCCACTTTACAGCACATCAACATATCTTGTTAAATCAGCAAATGCTGACTGCAAATCTGCTCCTTTAGAGAAACTCACAAGGCATTGATACTTGTAAGAACTGTTTATGTGGGGATACTGCTGCAGCCTAAAATACAAGGATTTTTGTGTATCTTCATGTGTTTTTATGGAAATGTCTTTATGGTCTTATCAGCTACAGTTCCATAGTGTTTGCCTGAGCACTCATTTAAATACTCCCACTGGATACACGTGCATGTGCACTACTTCATTTCTTCACTCTTGGTACTCTTTTGCATACTTCTGTCTGGGTATTTTTAAGTCAAAATAAGACAGAGGTGAATCACCTGGGGTTTTTTCAATACTTCATGCATCACTATCAGTATTTCCAATACCCTTTGACTCACTCAGCAGACAGGCTATCACAAAATACGCAGAATTGCTCGTGAAATATAAACAGGTAAGACAACAACTTCCAAATCAGGGCATAAACCTGGCTCCTGTAAGGAGTGACACCACTTGATGAGAATATCAGGCTGCTTACAGGCAGGGTTTATTGAACATGCAGAGTCAGCTGGTTGGGAGGCGATGGCACCTTCACAGTTGCTGTCAAATGTGTTAACACCACAGCAGCTGAGAAATCCTGCTTCTTCTATCACAGATTTTCTTTTATCTTTTTAAGCTTGCACAGTTTAAAAAATCTGGTTCTCCCTGGAATCGTATACCTCCCCCACTTCAATCCCTGACTTTTATGGGAAATTAGGCTGGAGCATTTGTTCTCCTGTGTGTGAGTACAATGCCTGGATGAGATTTTAATTATAGGAAAACAGCCGAAATGTCACCAATGCTCCATAGTAAATGTATGGAATGCTGACACCTGCCGGCAAAAGGATTAATGTCACTCGTGGACAGGAATTTGCCCTCATCTGTACCCCAAAAACTCATTCCCATCTCACATGCACAACAGCTAGCCCAAGCAGGGACTGAGTTAAGCAAGACACCAAACATGAAGATCCAGAGCTATCCTAACACCATGAAACAGCAGCATGAGTTTCCTTTTCCCTGAAAGCCAGTGGCTCTGGGCCAGTCCAAGGAGTTTCCCACCATCCAGGGGAATGACTGTGTATTTTGAATCTCAGCAAAACCAGCAGGGATTAAATGTGCCAGAAAAACAAATCTTTTGTAGCTGGAAAAGTGCTGACCTGATTTAATAGCCCACTAAGCTGGCAGAACACCAATCCTAGGAAAAAGAAAGAAAAAAAAAGTCACAATTTTCTGCCAGATTCATGAGCTGAACCTGCTCAGCAGCAAGCACCAGAGATGGTACCTGGGACGAGGGGATGAGGGGAGCACAGAGCTGGGCACAAGAAAAAGGCAGCAGGACTGTCCCCTCTGGCACCAGCCAGCTGCAAGGAGGGCTCAGCTGTCTCACCAAACCACATCTTCAACCCACATTCCCTGTACAGGTGGGCAGCAGGGAAAAGCTTCCTCTCCTGTTCCCCAGATTGAGTGCATAAAGGCACGGAGATGAGCTTGGTGCTGGGTCTTCCTTTCCAAAACATGAAAATAAAGGGACACAAAGGTGTTTGCTTGGATTAATTACTGCAGCTACAGATACTTGCACGTTGGCATCTCCCCTGCATGAGTTGTTGTACAGACTCCTGCCACACTCCAGAAATGAATCTCACCTCTTATCTGCCTTTCAAAGACTCCTGTCTCTAGGAAACAGTATGAAAAAAAATGACAATGCTACTGTTCACACTCACTGGAGCAAAATTAGCCCTCTTTGAAACAAAACCCTCGAGAGTCACTTGCAGTGACTTCAAGGCCCTTGCCCATGTTGCTTTCACTTCTCTTCAAACTTTAATTGATTACAGCAGAAGTAATCTTTCCTGTTGTTTTGATGAGTTTTCTGCAAGAAGGCAAACGTGGATGTGACACTTAAGATGATTACAAGGAAAAACACTCTTTTAAAGCCTTAATAAACTTTATGAAAGCAAAGAGCTGTAGAGTTCCAGAGCTCTCAGCCTTTCAGGTTCACCGCAGGACACCACGCAAGGGTGGTATTAAAATTAAACCACACTGTGCTCATGGTTTAGTCTGCACAAGGGAAATTCAGGACCTAAGGACACCAAAGGGCATTACAAAGCAACACCACATGAACACAACATGAACTTTTGCGTTTCAGAGCATTTTTTCAAAAGCATTTCAAAAGAAAAAAAGTCTCTGCAATTGTGTCATACCTGTTTCTCAACAGAAGCACTGGGAGAAACTCAGCTAGAAGTGTCTGCCTTCACTTAGCAAACTGAGTGTTGATTATTAAGCTGTTTCAGAGAGTTCTGGAAGCTGCTGCAGAACTCAAGGGGAAGGGCTGAGACCAGCTCCAGGGGAGAGTAACCCCAGCACCGGGATGGAGTCGCACATCTTTCACCTGAAGGCTGGGATACGGAAGAGCCCTGAGGGAAACTTGCAATCACCTGAAATGTTTTCTCTCCAAGAAAGCATTTCCCTAGCTCTGCCTGCTAAGGAACAAGCTAGATGGAATAATACAAAATTACTTTAAGGATCTTTAATATTGGAACAGGCCCTTTAGTAATGATGTGTCATTGTGGGATTCCTGTGTGGAAACCAGTAAGAGATCTGTCCAGTGAGCTGATTTGAAAAGCAATGTTATGGTATGTACAGAAAGAATTAACATCTCCAGTGCCACTGCATGTATTTCACAGTATTTCTTTACCTGGGCATAAAATTTTCTCCTAGGCATCTTTTTTTCCAAAATAACAGCAGAGAGGTTGTAAAGGTTGAAAGAGCAATGGCTGGAACTCCTACAGAACTAGAAAAGCTTCTCTACAAGAAAAATAAAACAGTCACGGTTTGATAGAAGAGCATACAATAGATATAGTACAGGTGTAACTAAACAATGAATAATAAAAAGAATGTAAATCAAACATCCTTATTTACTTCTCATCATGGAAAAATGAAGTATCCCTTGAACTGAAAGTAGCAAATTTAAAATGAATACAAGGAACATAGTATTTCACACAACACAGGAACATAAGATAATATTAACATAATAAGGAACATAATATTTCACATTACAACAAACTAACCAGTACAACTCACAGCTGTCGGAAGGCAGCAGAGCCAAGGGCTTAATACAAACAAAATTAGATGCTTAGAGGAATGCTCCAAATGCCTGCTGCAAAGAGAAACCAGAACCTGTTTGTAAGGGGATAAACTGGGGACTGCAGATGCAGAGGTAGGAAGATACTTCAGTTATTGCTACACAGCTACAAGTTGTGAGATTTCCTGACTCTTGTAAAACATGTGATGCTGTATTGCACGTCCAGATCCCGCACTGCGAGGGGAAGGATCCTCTCTCCACAGGAAGATTCATGACCAGAATGTTAATGCCTCACTTGCATTGAATTTTATTCTCCTTTTGCATATCAAAAATACTATGGATCATTGTCTCCAAACAGAAGTTCATTCCAAACTTCAAATCATTTCATTAAAAAATAAATTACATTAGCAGCTAAGCCTCATTTTCAATTTTGTATTGTGCCATGTTCTCAGGTTTTCTTTTTATGACCAATGTAAAAAGATTTTAAATTATAATCTATCCCTTGACATGTTTTGTACTGCAAGTTTTAATCAAGTCTCCCAGAGGAACAGAAAATCTAATAGTACCTTCAATCACTTTAAAATCTTGTTCGGGGTGGGGTTTTTTCGTTGGTTTTTTTTCTTTTCCTAAGCAGAAACATTTAACATCTCTGCTTTTCATGTACCCATATTTCATTTATTCCAGATACATTCCCATCTGCATATAGCTCATTTAAATATTCCCAGTTACCTCTGAGCATTATTTACTACACATCTTTTTTCAGGATGATTAGTATCATTTTGTACGGTCCCATTATGCCTTCATGGACAGCTGTGCAACATCTAATGCAGCTGAAGTAGGATATTAGACCTTGCCTATGCTTCAAGCCATAGCATTTTCTCCTCACAGTGTTTCTTATTTCTAAACTCTAATGTACCTCATCTTTCAAAACCCTCTCACTTCTGGTGCATTTTTTTTTTGGGGGGGGGGGG